>BMAU01021304.1:1200000-1800000 GCA_019973935.1 Trichonephila clavipes
CACAGAGAACGCCTTCTCCTATGGGAAGGCGTTAAAGGTACACACCGTACAGGGCGTCGTGCAAACAGACCACTACCGTGCAGTCTTCTGGCCACGGTAAAACGCGATATATCGGTCGTCCAGTCGCCTGTGTAGTGTGTCTAGCGATTTCTCCCGCTGTCTGCTGCCTGTTTCATCTGGCCTGTAAGACAATGTACCGGTCATCTGCGGGTGTGGTTCCTCGTGGACGACCACTACTGAACCCCCGGATAGCTGTTCCTGTAGTTTGAAATTATCTCCAAAGTCGTGAAACGATGCTGTGAGCAATTCTGAACTCAGCAGCCACACTTGTCACACTGCGGCCTTCCTCCAACTTCCCAATGATTCGACCTCGGGTAAAAGCATCCAGATGTCGTCTAACAGATTGATTATTCGCCATTTCTCGCTGAGGCAGCAACTCGGTGTGATTTTAACTGCTATACGGCGTGCAATCTCTTTGCCAGAAATACTGATCTTACACCGACAACATGATTTATACTACTCAGACACTCCCCCATTACGTCTACCTGCATATCTGCGCATGTGCTACCGTACATCACCTTACTTAATCTCCTGATTGGTCTTTCTGTCCGCTCTGCCTCTTCGTTCAGCTGATATGCTAATTTTTCGACTTCGTCCTTAATTTTTGCACACCAGTGTAGTTTCAAAAGTTCCCTGTAGGTGGGTAACCCATTAAAATAATTACTCGGTTTTTATGAAGGACTGGACATTAAATAATTCAAGAGCTATTACCGATTAAATTATTGGAATTATTACACACACACAAACACACACACACACACACATATATATATATATATATATATATATATATATATTGTTACAAATTTTGCGTAAATAGGGTAATTAATTTCTATTCGGATGTGTAATGCATTTATTTTTATTACTCTATGTTATATTTATTTTATGTTAAAATTGTAATATATATTTATAAGCAATGCCGTTCCTTACGTTATAGTGGCAATTCAATTAGAACTTGGTGAAATCTTGGGGATAGAGCCAAGTTGGCATCATATTTAACGACCAAGTTGGCCGCCAATTTGGTGACTTTGGTGACCACGTTGGCGAGTTTGGGATCCTCTGGATTCTTCTAGAAATTAGTGGACAAATCCACTAATTTTGCGCTGTATGAAGCATGCAGAATTGAGTGGAAGTTTCCGCCGGGTCTATAAATAGAGAGATGCTACCCACAACCAGTCAGTCTGATTTCAACCAGTGATTAGGGATCATTGTTTTGACTAGCAATTAGCTCGACTGTGCTTCTGAATATTTCTTTTTACGTACGTGTATTTTTAAACACTTTTAATTGTATTTGAGTGCTGTAGAAGGTGTTAAGACCTTCTGAGATTTTTTCCGTGAATATAGCTGCTGAATCCTATATTTAAAGGATTGGACTTTTGATAATAAATACGCATCTCTCTTAAAAAACTGTTTTTTTCTTTGTGACTGTTTTGCATAAAATCCTCGAAACCCGGATCTACTTGACAATATATATACAAAGAGCAAGATAAATTATCCTACAAAGCGTGGAATGTAAAAATTATGCAATAGAATACAAAGAACAACACACAAAAATCAATATACAATAACATATATACGCGTACACACACGCGCGCGTGCATATATATTTGTAGTTTTGAATAAACTCTACTTGAGGAACTGAAATAACTTGAATATTAAAGATCACTATATCATTTTGATTTATATATATATATATATATATATATATATATAGAGAGAGAGAGAGAGAGAGAGAGAGAGAGAGAGAGAGAGAGAGAGAGAGAGAGAGAAAGAGATATTTTTAATGATCTTTCTACTAGATAGACTAAAATGACATGAACACTAAAGATAAAAGAATCATACAAATACTGAAAACTTTAAAATATAGAGGCTTCAGTATAATAAATAATTCTAAATAATATATGTGTGGGTGCGTGGGCGTATTATATTTATATTAGCTTATGAAAAAATTTTTAAATTTACTGAAGATGTATCTTAGCCTGAATGTTAAATGCATATTTACTATCTGCTATTTATTCCGAAAGTTTTTTATTCAAAATACATAAATTCTATATAAGAGTACGTTTAAACTATTTGTCCAAGAGCAAAAAAAGATTTGATACCGATTTTATTCAATCAAAAGTTAACTCTTTCTTACAAAAAGAGACGTAATATATCATTTTGAATGGTTTATTGAATTCAGTTTATCAAGAAACGTAGATACAGTGAAAAATTGAATGAATAAATATAGGTTTTATGTATTCGTGAGCAAGACTTGCGAAAATTCAAAAATACGTTTTAAACTTTTTTTAAGGAATTCATAAAAGAATATTCGTACATTATCATGGTATTCTGAAAATTGTCTCTCTTTGTATTTTCTTTTATGTAATATTTCGTTAAAAAAGTTATAAGAAAAATAGTTAGAATAGGAAAAATTGTGCTGGATATAAGAAAAAATACATTTTAATATACAATACATTGACAAGACATCAAAAAAAATTTTCAGCACTTTATATCGCGCATATTCAATTTTCACAGCAAACTATTTTTAATATTTTTCCTTTAATCTTAATTCATAAATATTATCTAACTTCGCATTAACGGCAATGAAAACCAATGAATTATTTCATAATAATATAAAGATATTTCTATTCATATATTCATAAAAAACGGAAAATAAAAACTTGTGCTGTATAAATTATCTAGTTGAATTTGTACTTGAAAACCTTTTTGTTTCTTCCGTTTTTGTGAGCGTGTTTTCTGTACATTTTTTCTTGACAACTTTTGTGTTTAAAAAAATTTTAATATTTTATTATCTCATGCCATCTGCGAATTGAAAATACTATTTCTATGATTCGAAAGCACATTCACGCTAATAAAAAAAAAGATTATGTGTGTGCTTCTATGACTATAAGACGTCATATGATACGACATCTAATCATCATCTGATTCGTGCAGTTTTTTGAGGATTGCTATATATTTTTATTATAAATTTCGTTATTTAAAGTTATATTTAATCGTTTTTTATTAATTTTCGGAGGCAGAATTACAATTGTTTTTTAAATTAATCATCTTAAAAATTATTCTTTCAAAAATTTAATTGTCAATTCCGCAGTGGCATTTTTATGTCTAATGTCATTTTTTTTTAACAAAGTGATTTTTACTTTTTTAAATAATTCACCTTTATATGGCATGCAAGAAAAAGTTTTAACTGTCCTCAATACTAATAATATAACTCATTTTTTAACACGCTTTTATAAGTTTTACTTGTATGTAATGGAATCTTTGGACTCGATTTTTACCCACTTTAAAAGGTCAGATTAATTCGAAGTTTTGCACACTTGTCAAGGCCCGATGACAATACAATAATTTCAAAATTTTGTTCCATTGTCCTGATCATGATCGTCAAAAATAATGATTTTAAGGATTTCTAGATTTGGCGACTAATTTATTATGTCGTTTCCAGATTTGGTGACTAATTGCATACTCCATTCCTAAATTTGGCGACCAATTCCAGATATTGTACCTAAAAGACCCCACCCCTTAAAAAGGTACAACCCTAAAAATGAAAACGCTTCTTATTAATACAAATAAAACAAACCAAAAAAGTGTTCTTTATGTGAGAAAGGGAAAACAAGGCTTGTGCATGTGAATAAAAATAATTTATGTTCTAATTGCTAAATATTTTTATTTTTATAAAGTAATACGTTTAGAAGTGATGATATGAATTAATATTATAGCAATACGTTTAAAAAGTGATAAATTTAAGTTCTAACTGCTAAATAATTTTTATTTTGATAAAGCAATATGTTTAAAAGTGATGATACGAATTAAACATTATAGCAATACGTTAAAAAGGTGATAATATGATTGACATTTAATATTTCTTCTTAACACACTTTTATTAGTATAACCTGTATCTATAGAGTCGGAATCTTTGAAATATAATGATGTGAATGAAACGGAGAGAATAAATAGACTTCAGACCCATTGATAATTATCCATTGAAGAGCAAGACTAATTCCAGCGGCCTCATAATTCTGGCTCCAAATATCAAACTCAAGGATAAATTTAACAAAAAATAAATGATAGTTTTTCCTAAAAAACAGGCTGGTATTGTAGATCGAACTAAGAAATGAAAAATACATTTTGGTTTGAGAAAAATCTAAAAAACACGCTTTTATAGTGAATGGAACAAAAAAAAATGGAAAAATAATTCTTAATATAAAAATAAAATGATTAACGAGAAAAAATTAATGTCATTGTAGTGAAAGCGTGGGGTGCTTTGTTTTACATTTTTACACCAACTCAGCATTTCAAAATAGAACTACACTGCTCAAAACAATTAAAGGATATTGTAAGTTTTATATAAAATAAAGATATACGCAAAATTTTTTTTGCCGAAAATGGAAGAAAAGAATCACAAATGCAAATTTTTCTGATTTTCAAACTGTGGAGTATGCTAATTTTGAGCTCGACGTCAAAAACGTCCCATCAGCGGCAGCGAATGAAATTTGACTTTCAACTGAAATGAAGACAAGGATGATCGGCATTCAGTGACTGCTTTGTTTCGATGAGTACGATGTCTCAGCGAAGCCATTTAACCGTTTCACAAGCTTGGAAAGTTGTTGGTAGGATAGAAGGGGGCCAAACTCAAGCAGAAGTAGCGCAAGTCATTGGAGTGTCGCAAAGTGTGATTTCCAGGATCTGGAAATCTTTTTTGGAGACTGGAAGTGCAGGCCGAAGACCAGGACAAGGTCGTAGACGGGCAACAACGCCCAATTAAGATCGTTATTTAGTGTTAACGGCTCGGAGACACCGAAATATGAACGCTACTCTTCTCGAAAAAAACCTTCGCTCGGCTACTGGCACCCCGGTTTCAACTCAGACTGTCCGAAACCGGCTCCATGGTTTAGGTCTGTATGCTCGCCAACCGATGGTATGTGCTAGACTAACATCAAGGCATCATCGCGACCGAAGGGAGTGGGCAACAGAGCATGTGAACTGGAGGAGAAATGAATGGAGCAATGTTCTTTTTTCTGACGAGCCCCGTTTTTCTGTTCATCCGGATAATAGGCGTATTTTCATCTGGAGGGACCGTGGCAGTAGGAATAATCTTGCGTTCGTGCACGCAAGTGTCAGATTTGGCGGTGGGGGAGTGTTGGTGTATGGTAGCATCTCCATTGACAAGCGCACATAACTCTACATCATTCGAGATGTACCTCTGACTGCTCACCGATATAGGGATGAGATCCTCAGACCTATTGTAGTCCCTTACTCTGCAGCAATCGGAGATGACTTCATTTTAATGGACGATAACTGCAGGCCACATTGTGCTAACCTGGTGAAGGATTTCCTTTTCGAGGAAGGAATCTTACGAATGGAATGGCCAGCGTGTTCTCCAGACATTAATCCAATAGAGCTCGTTTGGGAAGCTCTAGAAAGACGAGTTGCTGGCCGCCAACCACCCCCACAAACTCTCCAAGAACTGGAAAGAGCTCTTCTGGAAGAGTGGGACAGAATACCCCAACTCGTGATTATTAGCCTCATTGACTCCATGCCTCAAAGGTGCTCAACGTTGCTTGCCATCCGTAGAAACCATACTCCCTAGTGAAAATGATTTCCTTTGAAGAAAACACCTTTTCTTATTCTATTTTTCTCATATGCACAAATTGTGTTTTTTTTTTCCTTTTGTACACAAATGCGCAATAGAATGCATTTTTTTCTGCCAAACATGTGTAATTTATTCTCATATAACCTACTATGTCTGTCGACCATGTATCAATCAGCTAAAAAGTTTCCCAATCACAAGATCCACCTAAAACCGCAATATCCTTTAATTATTTTGAGCAGTGTAGTAAAAATTTATAACAATTATAGAGAACCCCACGCTTTTATCCCAATGTCATTAATTTTCTCGTTAATCATTTTATTCTTATATTAAGAATTATTGTTTCACTTTTTTTGTTCGATTCACTGTAAAAGCGCGTTTTTCATTTTTTTAACTATAATTTATTTTAATGTAAGGCTGTGATACGTATTTATTTGTTTCAGCAATACGTGTTGATCGCTTATATGTTACATATTTTTTTAAAATTTTTATTCCGTTCACACATTTTTAATAAATACATACACACATATTTCACCTGTGTCTGTGTGTACATGCGTGCATGCGTGTGATAACGTATGAATTTATATATATTTATGAAGAAGCACATTATTTTCTATATATACATACTTCATAAATGTAATCCCACAGCATGCTTTCTTTTTTAAATTCCACATTACGTTTGGAAATTAGTAAATTAACACAGGTTTAAAGCAGCTTGACAAAGTATTGACTATATCGAATAAAAACAACCAACCTATGATTTGTATATTACAACTCGCTTCTTTTTGATATTTATCAGGAACAGTCTCCAAATATAACTTTGTATTTGACTTGTTATACCTCTCTCCAATGAATAACAAGTTTTCTACTTGAAGAAGGTAGGGACAAACATAGTACGTATTATCAATATTTTATGGATGCACACTTTGAAAATAATTTCAATAATACTAAATTCTACTAAAAGACCGTATCACAAGTATATTTTTCATGCAATTTTTTCGTCCAATTTTTGGCCGAATCTGAGGGGAAGGTTGCCGTAAGCAAAACGACATGCTCTGACGTTAGTCACGCTCTATCTCCACATGGAAAATTTACTCACCGATTTTTCTTCTTCGGAAAACGAACATCCAAAATTTTTTCTTTCATTTCGCTTGCGCTAGTGTTGATGGGTGTAAAGAGAAATAGAGAGCCTCATTCTATTTAAAATATTATAAGCCGTTAAAATATTATACACCATTAAAATATTATACAGCATATCTGAAGTGTTAGACGAAACCGAAGCCACCATCTTGTTTATGATGTAGGGCTTCCCGAGGAACGCCATTGGCTGGAATTTCAAGTAATTTTTATTTGGAACAACTTTTTGAGTTCGCTAGCAAAAAATTGTTGTAAAGCGGTTGCTATGGCAACTGAGTAAACATTGCATGAATTGGACAAAAAAGTGCTTGAAACGTGTACGTGTGATACGGCATTTATTTTTAATAATAAATTTCTTTCGTTGATTCATTGGTTGTTTTAATTCATAATATATGTGGGTATATTTATTCTTCTTAAAAAATGCTATTTTTTCTCATTTGGGGGGGATTTCTGACACTAAGTAGATTTTTTTACTGTATTTTTCAAATAAAAGATAGAAAAAGAAGGAAAAATTAAATAATAAATTCCAGAAAATAATCCCGAAATGTATTTAGCAGGTTTCATACGTTATTTGAACAAAAAAGAAATTCCAAGTTTTCTAAAAATGCTCAGAGAGAAAACAGGAAGCAATAACTCTTGAAGAGTTAAACTAAAGTTCTTGTCATTATTTCGTAATACTATATACTATGGAGCTTCCAGATAACCTTTTTGCAATTATTCTTGAAAGTAATCTACTTGTCAGTATAAACAAAGCATGGAATCTTATAAATGCAGTGCGTTCGCTTCAAGCAAACAGAAACGCTCATTTTTCAATAATGTTTAAATTAATTTTTCTCTCAATTCCTTGGTAGGATAATTTGAAAAATAAATGCAAATATAATAAAAATATAAATCTATTAATCTACTTAGGTATTGATCCTCTATCTGATTATTATCATTCATTTGTATGTATTTCAGGAAAATATGTTGCAAGTAATAACAGTAGAGTATTTTAAGTTTTTCTAATTTGTGTGCGAAAAAAAATAACAATGACTTTAAATAGTTGTTCGTGTGTTTTAGAGAATTAATAATTATTAACTAACTGTAGAATTAATAATTATTTATTAATTCTGTAGTTAGTTAATAATTTGCCTACAAATTTATATATTTCTTTTATTTGACTAGTAGAACCCCTGAATATGATTCCCAGAACCCCAGGGTTCCGCACACATAGTTTGAGGACCACTGATGTAGATGGACAAATAAATGACGTATAATTGTCTTTTCGGACAAATTGCGATTCCGCTTACAACAAAGTGATTGCCATGCCCAAGTTTGGTAGCAACCTTGCTAGGGACGGCATGAAATTCTTGCATTATGCAACGCTATATCAGTCTTACATTGGATATTTTATTTTAGGATGTCATGAGGCACCAAAATTTCTTTTTTCCCCACAGACCTTTGGCTCGACCTTTCTCCTTATTTGTCGTCTAGTTAAATGCCTGATTATAATCTTTCTTCAAGCACAATTATACTGACTAACCATCGTACACTGCTGGACAATTGCTAAGGACGGATTACACTATCATCCATAGCAACCACAAAATGAAAGGAAGCAAAATGTGGAAAATTAGAATAAGTGCGGGATATTAGTAAGAAGAAGTATGAGTATGCAATTTTTTTTACACGTCTGTTCATCACGTGATAGCGTTCATAAGACCTTTAAAGGTTTTGACGCGTATGGACAGTTGTTGTTTCAAGTCAAAGTTTTACAGGAAAGATTTAATAGACGAACTTAAAATTTTTGGCATGTCTTCCCGATATCACATACATGATTTTATGCGTGGCCGAATTATTGGAAAGATCGAAGAAGGGCGACAAATAATAGATGTTGCCAGGGAGTTCGACATCGCTCACAGCGTTGTTTCACGGCTGTGGAAGTCATTTAAAACTACTGGAATGTGTAGTAGATGGCACGGGGGAGGTCGTGTTAGAAGTACGACGCCTGCAGAAGACAGATATATCGTCCTATCAGCAAAAAGGAACAGGCGCACCACAGCTCAGCACGTGGCAAATCAGTTTCTTGCTGCCTCAAGAAAGCAGATCTCCCGAAAAACTGTTGCCAGACGTTTGAGGGGAGGAGGACTATACGCACGCAGACCTGTTGTGTGTGTCCCATTGACCAGACAGCACCGTACTGCCCGTTTGCAATGGTGTCGTGAGCATCACAATTGGACTGAACAGGACTGGGCATGCGTACTATTCTCAGATGAGAGTAGGTTCAGTCTGTCATCGGATTGTAGACGCCAACTGATCTGGCGCGAGAGTGGTACTGCTTATCGTCTAGAAAATAGCCAGGAAAAGGACCGATATCCGACATGCAGTATCATGGTGTGGGCCAGCATCATGATCAATGGCCGCACGCGCCTACATGTGGTTGCGAATGGGACTATGACGGGCCAATGATACATTGATGAAGTTCTACTTCCTCATGTTCGTCTTTTCCGTGGTGCTGTCGGTGATAAATTTGTTTTTATGGACGACAACGCAATATGTCATCGAACACTCGCTGTTCAGGATTGTCTAGACAGCTAGGGTATTCAACGTCTCGTATGGCCAGCGCGTTCTCCAGATCTAAACCTCATTGAAAATGTGTGGGTTGCTTTGGGGAGGCAAGTTGCTGGTCGAAACTATCCTCCGACGAACAAGAACACCCTCATCCGTGCACTCACAGAGGAATGGGATAAATTGCCTCAACAGCTGCTGGATAATGTTGTGCAAAGTATGGTACGACGTGGGGAATGTTGCATCACACTCCACGGTGGACATATCCCGTACTGATACCTTTCTTTAAGGTGCCTGCTGACTTTTAGATGCATTGTTCCATTTCTCCGTACGCAGATCAAATGAACATTTTTTTCTTTCAGATGTTTCACATCTTTTGTACTTTCCAGAACAATAAATATTCTTTATTCTAATGTCTGAACAGTGTGGCAACTATATTTTATCGTACTAGGCCTCATGTCTCGCTTAATGTTATGCTACATAGCAATTTGTGATCCGTCCTTAGCAATTGTCCAGCAGTGTATTTCGTTATAGTATCACATATAAAAAAGAAATTTAAGGAACAAATGAAAAATAGTACAGGTTTCTCTTATGCTACATATCAATGATCATTATCTTTCTTCAAGCACAATTAAATTGACTATCCCTCGTATTTCGTTACAGTATGACATATAAATAAGAAATTTAAAGAATGAAATATAGTATAGGTTTTTTTTGTACTAGATATGGAGGATCATTATCTTTTTTCAAGCACGATTAAACTGACTAACCATCGTATTTCGTTACAGTATCACAAATAAATAAGAAATTTAAGGAATGGAATATAGTATAGGTTTTTTATGCTAGATATGAATGATCATTATGCTAGAACATTATCTTTCTTCAATGAAGACAGATAATGTAAATCCAAATCTTAAATAAGAATTACAAGTTTACTTATAAATACTCCTGAGTACAACTTTTTGCTTAAAAACACTACTGAATAATAATTTTTATAACCATGAAAAAAATTTGCAAATTGATTATTTCTATATCTGAAGTTTTACATTTGTTATATGCTTGTTTGATCTATTATTCTTTCTAACACAAAAAAACTATTAAGTGGCTGAACACAAATAGATTTTCATAGAATGCATTTACATAACTAATAAGATCTCTGACTAGGTTTGCAATTTACGTGTAACAAATTGGAAAACTAAATAATGACTGATAAAGTTATGTAAAAGAATAACTTTGCTCAGCAAATGCAAAAAAATTCAATCCTTAAAGTAATCAATAGTTTTAGTAAAATATTAGATTAAAGAATTGGTTGAAAAATTCTTAGATATTTATGTATATATATTCAATAAAAACGAATCTATTTTATTGACTTTCTTCATCTAACGTATCTTAAGTTTGCTTTATTTTTTACGGAGACTTTCTTTTTGTAATAAAGCAAATTGAACAAAATAAACCCATTTGCCGTGAAAGCTCAAAAGACAGAGAAAGTATACCAATACAATATAAAAACAAAAATAAAAATATCTCTTTCATTGAGAATTTTCGATATCGTCATACATTTTGTGATAAAACTTCGTAAAAGAAAAAGTTATTTTCTTAGATTAATGATGATTAAAAAGAAATGTTAAAATAAGTGCTAAAACAAATAAATCACATGGATTTACAATCAGATTCTTTCATAAATAGTTCAGCAAAATGCCATGTTTAACATTTCTGTATTTTTTTAAAACATTCTAAATTAATCTATAGTCATGATATTAATCTAGAAAAACTTTTATTAATAATTTCAGATACGGTAAAATTTTCATATACCGTATATTACAAAAACGTACAAAGGAAATTATACAAAATAATTTTAAAAATGGCAAAGCTATTGAAGTATTGAAGCTTTTTTGTAACAAAAAAAAAAATTTTTTAGAAAAAATACAACAAACTAAGCAATAAAATTATTTTTTTCAGCGCTGAAAAATGTATACAGAAAGTCGTTCACACTTTATGGAAAAGATTTTGATAGTTAATTTTCATCTATAAATACTGTATTTTTGTAGAAATTATTTCTATCTGATAGAGCAATGATTCTTGACAATAGCTCTTTTTAGAATATTTCCTGAAAATAAACTTTTTCTTAGTACTGCCATGCAAATTGTACGCCATTATTCTTAAGGTATCCCCGACTGGTTAAAAATCACCATTTTCATTAAAAATATATATATATATATAAATTTATTTTATAGTCAATTTTTGTAGCTTATTTAATAAGCGTTCTAAAACTATCGTATTTTTAATTCTGAGTCAGTTAGAAAAATAGATATAACTGTTTTTGTTTGAGGTAGTTAGCCCAAATCGAAACCGGAAGTGTGAGTTTTAGGTTGATTTTCATCGGCGTAATGAGATTTGTATTCATTTAAAATATTTTAACAAATTCTTTTTTATGTTTAGTAAACTTTATTTCACTTTATAAATGTTTTAATAGACATATTTTGCTTTAAAATAGGTAACAGTTAAATGATTACAATGATGGTTTTGATTTAAACGATTCGCTATCTTTTTATCATTTGTTTTCAAAACTAGATCTCTTTATAACTTTTTTATTATTACTTTTATATAGAAATATAGTTATTTTTAATTAAATTAAATTTATCATGCCAAAAACAAGATCAGTGAGACCAAAAAAAAAGAAGAGATTTCCAGAGAGCAGTATTTAATGGAGAAACGTCGATAGAAATATCCGAGTCATTAATTCCATTAAAAAGACTTAGAAGGAACTTTGAGATCAAAATCTCCTCAAAAAATTTCTTCACGGGAAAGCTCAGAACTGCAATGAAAGTCTTAACAATGGCGTGGAGTAAAATCCCGAAAGACATCTTTGTTGAGCAACAAACACTCCGTTTAAGAAATTATATCGTAATAATACTTTTTTAATTCTGGATTTGCTGGTCTATTGCCTTTACTTCAAATTTAGAAATGAAATTATGTTGTGAAGTGAAATGATATTTTTGGTACCTCGACAAAACGAGAAATGTTGATTCTACGAGGCATTTTAAACCAGATAAGAAACTGTCTCGTGAAAAAAGGAAGATCCTTCAAAACTGTAAAAGTTTGAAGTATGAGGTTCAGGAAGACACAACATACACACAAACATGGAGAGTTTTAAAACCTTCCTTATTCATTAAAAAGTTTTATTGCAAATATAAACCTTATTTTGCATTTTGTGAAGAATGTTATTTTTGAACATAATGGTTAACCGTAAGAGTGATATTTCTTAAAGTAAATGAAATATTCTTATGAATGTTTGTATTGTAATGAATTTTTTCTGCTAAAAGCGAAGGGTAATTTTTCAATTTTTTAATATAATTTTATTTGAGAAAAAAAGTTTTTTAAAGAAAATTCTGGGTTTTTTCATCTTGAACATCTGTATTTCATAATTTTAGAGTAGAATTTGAGCTTTTTTAGTATAAAACATAGTTAAACGTTAAAGAACTGTATTCGCGCAAATATTGTATTTATTTTTGTGATATATATATATTTTTAAAGTGTTTGTTTGCAAAAGAGCAATTTTTTTTATATTTTTGGTAGAAATTTCTCAATATTCCGAAAAATAAGTTTTCAAAAAATTCTTCTTGCTGTATTTTTATAAGAGAGAGAGAGAGTTTTGCAACATATTTAATTAAACAATAACAACTAAATGATTATTTAAGTTCTATTTTAGAAAATTGTCTCCCAACCCAGTCGGATACCTTAAACTGTTTTCCAAAGTCCGTTCAATGTTCTTGGATGCCGTTTCCTTAAGGCTCGTTTTAATAAACCGAAAGCCCAATAGTCCACTGGAGAAGCGTAGGATGGGCTTACATGTATTATAGCAAATATGATGCACTTTATTCCTGTTTCTGATTGTTTTTGTCTAAATAAGTGGCAGTTGACTTAGACATGTGACTAGAGGCTTTGTCCATGCCAAGTTCAACTTTAGCAATGTCCTTTCCAGATAAGGTTACAATTTATCCTTCAAAAATTGGTTCTAAAATATTCTGCTGATAGTATAGAGAATTAATTTGGGATTTACTTGAGACTTTTTTGATTTTTAATTTGCCGTTTATAGAAAATTTTACAGCTATCACGAATGTCTTTGGAAACTTTATTGTGCACTGGGAAGCCATTTTGTTTGGTGATTCATGTCAGTTGAGCCAAGGAAAATTTATCTTCTTTGACTACAGTCGCTTAAATATGCCTTACCTCATGACAAATTTCCATTTTTCTGCAGCTAAACGTTATTTATACAATTTTCTACAAATTGCTTTTCTTTCCGAATATGTTTTTAAAAAAGGAGAGGAACTTTAGATTTAAACATCTTTTTCAAATTAAAATCTTTATGAATTATTTTAATTACAATGACAAAAGACATTTCTTGTTTTGATGCAATGAATCTTTCAGTCAGTGGATTTTCTTTTAGGTTTCAAGACTTGATTTTCTTGATAGTTGCCTGAGTTTGAACAGTCTTAGGATGAAGTTTCGTGGTCATGTTTTCATTTTTTACTTTCTGTTAGACATTTTTTCCCTTTCAAATGAAATATATTATAATTATCTTTTATTGAAATGCAAAAATCGAAATTTTTATACTGCTTTATAATTTGTTGTTACGAATATTTCTCTTTGTAAAGCTCGGTTGTGAAACCTTCGAGTAATATATCAATTTTAGGAGCCATTTTTAAAATAAATATATTATTTTAAATTACAATCAAAAGAAAAAAAAATAGCAGATGATTATTCTAAAGTTGTCAAAGTTTTATCTCAAAAGGCAAACGAGGAAGTAAATTACAAAATCGTTTCCATAAAGTGAGGACGACCTTCTGTAAAATATATTTTTCCATGACTCATTTAAATAAAAGTTCTCTCTAAGTTCAATAGTACTCAGTCATGAAATTATGTAAAAGGCATTTTGAGATATAGGAAACAACATTTGCTGTCATTATAGTCTAGCAATAAGAATGGCATAATACAAATGCAGAACACAGAGTTCGTGTTTTATCAAGACTTAGAACTGCCATAGTTGTCTTTTAGTAACAAGTAGTGACATGTAAAACAAAGAAGTTAAATCAAGTCATAAGACATTTGTTGTGATTATTAGAGAAATCGTACCAGTCACCACAGTGAAAATGTAACAAATTGATAAACTGCTTTATTTGAAAACGATGTTATTGTTATTATTCAATTAAAGTAACGTTGTATAGGAATGAAAGAGCAGCTCGAATTAATCTTAGTTACGATTTATAAGATTTACTGTTGGATGGAGAAAAACCAATTGGATTTCAAGCACATTTAATGAAATTATGTTCTAATCGTTTACTCTAAAGTAACATATTTAAGATGATTTAAAAATGTACAAAAGGCAGTGAATTGTAAATAAGTTATCCAAATCTACACGGTAAAAGGAGATAATAAACAAATTTTCCCATCATTATTTTATTTCGACTAAATCTAAAACGTAAATGAATGTAACAATAATATTTATTTATAACATTTATTAGGTTACGTAATATTAAATTACAAAATATTTTTTAACCAAGAATAGATTTTTTTTTTACATTGGATTCGTTTATCGGAATTATTACTAATAAATGACAAAAAATTTATATTTATAAATTCTACAAATAAATCAAAATGGCAGATGAAATATATCAAAAATTCAATATATATGTTATTTTCATTTGAACAACTAACCAATTAAACTATCATTGAGTTTTTTCAATAATTGTAGATTTGTATTAATGAATGTATTTTTAATTCAAAGCAATTAAAACTTTAAAAGCAAGACTCCGATTCAGAATTTCACAATAAAAAATTTATTGATACAAAATAAGATAAAGTATTTAGAAAATTGTGGTGCCTATATGAAATAACAGCCTAGTTTTAAAAGAATTACAGCATAAAAAAATATGAATGAAACAGCATAACTTTAGCGGATACGTATTTTACTTTTAGCTTGATAATGTTGTAAATGGTATGTAGCATCCACAGAAGATACTTCGGCTATTTTACAAGTATAGAGATATTATCTAAGAAACACAACATTCAGCAATTTTAATTGGTCTTTTTGATGCAAATTAACAACATTATAATCTCTTATTCTAAGAAATATTGCAAACCTAAGCTTCTACTTACGATGAATTGTAAACAACTATATAAAGAGTGTTTTTTCCAGGTATAGAAGTTTAAGTTGGCATTACTTTCCAAGATGGCGACCGATTTAACAGCTGTCAAGTGATTTATTCTCAGTTTGGTTTGGCAATTCATCAAAACGATCATCAAGCAAGGCGTAGATTCGTCGAATGGGCCCAGAACGAGATTGCCGTTGTTCCCGATTTTCATAAGCGAATTTTGCTTAGCGATGAAGCGCACTTCTGGTTGAATGGCTACGTCAACCATCAAAACTGCCGCATTTGGAGTGAAGCTAATCCACAAGTGTATGTCGAAACACCGTTACATCCAGAAAAATTGACTGTTTGGTGCGCTTTATGGGCTGGTGGAATCATTGGTCCGTACTTCTTCAAAAACGATGAAGGCCACAACGTTACAGTCAATGGTGATCGGTATAGAGACATGATTACTAACTTCTTCATTCCTGAATTGAACAATCATGATGTCCAGGAGCTGTGGTTCCAACAAGATGGCGCAACATGTCACACAGTTCGTGCCACAATCGATTTATTGAAAGACACGTTTGGTGACCGCCTAATTTCACGTTTTGGACCTGTGAATTGGCCTCCAAGATCTTGTGAATTAACACCGCTAGACTATTTTCTGTGGGGATATGTAAAGTCAATGGTCTATGCGGATAAGCCACAAACGCTTGACCATTTGGAAGACAACATTCGCCGTGTTATTGCCGATATACGGCTACAAAAGTTGGAAAAAGTCATCGAAAATTGGACGTCCAGAATGGACTACATTCGAGCCAGCCGTGGCAGTCATATGCCAGAAATCATATTTAAAATGTAATGCCACAAGATTATCTTTCAAATAAAAAATTCATGTCAATCGAATAATACATCGTTGTTTTATTGCAATTTTAAGTTCTATACCTCAAAAAAACACCCTTTATAAATAAGGAAAAATGTGACACAAATTGTGCAACTAAATCACAACTCGGAATGTGTTGAATTAAAATTAGCATTAAAAAGATCCAATATCTTTGCTACTTATTTTAAATTTGAAACTAACTTCACATAAAACTTTTTATCTTTCCTCTCAAATATATTTCAGGAACGTATTTCAATTAAAATTGGAGAGACAGTTGAAGACATATAAAATTTGTTTTTTTATGCTATTTACATAAGCAAACTTCACGAAATGAACATGGGCTCTCTATCAAACAGAATAGCATCAGATTGTGATGTAACATAAATTAGAAGGAATCTTAATAGCAGAGTGAAGTGTGTTACAAATTTTATTACTTTAAGCTAAAAGGTTTTTTATAAAAACTTATCATCCAATAAAACTCAAGTTTATTTCAGATATATTAACACACAAGTAGCTATGCTTTGAACTATTCAGGTACATTATCACATTAAATTCTCTTTTTCCTGTCCTGTTTTGTAGTAATTAGTTTGAAACGTAACCTCGTGCTTACTAAGATTAATCTTAGGACTTATTAGGGAATTAAGAGTGTGCGAACATTATGTTTGATATGTATACATTATGATCGTGTTCTTGCATATAATTTTGCTTACAGAGTAATTATGAAACATTAGTCTGACAAATATGATTATTACTCTCTTCGTATCCTTCTACATTTTATTGAATTTGTGACTTTCATAAATTATTTTTGATTGGAGTAATAAAATAATGCCTAGTATACGAATTTTATAGTTTGTAATAATATTGTGTTATGCAAACAAGTAAAAGTCTTCTTTTCTCAAATTATTGTTAGATAAAATATTTTTGTCATTTTTAACATAAATTAAAAATGCATAGAAACGGAATAAATTTTCCAGGAAAATTATTCAATTCTTTGCTATAACAAGTTATTTTGACGGGTAAGTGCATTTACCAGAAAAATTATTTTAAGCCTTTGGTATGAGTTTTTAAGAAACCTTTCAGGCATTAAGACGTATTTTTGCTTTAACTTCTCGAAAGTAGTAGTAAAGTTTTAATTACACTAAGTTTTTAGTATAATTTTAACTACACTAAGTTTTTAACGTAATTTTAACTACACTAAAGAGCCAGTAAAGTATAGGAACATGTTTAATATGACTTAAGACCACCTTTCGCCCTTAAAACCACCAACATTTGGTGAATTATTTTGTCTCAGATATTAACTGATAGGCAGTCCGAGATATGAGGCACTAACCAACCAACCCAGCAATTCCCGTACATTGCGAAGTGATAGCGAGGTTGGACACATTCGGGTTTCCAGATGGGGCCACAGATTTTACTTGATTCAGTTGAATTCGGAGGTCTAAACATGACATAGAATTCACCAGAATGTTCTTCCTTGAGGATTTAGCCCTTATAACATGGTGCAGTATCCTATTAGCAAGCACCTTAACCCACAGAGAAGACTGTTATCATGAAGGAGTGCACCTGGTAGGCAAAAAGATGTTCACACGGCGCACAGAGACTTGTTCATTGGAGTAATGTATCTTAACGTACCTCATCAAAACACATCCTTGTTTTAATTCCATCACCACCACTTTGTAACTGGTTACTTGTACAATAGTGTGAAAGGGTTTCTTGTGGAAGTCAGGTTATTTGCATTCACCTATCAATATTATCAAATGGTAAACGGGATATGTTAAGCCCCAGCGGCATTCTTCCTATGAATATCAGCATTGGGTCATATTTCTACGAACCATTGCTTATATTCTAGGGCCCATTGGAGGCATTAAAAGTGATGATGTGTCACAAGCACAGAAATGCGATTCGAGCACCGACTACCTTACCCCATAATAATATATGCTGCCCTGTGTGTTGAAGCATGCCATCTGGGTCTCCACTCATGCAGTTGCTGGGGATATCAGCTGCTGTAGCCCTTTAGTCATACCAAACAATGCTTAATATTTTCCCACTTTCCTCTGGAATCAATACGCAGTGGCCAAAAAATCTCTGTCTTGCACCAGAACAATCCAACTGTCACGGAATCAGAAAAAAAACGGCACCCTGTCGTTTCATCCACCATATGTTTGCTACTTTGTTTAGTCTCTTAAGTGAGTTGATTGCTCTAGGTGAAAAAGGTAATATAAATGATTTTTCTGGTGTTCGCATTTAATTAAGATAGATGTTAATAATTATTTTAAAATAACTACGGGATGTGTAATTGAATTATAGAAAATATGAGTAGTTGGAAAAAAAATCCTTTGTTTTGATTTGTGCTTCCCAAAATATTCTTTCCTCTAGTTCTGTAATAAAGTAATTACTTCGATATAACATTGGAAAGAAAATATTTTTTATCCATTATTTTTAAACCAATTCCAATTAGATTTAATTTTAAAAACATTAATGGAAGCAAGTAAACTCTTTGTCTGATAATTAATTTGAAGGAAAAGATAGGAATCTTGACTTAAAAATAAATTTCTTTTAATGGAATGAAAACTTAATGAAATAGTTTATATTATCTCTTTTCGGTTAAAAGAACTGGAGAACGGAAGAAATTCTTGGTAAAACAGTAAAATTGTCTTTTTATAGATCATATAATTTTCCTTTGAATTAATTTTTCTGAAAGCCACAATTGTGAAAAGAATCATATTAGAAATAATTCTTAAGGTGCCTGACTAGTTGCGAAGACATTTTTTTGAAATTTTGCTGAAAATTTATTTTTAAACTCATTTTTTGTTTAATTATAACTGAAAACTAATAAAAACAGCAAAAAAAAAAAAATTTCTATAATACTTAAGCTAATAAGTTTTTTTCACATAAAATAAAGAATGTTTGATGAAAACCGTATTTTTAAATAGAACATGACACATTTTTTCTTGAAAATGACTAAATAATATTTAATCCAAATAAAATGTCCACTTTTTAAAAAAACGGTTTTGAAAGAAATTTTATGCAGAAAAATACATTATACAATTAACTGTTTCATTTCTAAAACTTTGTAATCACTAATAGCCCACTTTTAATTTTAGAACAGTGTTAATTCAAATCAAATAAATTCAATCAGTTGAAATGTTCATTCAAAACAAGAAAAAGAAAACATACACACATTCGCATTAATTTATTGGTATTTTAATTAAGCACACTTTTTTCAGGTATTTTTACATAGGAATGAACAACTTATAATCTTCGTGTGCTTAAATTAAAGTCACCGGAAAAGAATAAGTAAAGTTCCAAATTAAGTTTAACATAATTACTGAAAAACCCTCCCCTCCAAAAAAATTACCATTGTTACAACCAACGTAGATTACTTTAACTTAGAATTGAATAATCAATACTTCTTTGATCAGGTCAATGTTCTCTCTTAATGACTACATTCATTCTCTTTTTCTACATTTGTTTTGCTTATTTCGTAGGAAGGTATCTATTATGAGGTATGCAAGCAATTGTTTGTATGTATGTGTAACAAAGCTACCGAAGAAGAAAAATGCTTGCAAGGGACTGCTACTCTATTTAGAAACCTTGTTTATACAAAAATAAGATTTCCACAGAACGATGTTTTTCTTCTAACTATCATAGTTAGAAGAAAATTCCATAAGTGATTGATAAATTCCTCAGCAAATGGGTACGCTGAATCCGAAAAAAGGAAACATGTTATTGCCAGTGAGTGGTTGTTTATTAACGTCATACTTTAAGGCTAGGCAAAGGATATTGGCGACAAATCTTATAGTCAAGTGTTAAGGATATTTGAGCTGGTATAACCCAATCTTCAAATTTTAATATCACGCCAACATGAGGACTTAAATGTGAGGACTCAACAAATTTAACACTCATTAGCCCATCTACAGAGTAAGATTTCAGAACAGGGCTAGAATCCGTGAATTGACAACAATGACGGGTACAAGCTTGTGACCATGACCAAATAATATACATTAAAAAAATTACCAGCATATTGCTTTTAAAATATGGAAATTTTTAAAACATTCTTAACAGTATTATTGTGATTATTTTACTTAAAAGTTTAGTTTGTCACAATTTTAGTAATAATATTTATTTTTGTATTTATTAATAATGTTCATTCTTCAAGCTTTGAATTGGAATTCAACCCGGGGGAAGAGTTGCGCGGGGCACAAAGACACCCCAGGCTCAAGAAATCTTTAATTCCAAGAAATTTAATTCTAGAAAAGCTGTTTATTTGTAACCAAGGATCTTGTCAGTGTCCTCCTGTATAACACTTTTCATGGGAACTAAAATGTATTTGTCACATAAATCCCTTTTTTTCGCGGTGACAAATGTTTTTTCACAATCTTAAGGTACTTGGGGTGACTGAGTTCTCTGCGTGAGCGCTTTTATTCCAAAATACAAAATATTTTCTCTGAACAGGCTACATTATTCCCTTGTAAGCGACTTAGTGGTTTTGATTGCTGCGTTGTACAACTCATTAGGTTTATAAATGGAAATAAACATTATATAGAAAAAAAGAAATAAGCATCTGTGACCTATTGGATGAAGTTGAACCTGATCAAGAAAGGGAAGAACCTGAAGAAATAATGGATATAATGGCAGCAAAGTAAATTCCAGAAAAGCGATGAACAAGAAACGTTTGAGTTGAAAGGAAAATTTTTAAATACTATCTAAAATACTCCATCAAGAAAGATATTAAGCCACAAGTTTACCACAAGACACACTGAGCCCAGTAAAAAGACACAAGCCAGAAAAAGTCACGCGCATTTGAAACATTTTAGTTCAGTTTGATTGTTTTTTTTCTCAAATTATCAAAGCAAGATTTAAAAGTTCTTAAAAGTAGGCAAGTGTACTATCTCTTAGTTAAATTATTCACTGGAATCACGATTTGTATCGTGTACAATAAATATTTTTTTTTATAAAAAAAGATTGGGGTGACTCCGTCACACTCAGTGCGACCACTACAGTAAGTATCGAGAACGCGACCGCTCCAGGGTTAATTCACTGAAGCTGCAATTACTGGTTTCTTGTTTTTTGAAACAAGCATGGTGTAAACATTTTCAAATGTTTCATTAGGTATGTATATTTTTATTAAAAATGCATTTGGAATTCCTGTCCATTATTTTTCAAAAGATACAACTAAGTATTAAAAACAAAATGAGAGAGTGTGGACTAGCCACATAAATTCAATCAAACCGCACTTTTCATTAAAGTAGTTCACAGTCCTCAATGTTTCTAAAACTATAGCATCTATCTCTTCCCTGTTTCCAATTATCTGCTTTAACTTTTAATATTCAAAGAATTTTTACTTCTCAAATAGTGTGTGTTAAAATTTACACACTCATTGCACATATACATATATAAGGTTCAGTGGCGAAACGAAGAACATTTGGGCCCCCTGCAAAGTCAGGTTTTGGACCCCTAAGTTGGATTTTATAAAGCGTAGGTACTTGGCGGCAGTAAGGCTTTGGGGCCCCTAGAATCCTGCACCCCTCGCAATGCAGGAATTACAGGGGTGTACGTTACGCCACTGATAAGGTTTTAAAATCAATTTTCATCCATTCTTTGTCTTGTAGGATTTACAAATTGCCTATATACTTACTTTATTTTATTATACTATACGTATATGTATATAAACAGACAAGTCAGTTAAAGTATATACAAAAGTATATAGGAAAGGTACACTGCTGGCCACCGTAAATGTAACACCAAGAAAGACAAGAGATACCACAACAAAATTTATTTTGTAGATAATATGTTGACCAAGTATCAAATGATTACATTTATAAACTTCTGTAGAGTCTGGTTCCTACCAGAATCACTAGCCAGAGTAGCCGCCATTGTTGGAGATCACCGCTGCCACACGCCTTGGCATTGATTCAAAGAGCCTTTGGATGTGTTTTTGGGGTACAGCAGACTAAGCAGTTTCCACACGTTGCCAAAGTAGATCTGGTGGGGTAGGTGGGGGTGTAATCTGGTAAAATCATTGAGCAACCATGGACCACATGTTTTCTATTAGTAAAAGATCCGGAGAGCGAGCCGGCCAAGGAAAACAATTCCATCTGGAGATTGACGAAGAACCTTTGGACAATGCGTGTCATGTGTGGTCGCGCATTCTCCTGTTGAAATATGGCGGTGGCCAAGCCCTGAAAGTAAGGAAGGACAACTGGCTCCAACAGCTCGGAGATGTAGCGCTGTCTGTTTAAAGTACGACAATGCGTACTAGAGGAGTGCGAGAGTGATATCCAATACCTCCCCATACCATAATACCTGGTGCAAGACCAGTGTGGCGGTGCATAACGCAGCTGTTCAGGATCCTCTCTCCACGGTCCCTCCAGACTCGAATCCGACCATCATGGTGTTGCAGACCGATGCGTGACTCGTCAGTAAATAATTTCATTCCATTTTAACACCCACATCCTTTTTTCATCTCACCATTGGCGGCGGAGACGTCTGTGGTTCTGCGACAAGAGTAGACCAAGTAATGGATGTCTTGCGGACAAACCACTCTGCTGTAAACTGCGTCGAATGGTACGCACAGATACTGAATGATGCGTTACAAACTCAATGTACTGTGCTATGGTTCGTGATGTGACTGAGAGATCCGTCGCTTCCATGCGCACAATTTTCCTGTCCTCACGTGAACTGGTGCTCTGAGGTGGATGCGATCGACCACGTCGGTCCGTCGTACTCTCCTGCATCCAATGATCACATAACCGCATTATAGTTGTTTGTTTTCGTGCAACACGACTACCGATTTCCCTGAAAGATAATCCACAATCTCGGTAGGCTACTATCCTTCCTCTATCGAACTCGGATACTTGATCAAAAGCTGATCGCTGTTTTCTACGAGATATAACTGATGGATTTTTGAAAAAACCACAAGAAAAACACAATTGCTGAACTTAAAATCGTCGAAATCTCCAAGCCTTAAATAACGTTTTCAGGTGGCGCCACAGGCGCGTGTTATGTGTGTCTGCGCTGAAATTGTAATCATTTGCATATCTCACCTCCGCTAATGCGTGTTGTAAATTTCATGTTAGTTGCATGCTTCCTTCAGGGTGTTGCATTTACGGTGGCCAGCAGTGCGTATATAGATTAATACATATATATATATAGTAAAAATTTCTTACTTTACCTATTTATTCTATTAAATAACTAATAATAGTTCTATAAAGTGAAAAATAAACAATTTCTAAGTTATTTTACAAATTAATTGATCATAAATAGCTAAAATCTCTCGAAAAATACATTTTATCCCCTATTGTGGATGATTAATTGATAAATAATAAGGAAAAACACAGATGATATAATTTATTATAGTTCATATTGCTAACATTAGCTATACAGAACGAAAACAAAAAAGAATATGTTACAGTAATAGTTACATTTAAATAGGACCAAAAAAATACATGCTGGGAAGAAAAATTGTTGCTTTATATAAAAACATTGTGTAAATTTTTGCAAACACAATTGTAAGAGAATATTAATTTAAATTTTATTTATTTATTTATCCAACGCCTGTGCTTGGCTTTTTGACCAATTGACGCCAAGCCTCCCAGTACAGTACCTACTGACGATGTCATCTGCCGGGTATTCATCGAGAGAAATACTTTTTTTTATGAAATACTTTTATTTTACTTTTCATTATTTATTAGAGCAAGGATTATAGTGATGACTAAACTTAAACAATCAAGTATAATTCATATTCTATAGAATACCTAGTTAAATCGTAGATGAGTTCAATAATTATTTATACTTTAAGGCAGTGGTTCTCAAACTTTAACTACTGGCGACCCAATTTTCAATTATAATTTTATCGCGTCCCCCCCAAAAAAAATAATGTATTGAGTGCAATAATAATGCACTTTGGGGGGGGGGTTGCTAAAGCTACAATACGATCATAATTATAAACCGTGCAAATTTACAAGATAAGTATTAAATTTTGTATATGTTACTTTTAAGTAATATATATTTTTATTCTTTTAGTTTGTTTTTAAACTATAATTTATTTTATAATTATTTTTAATATACACAATAAAAATCACAATTCCAGTGAATAATTTAATTAAGAAGAAATATACTTATACCTACTTTTAAGGACTTTTCAATTTTTCTTTGATTTTTTGAGAAAAAATCCAATAAAACTAATGAAAATGTTCCAAATCTGCCTGTACTTAATAAAGAACATAAAGCATGTTCATAGAAAATATTTTTGAACAAAAGTTGTCGCGCAGGGAACTCGATCAAAACTAGTAACTTGATTGTAAAAAAAACGTTTGCAACTCCCCCCAAAAAAAAAGAGGGCGAAATGTGACAAATTCATTTCAGTTCCCATTAAGACTGACTTACTGGAGGATACTCTGTCAAGGTCATTGGTAACAAATAAACAGTTTTCCCAGAATTAACGATTTCGTGAACATCAGATGACTCTGCGCATCGCGCGACCGATCCCGTGTTAAAAGTGTATTCAATAAAGCATATGGATATTAGTTCTAAAAAAGTAAAAAGTTTTCCGATATGCATTGTACGTAGGCCAAATAATCCTTCAAAGTTCTCAATATGCTTATCCGTATATCATATAACTCATTCACATGGAAAAAAAAGCAACATAAAATATTATTTACAACTTTCCTAGAAGAAAAACAGATGGAGTGAAACATACCAGTAAGTTTGAAGGTCAAATATATGCTAATCAAAAGTAGTATTTTAGTGGTTAAAAGAAACATAATAAAAAAACTCTCATCGTGTGATTACAGTAAAGCAAAGAAAATGTCTTTTTTTTTTGTTATAGGATCAAAGATAGCTAATGAACGTTGGAAGTTAAATGTTTTATTTTTGATGATCACCAGATGATATATATAAATTATATCAGTGTAAATGTGCATTTTTTATTAAGTCAGAAAGCATTTTGTTTTTCTTCATTCCAAAAAATTATTTTTTTAAACCTTTTATTTTCAATATGCTCGCGCCCCTTCGCAGGAATACCGCGCCCCCCAGGGGGGCGCCCCACAGTTTGAGAAACACTGCTTTAAGGTATCCGACTACGTTCGGAAACGTGATATTACAAAGCGCATAAAGGGATAATTTTCATGATATTTAGTGTCACTTAGATTAGAATATATGCATACAAATGTTTTAAGGACATTTTGACAAAAAAAATCATTTAAGTATAATATTTTGGCAAAAAATTAAGTTTGAATAATTGGTTTTCCAAATGTTCTCCTTTTGTGAAAGATGGTTCTATTATAATAATACTTTGCCTGTATATAGCTCAGACCCCTCTACAGAGGCTCAAATAGAATTTTTGAAATATATAACTTAGAAGTGGGTTTATTCATATTTTACGACAACAGAGGGAAGCAATTTTAAGAAAAAAACGCCAATAATTATTTCAATTTGTGGTAACTCTGAAAATAATGTGAATTTTTCAAAAATTCTAGTTGTGCCTCTGTAGAGAGGTCCGAGCTATATACATTCAAAATATTTTTATAATAGAACCATTTTTCGCAAAGGGAGAATATTTGGAAAAAGGATTATTCTAAGTTAGGTTTTTGCCAAAATATTATATTTAAATAAATATGTTTTATTAAAATGTCCTTAAAATAATTTTATGCATGTATTCTAATCTGAGTGACACTAAATATCATGAAAATTATCCATTTATGCACTTTTTTAAAATCACGGTTCCGGATGAAGTCGGATACCTTACCTGATTTGTCTAGTTATTCCTCCATATAATACTTAGTTATTCTATGAAATAACGGAGGTTTCACTCTGTAATGGTAATATATATATATATATATATATATATATATATATATATATATATATATATATATATATATATATATATATATATATATATATATATATATATATATATATATATATATATATATATATATTAGGATCTCTCTGCAGTTTAGTTTTTTTTTTCTTTTCAATCACGATATACTCAAAAGGAGTTACATATGATCCAGCTAAGTAAAAAGGCAAAAAAAAATCAAATCAAATAAAAAACTCATCTTTTACTCGCTCATCGTATATAAATATTAGGAATACAGAAAAACTTCGCTACTTTCGTCATTTTTTTTAATAATTACTTAGCAATATCGTTACACTATTGTTCTAAATGTGAAGTCTAGAATAAGAGAAGATTGAAAAAAAATAAAACCTGTTACTTCAAAATATTTGTTTGCGCAAAAAGCTTGAGAAACACATTTGTTTGATAAAATTAGCTGTTTCATAATTTTTTTCAACTTTATTTTTTCATCTTTAGTAAACAGAACTTAATAAATAGTAAACGTATTTCAGAAATAAAATATTTTAACACTATATGTGAAACCTATTATTAAGCACAATTTATAAAATTATCCAATAATTTTATTTAAATTTTTGGAGAAAAGTTTAGTAAAAAAGTTGTCTAGTAATGCTGAATCTTTGTTCAGAAACAAATATTTTTCGAAAATTTTCTGCCTTAATTTTGACACATAGTTCCAATTTTGAGTGTGTTGGGAATGCTTTAGAAATCAACACCCGAATCTTTTATTGCATAATAATATTGAAGGGCTCATGATGCGATCGCAGCTGTAGCTCGTTTAGAGACTTCATAACCATCACTGATCAATGAGGTTATTTTTAGGTTTATTCTCATATGCGCTACTATGTTTTTTATTGGCATGAGGCTTGAATTGACCATCATTATTATCATTATCTGAGTTATTAGAGATCCTTCATTTATTTTTATTTGTTCGGTTTCAGTGTCTCGGCTTATTGGTTTCCAGAGTATCTGTTAAGTACTCTGATTGGTCTGAGGATCGTTTTCCTTTCAAGCCTCTTTGCTAATTTACAAATTCGTTTCTTCCAAATTTCCCAGCCCATACTTTCTTTCCGCGAACTTTAAATATAACTAAATTAGTTGAGGTACTAATTTGATATCCAAGTACTCCTCGCCAAGCGCTGATTGGCGTGAATCCTTAATAGCGCCAAGTAGAGCTAGTTGTCAAGTTACATGAAATCCAAGATGGCGGCCTAGCGGTAACAAATCGTCAGGAAAATAATTTTAAAGAACATTTTGTGATATATTTCAGGTAAAGAATCTAAGAACAAGTTGAAAGTAACCAACATCAATCCATAATTAACATCAATGTAATAATTATATTATGTAATATATAATAATAAAAACATTTAATGCAATATATAATAATTATTATTATATGTAATGTTATTGTATAATGTAATATTAAATATACATAATAATAATTGTATTACATAATTATATTATATTATACATAAAATAATTACATAATATATAATATAATTAATCAGTAATGAATATCAGTTAATAGTTAACTGCTGAGGACGTAATAACTTACAATAATTTAGAAACTGCGAGTTTTTTAATGGACTTTATCGAGCAAGGAACGTTTCTTAAAGCTGTTTCTCAAAACTATACAGATAATTCATACATCTGACATTCATAGAAATGACATACCATTTAACAAAGTAATAAAATTTCACGTTATTATTTAGATCATTATTTTGAAATGTAACAAAATGCATAAGACTGTTGTCAAAAGTCATTTTTATTCTATGTTTCACAGTAAATGTATTTTTCCTTACTTTTTGAATTTTTCCGCTGTGCTCTTTTTTTAAATAATTTTTCAGCTATATAAACTAATCCATGTATACTTAAAATATGGCATAATGTTTTCTATAACAAGTATGTATTTTCCTTTATATGGCTTTCTGAAAATCTAATAAATAAAAAAGTGAACATTTCACACAATATTATTACCAAATTATAACAATAAATATTTCTCAGTCTCACTTCTGAAAAAACTTTCTTCTCAGTTTGTCCAAAGTTCTTAAATTTAGTTTGAAACTTAATTCGATGGACATTCTAATGTTTAAAAGGTTATTTTTTTAAAGTATACTCCGTAAGAATTACTACCTTTTTATAAAAAAAAAGAGTCCTTCCAAAATATTTAAATATTATATTTTATAATCATATAATGATTAATTTCATTTTAAGACACAATTGTATTAACACACATACATTAAATTCCAGTATTTATTTATATATTAATTGCAAATATAGTTATCAATTAATACTTAGGCTATATTATACCATTTATCGTTTGTTCGTGTTCACTTTGTAAAAAGAAACAAAAGTATCAATATACTGGACATATTTAAAAAAAGCAGTTTCTGTTTAAATAACAATATTCTGCATCAACGCTCGTTATTTTTTAAAAATCAAGCAGTTTTCGAAAATAAATTTGAGAAATTTTGATACTTATTCAAAGTTAATTAACTCTCGTTTTTGATGATGTTATTAAGTGCAAATCTCATTTAAATTCACTACAATAAATATTACATTACTTTTTTTTAAAACTAAATTAGAGAAAGGCATTGCGATGCCTGAAAACCATTAGCACGCTTTTAAGTCTGTTTGCTTAGCTAAAAGTAAATAGATTTCCTAATTAAATGTTCACAGTTATTTGAGGAAAAGTACTAAAAGAGAAATAATAAATCCTTTCATCTCGTTTATTCAACTATTTTTTTCATTTGGCATCGTTTTCTCTGTTGATAAACATAAATAACAAGTACATTATTGTGAATTTATATACTGGATATATATATATATATATATAATTAATCCACTTCAAAGTATAAATAAAAAAATACTTAGTTTCATCTGAAACTGATAACAAATTGCCTTTATATTTGCACACGACAAATAAAAGATCTATTTTTTATGTATTTGAAAAATTAAATTCCTCTAATAACAGTATTCTTCAAAATATATAAGGTACCATTAAACTTACCAATATTTAATGTTTGATTTCTTCTTCTTGTAAAAAACGTGTATAAATGCGTTCAACCTGATAGTTTCATAGTAGATCTACACCAAGGAAGAAATTAAGGCAGTGATTCGCTCTTTGTTTGTGGATGGGTTGAATCCTGCGAAAAGTATTCGTCATATGCAAGCGCAGTATGTTTCCAACTGTTTATGGACAGCTGGTAAATGGTTAGAGGGCTTCAAACTAGAAAGAACCTCTTTATGTGACGATGAAAGATCGGGCAGTCCAACGACATCAACCACAGAATATGCAAGTCGTTGAGGGTATAGTGAAGGAGGCCATGGCTTGTATCCAGTGCAAGTATCACACCTTCCACAAACAAAATGCTAATCACTACCCTCTTTTCCTCCTTGGTGCAGATCAACAATGAAGCTGCCGTGTTGAACGGTCTGGGACACTACAATGACTACGAGAGAAGACAAATGACACGTTGCACAGAAATTTAACCGACTATACCTCATTCAGAGCTGGATACTAGATCTGTTGCCAAACCTTGGAAAGAGAAATTGCAGAAGTTCTTCTATTTCTTGACACAACTTTCCCTCATATTTTAATATATCATCAATATTTGCGTCAATATTTAGTGATGGACCAGTGTTTTTATTCATGTAGCAGAAGGAACGATCAACATATATTGTAAAAAAAGATACCTTTATTTATTCTAATATCAATGTCCCATGAGTAAATTTGCATTAGGAACGAAGTTAGTGCCGATTTAAGTTCATTTCCGGCCCTGGGCGTAGAAGATCTACAAGCCTCTTTGGCCCTTCGATCCTCCTGTCCTGGAGGATCGAAATTTATAGCTAGAAAATCTAGTTAAGTCCAGCTTATCCGAGCCCTCCTGGGACACTCCGGGCCCCTGGCACTAACCCCAAGCGGCCAATGGTTAAACTGGAACTGACGAAACTAATGACCGAAGCCTATCTAATATAATATATATTCATTGCCATTAAGTAACAGTTTTGAGGCAAGACCATGCAGGTTCCAACAAATTAAGACATCGGCTTCCCTAAGAAGACTTCGTATCTAGACTCGCGAAATATCTAAATTGCCAATATTGATCAAACAACTTATTGAGAAACACGTTTATATCTTCCAATCACATCGAATATTCTTATATGTCGGTTATTATATTCATGTTCCTTCACATGGTGAAGTTCTCAAGCCCCTGAATCACTAAATAGAAAACCCTAACATTTGAAAGGACTAAAAATTTTAAAAAATTTGTAACGAGGGTATAAATTTAACGTGAAATAATTTTAAAAATTTCGAAAAACATGCATATCTACTTTAAATTGAACATAATTTAACATCTAATAAAATATCGGTGGTTGATATTTTTTTGAGAAATTGAACTTTTAAAAAAATATGGTGTTAAATAACTCTGCCAAAAAAGGATTTCAACTGGGATCAATCTCTTAATTTCTTAAAAATATATATTCCAGAAAAGCTATATTTGCAAAATTATGACATGCGGAAGAAAAAAATGCACTTAAATTGCTTTTGTTCTTTAATTGGGAAATATGCAGTTTTCTGTTAATTTACTGCTAAATCTCTTATATTTTAAGAACTATCCTATATATGCTTATAATTTAAGAATTATTCTACATTTACTTATTTTTTAAGAACTACCCAATATTTATTTATCTTCTAAGTGGATTCGTACATATTCAAAAAGTTTAACTCTTACTTCTGAAGTAAACTTATTAATTCAATTATGATTTCTTCTCGAAATCCACTAGAAATGTTTGTTAAAACTATTATATGATCCTTCAAAAAAGATTTCAAACAAATTTATATTATAAAAAACTAATGGTAAGTATGAAAGCTAATTATTTTCAAAAGTTTTGAAATCATTTAACTTATTTAGGAAAACAAGCTAGTTAATTCTTAGTTAATGAGGTAGTATTACATTTATTTTTGTAAAGTGAATCATGTCAACCTTGATGGCACACAAGGAGTCTCTTAGCTATTCTGAATTTCCAAAAAATAGAAAGCAAATAATTTGAAAGATAGTAAAAACATATATTACTATATCGTAATAAGCACTTGAAATAAAGTTTTTTGTAGAAAAGACTGATAATTAAAATATTCAATTCACAAATATTTGCAAAATTTGAGGAATAATAATTGCATTCTATTTTTAAACCTTGATAAGGAATTATTGCAGAGTTTATTAGTAATTAATGAACTGGAATAAAGCGCGAGCTTAATTAGCTTTGATTCAAATACTTTCCAAACAAGCAAAATCGATTCCTTGTTTTTTTCAACACTTCTGATAATTTCATTTTGTTAAAAACAAAAAACACTCTCAATAAAAATATTTTGAACGATTATTAATTTAAAGCATACTAAAAATGAGCAACTAAATTTAAGTTTATGATTAAAACACTTTTTAAAAACTGATTTCAATTATTTTACGAACAGCAATTTTAAAGGTCTTTCATTTAAATGTATAAAATGTAACTGATTATTTTAAATAAGATTACTTTTGAACAAAAAACAATTTCAATAAATTTGCATGAAAAAGTAAAGCAACTGTAATTGCATCGTTTTTTCTTATCTTACATGGAAGAAAACATGTTTTGTATGAAACTTATAAAAAGAATTTAGCAAATTCTTTAAAATTTTTAATGATCTCGTCTTTAATGATTTTATTCAACTTTTTTCAATTAGTCCATGCTTTACGTCTGATATCGCTTACAAAAAAATGTAAAAAATGTAACGAAATGCTTTTATGATAACGAAGCTGTTGAATGTAGACTAGCGGAAAGATTCAAATGGCAATTGTGAGACAAAAGTGTAAAAAAATATAACAAAATGATTTTTGTAATAACGAAGTTATTGAATGTATGCTAGCGAAAAGATTCAAATTGCAATTGTGGGAAATTTCACAAAGGATTATAGCCAGCAACAAATACATCAATTACAAGTAATGCGAAACAATGATTTTTTTTTACTTGTGATAACTTTATCTCTCTCAATTTGAAGAATTATTTAGCTCCACCTAAAGAATTTTTCCAATTTTTTGCCTAAGTAGTTTACTTATTATATTTTACCTTTCAAGACTATATATGAGAGAGCATAAATCCTGAGCGAATGCTCTAATTTTGTATATACCTCGGTGACTTCAGAACAATGTAGGTTACCCGTGTATAAATGATTTAGAGCTGCTACATTATAAGCAAACACGCATTTATTTAACTAATGTAAAACACAAAAACTTGTTAGACAAAAAATTGAACATAACTTCCAAATAATAGCCGGTTGATGATCGGACAAGAAAACAACTTGAAGTTGCATGCATAGCAGTTCTTTAACCCTTTTGAGGGCAGTGGCTAATAGGTCTAACCAGATATTAAAAATTTTTCTCCAAGCGGATGGTGGATATTTAGTCTATCCACATGCATTAATTGAAGCTAAGACGCATAAAAATCAATACAGATGGCAGGACGATACGTTTTCTTGCATTTCATGTCTTCTGATGGGAGTTTTTCTCAGTATATAAATCTACACATTGTATTTTGATAACTATAAATACAAATTCTGATCTTTGAAAAATTTCGACATATCTTAACTGTACTTTTCTGTCATCTGAATGAATTAATCAAATGAGTAATTAAAAAAGTTTTTATTTAGGTTTTTGGAAAGCTTTAATATGAGGATAAAGGTTCTATCCACTGCCCACATAGAACAGAAAAATGACCTAGAAAATTTCACTTTTCCTCCACTCAAGAAAGAGCATTTAGAATCATGTGAGAATGTTGGGGGTTGGAAATATAAACAAACTTTGTTAACAACATGTGGAACAAGATTCTCGGGTTTGAAAATCTTTCATTACAGCTTTTCTGATCGGAGAAAACGTTTGTATATTATAAAGTTCCACAGCAAATTGCCCATGAAATTTGTGAAATGACTAATTTAAATTCTCAAAAATATTACTTTATTTCTAATTTATTATACTAAAATTAAATAAAATATAAAATGTGGATATATACCAATTTCAATGTATATTCTAAGTATTCTATATATATTCTAAGTAAGTATTCTATGTTGTAAAATTATTCTATTATTGTTTAATTACACGTATACTTTGCTTTTAATTGTTATTGAAATAATTATCACATAAATGTAAATTTTTCATAAAAAAATTATTCTATTATGATTCATTATTTCTGTCCTGAAAAGTAAGTAAAATGTCTTAAATGTGCAGTGACTATAATGTCTAGCCACCCCCCAGGCAAAAAAACCTTAAGATATCAGACTACGTTCGGAACCGTGATTTTAAAAAAGTGCATAAATGGATAATTTTCAGTATATTTAGTGTCACTTAGATTAGAATACATGTATAAAATTGTTTTAATAATATTATGACAAAAAATTATTTAAATACAATATTTTTGTTAACAACTAACTTAGAATAACCTTTTCTTCAAAACGTTCTCCTTTTATAAAAAAATGTTTCTATAATAATATTTTGCTTGTATAAAGTGAAGACTTCTCGAGAGAGTCTGAACTAGGAGTTTTGAAAAATTCACATTATTTTCAGAGTTACCACCAATTGAAATAATGATCGGCGTTTTTTTCTTAAAATTTCTCCCTCTGTTGTAGTAAAATATGGATAAATCCTAAGTTATATATTTCAAACATTCTAGTTCAGTCTCTCTACAGTGGTCTCAGCTGTATACAGGCAAAATATTATTAAAATAGAAGCATTTTTCATAACAGGAGAATGTTTTGAAAATTGGTCATTCTATGTTCATTTTTTGTCAAAATATTATACTTAAATAATTTTTTATTGTAATAATATTCTTAAAACAAATTTATGTACGTTTTCTAATCTGAGTTACGCTAAATATCGTAAATATTACCCATTTATAAGCTTTTGCAAAATCACTGTTCCGAACGTAGTCGGATACCATAAGCAGATATTTTTTGTAACTAAATATTGTTTATTGAGTATGAGAACTTTACATTTATCAAGTATTTTATCACAGAAAAGTGTAGTTTAGCTTTGTGCCGATTAAAGGGTTAAATGGCAATTCTACTACATCATCGAAGAATGATGAGAACTATTGCTGCAGCATTAGTTGGAGTTTAGTGTGACCTTCATTTTGGACATGAGTGTATATATGTCAGTTTACATACACTTTAAACAAAATATTGAGAGCATTTATAACTATAAAACATTTCCTTTTAAGACATAATTTACAATGATTTATATCCAACAATCCATGCGTAAAATTAATTCGAATTGGTAACTTAATTTCCTCCTATTAAATGATTTCAAATACCTTTTAAATTAGACAATTTATCCTTTTCCCTTCCCATCAGAGAGTTAAATGTCTACTACAAAGAAATCTTTTATATACTACTTAACAAAAAGACATATTTTAGATAAAAGAATTCAAATTAGTTTCTTTCCAATATTCAATGATAATTTCCTATTTTTTTATCTATATGAAATCGAATACATAACATACAGCAAAATGACTAAGTATAAGATATAATTTGCAATACGTATAATGTATTATTCATATTTACACATTTTGGAGAAAATTACATTCATTCAGATTCATTTGTATAATTCAAACATGTACTCATTTTTTTCAACAGAATATTTAAATTTTAAGAGAACTTATGTTTGTAATTACAGCTTCTAAAAAGACATTTTGGGAAACTTAAAATATATAATCGCTTTGAATAACAGTTTAATCGTTTAAGTACAAGACTTCGTTAATAAATAACACAACAAACATTCAAAAGAAAAAGAAAGGCTGAACATGAAGTAATAACCCTGGCAATGACAGCTTAAGTTCTCATTAACGCGTAACGTTGTAAGAAGAGTTTCACGTTATCCTATGCATGATTGCTCAATAAGGCAATCTTCTTGTCAAAGGAAACAAAACAGAAAAGTTTTCTTATTACAATATATTCTCTTACGTAGCGTACAATAATATACAGTATAGAAACGTATCAGCTGTATTATCTTACTAAAAGTTTATATGAACAAGCTAAGAAAAATATATTTTATATAAGAAATAAATCAATCACATTAAAATGTTTATTACTCTTTTGTTCAACGACCTTATTTGAAAGTTTAACGGAATAAATAAAAATAATTCATTTTCGTTCAAAATATACAAATTAAATATCCACGTAATATAGTTTGTTTTCAATTTATTTTATTATCAATATGTATTGTTGAAGCTCGTTTAATATTATTTGAAAAAAAGATAACACTACTTTTGATCAAACAAAAAATCCTTTAGAATAATAGAATTAGTATTAAATACGAAATTAGTTAGATGTTTTTCACAAGTTAAGCATATGAATTGATTTTTTTAATTATTAAAGTAAGAATCATTATAAATCGCATGAAAAAATAATTTGGAATCATTGATTTTGCTACTTGTTATAAGTCAAAGCTTTTCTAAGATTTTCAGGCATGTTTAAGACATGGATATCAGTTATCAAATACTCTTACACTATTTCCCTGATGTATTTACTTACAATATTTTATACATATGGATAATTTAATTTTTTCTAAACTTGATCATGTTCATTTCATTTTAAAGAAAAATGACGAATGTTTAATTTAAAAGGACATTTTTATTTTTTACGCATTAATTATTTATAAAATTTAACGTAAATAAAATGAAATAAAACAGTTGTGTATATAAATGTGCATATTTTTCTTCTTCATAGTACTTTTCTTTTGAATGAACATAAATTTAAATATTTAGGCTAATGCTAATGATATACAAAGTAACAAATAAAGAGTGTTTTTTTAGAGGTATAGAACTTTAAATTGCAATAAAACAACGATGTATTATTCGATTGACATGATTTTTTTTTATTCGAAAGATAATCTTGTGGCATAACATTTTAAATATGATTTCTGGCATAGGACTGCCACGGCTGGCTCGGATGTAGTCCAATCTGGACGTCCAATTTTCGATGACTTTTTCCAACATTTGTGGCCGTATATCGGCAATAACATGGCGAATGTTGTCTTCCAAATGGTCAAGCGTTTGTGGTTTATCCACATAGACCAATGACTTTACATAGCCCCACAGAAAATAGTCTAGCGGTGTTAAATCACAAGATCTTGGAGGTCAATTCACAGGTCGAAAAGGTGAAATTAGGCGGTCACCAAACGTCTTTCAATAAATCGATTGTGGTACGAGCTGTGTGACATGTTGCGCCGTCTTGTTAGAACCACAGCTCCTGGACATCATGATTGTTCAATTCAGGAATGAAAAAGTTAGTAATCATGGCTCTATACCGATCACCATTGACTGTAACGTTGTGGCCTTCATCGTTTTTGAAGTACGGACCAATGATTCCACCAGCCCATAAAGCGCACCAAATAGTCAGTTTTTCTGGATGTAACGGTGTTTCGACATACACTTGTGGATTAGCTTCACTCCAAATGCGGCTGTTTTGTTTGTTGACGTAGCCATTCAACCAGAAGTGCGCTTCATCGCTAAACAAAATTCGCTTATGAAAATCGGGAACAACGGCAATCACGTTTTGGGACCATTCGACGAATCTACGCCTTGCTTGATGATCGGTTTGATGAATTGCCAAACCAAACTGATAATAAATCACTTGACAGCTGTTAAATCGGTCGCCATCTTGGAAAGTAATACCAACTTAAACTTCTATACCTGGAAAAAAACACTCTTTAGATCCTTCCCTGCATTTGAATATTTTAAAACATTAAGAATATTTTTGTCAATATCTAAATTACTTCTTAAGAGTTCAGGAGAAATGCAGCCTTAAAAAGTATAATTTTTTAATGAAATGGTCTTTACCTTCTAATAGCAATATATCTAGTTGTATTTAACATTTTTTTAAAAATTGTTTTTTTAGTAACTGGTATATTTTGTCTTTATCAGCCATTATTCTATTTTAATCACTTCGTTTAATATAATTTTACATACTAACTGTCAATTATATTTCTTTTAGTGAGCCTGCGTTACTTTATCATAAAATGTAAGCAAATATATTAAGAATAAAAAAATTTAAACTGTAGCATGTGACCTTTTTTTCTCGATTTAATCGAAAGAGATATTAATTTTGGGAACAGCAATATATCGATTTGTTAATATTCTTTTTTGCAATGAAAATTTTAAAACCTGATTATTATTTGTATTACTGATATTACTCGACCTATTCTTGTTGTATACGTTATGCTTGACTCAGATTTATTTTTTGATTTATTTCAGGGATAATTTCTAAATCGCAATTAATAAAAGCTTATCTTTGAAATTCTTAGTAACTTTATTAGTTTGCTCTTTTATCTAAATTTAATATTTATTTTTGTTATACATCTCAACAGTTAAGAGTTTCTTGTATATTTAGTTAAATAAAAAGAAGAATTTCCTTCAAGTACATTAATGAATTTTTTGCTTCATATAAATTATAGAGTCACTTAATTTTCTTAGAATTATAAATTCAGGAAACTCGTAACTATAGGGGTAAAGTTAATTAAAAGTTAAACGCTCTATAAAAAATAAACTGAAAAACATCTGAAAAAGTTTTTAAAAAACGTTTAGCTTTTTTCTTTAATAAATAAATGATAATAGCAGATAAAAGAGTTTTTGTATTCTTTATCTATGGGCTAATTTTTTTACACCTTGGTTACATCAAATGTATGTAATTATACATAAATATTTCTCTTTTAATAATACATTTTCACCTCTTATGTGCTACAACTATTTATTCAGTAGTTAATATACTAATGTTCATTACAGACACACACAAAAACTTAAAATAATTTTTGTAGTGGAAAAAATGTTGGTACATAAATATAAATCTTTCCTATTTTTCTTGCAGTTCATTCAAAATCGTGGGATATTTCCAATTTATTGAAAATAACATAACTTTTTTATTTTGCTTACATCAATGTTTGTTTAATTTCAAACGATAGTTGAAAAATAATGTCTCTATGCCAGTGTTTCTCAAACTGTGGGGCGCGAGCATATTGAAAATATAAAAGGCTTAAAAAGTTATTTTTTGGAATGAAGTAAAACAAAATGCTTTCTGACAAAGTAAAAAATGCACATTTACACTAATATATATATATATATATATATATCATCTGGTTTTCCACTTTCAAACGCTCATTAGCTACCTTTGATCCTAAAACCAAATAAAAAAAGATATTTTGTTTGCTTTCCTGTAATCCCACGATGAGAGATTTTTTTTATTACGTTCCTTTTAACCCTTAGAGGTGTTGAATCGATGGGGCTGGAGCGCCTGATCTCTTTTCGAGATCTTTATCTCCTATCTTTGGAATTAGGTTGTTACTTTCAAAACTTGGTTAATTGCCCTTTTTTAATTTAAAGTATACAAAATATAAAGTTAACAGTGATTGCCATAAAATTAATATGAAAATAATGCAAAGGTGTTGTAAGGGTACTGGAAGCAGATGTTTGCGTTTGGCTGTCGTGTGTGTGAGAAAAATATCACGGGAGCGCCTGTCGACTCGTCCTCCGAAGAGGGGGTCGGCGGCAATAAATCAGATGCGCTGGGCGGCTAGGGAAGGGAGAGACCGGCGAACCGGTTTCTTTCCTTCCTTTCGCCGTCCGCTTCGGTGAGATGGCCGCAAGAGCGGTCGGATTTAAGATCATTTGTGTAACTTACGCTCGACCAATGGGGAGGCAGCTACTGAGAAGGGGGTGGAGTCGGTTGAGAAAAAGTTAGTTTGAGATCAGGGTGGGAGACAAGTCTCCCTGTTTGAATTAATGTTAAAGTAAGATATTACGGGGTCTGTTAAAGTTAGGATCGGGAGTATAAATTTCAATTTTTCTTAAAGTTCTATTGTCGATTAGTTCTAAGTTAGTGAAAAATTTAGTTGCAATTTTCTTGATGGTTTCCCGCACGGTTGTGAGATTTAACGCGAATCTAAGATCCTCGTTTCTCACAAACCATGGGGAGTTTGTTAGTTTCCTAATCATGATGTTTTGAGAAAATTCTAGTCGGTCGATATTAGATTTGGTAGCATGCCCCCAGACGGGTGAAGCGTAAAGGAGTACTGGTCTGAGTATGGAAGTATAGATAAGCAACCTATTTTTAATTGACAACGGAGAATTCCGAGTGAAGTAGGGGTAATAAAGACAGGCTAAAGCTCGGAATTTATTATTGATTTTAATTATATGATCTTTAAAAGAAAGGTGCTCGTCCAACGTGACACCTAGATAATTTACTGATCTTGACCATGGAACCGGGTGGTTCTGGACGTGTATGGGCGGTGGTTTACGAGTGCTGGTCCCGAGAGAGAAGAAGACTGCTTCAGTTTTTTCTGGATTAATGGAAATTTTCCATTTTTTGTACCAGTCCTCTAGCTCTGCCAGGTGTTTGTGGAGGAAGTGAGTAATGCAGTTTTTGTTCGTGCTCTGTGTGAGGATCGCAGTATCGTCTGCGTAAAGGCAGACTGTCGTTTGTCTTAACCCTTAGAATACTACTTTTGATTATCATCTATTTGACCTTCAAGCTTACTGGCATGTTTAACTCCGTCTCTTTTTCTTTTAGGAAAGCTATAAATAATATTTTTCTGTTTCCTTAAGCCCCCACAATGTCCCTTGGAATTCGATTTTCGCAAAATCCGTTTTCAGCGGATCTCTACTCCATGAAAGGAACCCGCCTAACATATTTCAAGTCTGTAGGCTTAATAGTTCCGATGATATCGTGATGAGTCAGTCAGTGGGTCGCTTTTCTCCTTTATATATATTGTAATGCATATTTAATTTGTATCATGTCAGAATGTATTTTGTTTTGCTTCCTTTCAGTAAATTAATACTTTTTTTAAATATTTTATTTTCGACTTTTCAATATGCTCACTCTACCCACATAGGGTATCACACCCTCCTGGTGGACGTGCCCCATAGTTTGAGAAACACTAAAGTAGTCACATTCTAAACAATATTTTACAAATGTTTAAAAATTATCAATCATAGCAATATATTCATTAACTAAATGTTAAATCCATTGTATATAGTTAAGCATTATGTCCTTATAAATTAATAGATGAATATGACTGCTACGGAAGGGAACTTTAGTAACACACAGAAACTAAAAGCATCTCTTATGAAAAATATTGCGATTTAATTTTCCATCTATAATTTGTAAAGTTTTATCTAAGTATACAGTTTACAAATTGGTTATTGTTAATTGGAATAATATTTAAATAAATGGATGAAAAATAATTTTTATATAAACAGACACAAACTTGTTTGCACCAAAAATATATATTACAAATGTATTTATAGAGACAAAAATTGTTATTATCAATATACAGCCTCTGACAATAAAGTTCGGTAAATAGTCATGTAACATTAACGAAAGTTACCATACTGTCCTTCGAAATAATCACCTCCAATAACCAGGTACCACTGAGATCTGATATACATGCCCTGGAAACTTTGCAAGAAGTCTTCTTTTGAGATGGAGTACAAAAGGCCTCGTCACATTTCGTAGGATGTCAGAAATATCGTCAAATACTTTCCTTTCAAAGCGAGTTTGAGTCACGGGAATAGAAAGAAGTCTGGAGGATTGAGATCTGGACAATGTAAAATTAAAGCGTACAGTTTTTAAATGTCTATAACATTATTATTTTTACCATACAGTGAAGCAAAAGTAAATTGTTAGGATCACAATTTAATAACTGAATAAAATGAAATATTTTTATGTTTATTGTAAGTGGAAGGAACCCTTTTTTTTCTTTATATCTATTGTTATGTTAATCTGACTGTTGTCTCTCCCTTTCCTCTATCTGTATTAAAATCACTATAAATATTCGGATACGGAAACCACCTATCTAAAAATATATCAGCATTCTATGCATTAGTGGATGATAAAATGTGCTGGAATAAAAATTCAAATTCTTTGAATGTTTAATCGAAATTCTGGAAAAATGCTCAACTAAAGGTAAACTACTATTTCCCAAATGTGATTTGTTTTGTACCGAATACGTAAGAATATTTGCATATGTATTAGTAAGAAATGCTTTGTGAGCACGCATTTCAATCTCCGGGCTTCATTCGTTCGTATTGTTGATGACTTTCATTGTTTTTCCTCCAGAATTCGATAAAATTAAAAACTAAACAATTCAAATGATTAGCTACTAATACACAATTTAAAAATAAAATAAAATGGAAAATTTTAATTGCGTAATAACAGAAAATGTCATTTGAATCCTTACATGTTTTAGTTAACTTTGTATTTTTCGAAATTTTGTGATCCATCTAAATCATCAGAGATTAAATGTTTGTAAGTAAAGTGGGGCCCCGATTTACCGAATCCTATTTTAAAAAATTCTCTTCAACCCCTTCCCGATTCAAATAAAGACAAAAAACCTCCATCTAAGAAATAATAAACCACGATTTAACGAATTATTTCAACGGCCGAAAAATATTTGGTTTTGATAAGAAAAGATTTAGATTAGTTAGGATTACAAGAAATTGGATTTCTTTTCAAAGGACGTTTTTCAGGAATAGAAGACTTTTTTTTCTGTAAGCAACAAATGTCAAATGGAAAGGGTGCAGCCCATTATTAGACTCTACAGGTCCAGATGTAAAATGAGTATGACCTATAGGACGTGAATTATAAATAGACAGGAAATTCTTTTCTGAAACTCCTATGAAAACTGTTATATTTTTTACTGTTTACATTGGTCGGAAAATGTGATAAAATCAAAAGATAGATTTAATTCATAACGAAAAAATAAATTGCGTATACAAGAAAATTTGGAGAAAGTAGAATAATTTGTTATAAAGAAAATATTTTGATTCTTTTCAACTATTTTTAAATGAAACTTAACGCAACTTTTATAAATTGTGCCTTAGTAGACATTTCTATAAAAATTTATAAGTTGAATTTTAGTATTCATAATATTCTGAAAATTTTAAGTTTTTTTCTGTGAAAATCGTAGAGTTCTGTATTGAACTCAATTCAGAAAACAGTAAAATGTTTTGAATACTATTTCAAAGTTTTGAACAAAATTCGTTAAACATTAAAAAGTGAATATATACTTTACGCTTTTGACATATTACATCATTTCAAAATTTCACGATCATTAATTTTTCCAAAATTAATTTTGAGAAATAATTTAGTTTCTGAATTTAATTTTGCAGTGTAACTATGTTGTTATTTACTGCACAGACGTTACAGTTTACATTTGATCTTCCTTTTCCAATTAAAAAACAATTCAAATCATCTCACTTTGATCTAAGAGTTCATAAATAAAAAGCGTAAAAAATTATATTTAATAAATGTAGATATAATCCATCAGTAAAAGATTTACATATTCACAATTTTAAAACACTTTAAGTGTAATTTCCTGTTAGAATTAATACATTCTTTAATTTGCATTTATAGTTCTTAAATAATCAGTATCTATGATTTATGTTCGCCTTTCTTTTGGACTTACTCCGAAAAGAATAAATAAACAATTTAGGGACAATTGGAGTGATATTCTTTACAGAATTTTTTTATAGCAGTATTATTGAAATTAAGTATTTGTATTAAGGAAACAGCAGTTTCCTTTCCTCCTACTGTATTAGTTTTGGAAAGCACAAAAAATAAAACTGGAAATGCGAGAGTAAAAACTTTAAGGTATCCGTCTACGTTCGGAACCGTGATTTTAAAAAAAAGGCATAAATAAATAATTTTCGGGATATTTAGTGTCACTTAGATTAGAATATATGTATAAAATTGTTTTAAGGACATTTTGACAAAACAATTTATTTAAATGCAATATTTTGGCAAAAATTTAACTTAGAGTAACCTATTTTCAAAATGTTTTCCTTTATACAAAATGCTTCTAAAATAATAATATTTTGCTTACATAAAGTAAAGACTTCTCTCCAGAGAGTCTGAACTATTTTTTTTTGAAAAATTCACATTATTTTCCGAGTTATAACCAATTGAAATAATTATCAGCATTTTTTTTCTTAAAATTTCACCCCACTGTTTTCGTAAAATATGGATAAACCCACTTTTACGTTATATGTTTCAAAAATTCTAGTAGAGTCTCTGTACAGAGATTTGATCTATATGCAGGTAAAATATTATTATAATAGAAGCATTTTTTACAAAAGGAGAATATTTTGAAAATTGTTCATTCTATGTTCATTTTTTGTCCAAATATTGTACTTAAATAATTTTTTTATTGCAATAATATTCTTAGAACAATTTTATGTACATTTTCTAATCTAAGTCATACTAAATATCATAAATATTATCCGTTTATACTCTTTGCAAAATCACGGTTCCGAACGTAGTCGGATACCTTAAGATCATCTCACGTTGGTGTGGTTTGGAGGGTGGAGTCAGAGCGCAGGTATCACCCTCATAATTTAATCTAAGCTCAAAATTATGAGATCTATCCCCAATAGCCTTGCGTAGCCTTAATTTGTGGCATATATAAACAATCAATCCAATTTTTAAAGAATTTATCTTTTTTCCTCGTTTTTTCAATATATCAACATCCTAGAACATAATAATACTGAGGTCATAAGGCAAGGAAAAAATAAATTGACAATCCCTTCAAATTATTTATTACACCCCGGTAAATAATCTTCTTTCCAATATTTAAGCAATACATAATCGTTCAGGGAATAATACAACAGACTTTTGTCCGCAGAAAGTGGATTCAGTCCAAACAATCGTCGTAAAATAATATAAGAAACGAGCCCCTTTCTAGTATAATTTTCAATAATTTTTATTCATGAGTCTTACTTTAAATTTTCACATTTTACTTAACACACTTATGTTAAGTTATGTGTTTTCGGTCTTATTTAATTAAGACACAAATTTAATGTACAAAGCCATGTAGGAAGGAGACGAATATAATATTGAAAAGTACCACAAAACACTTCCTAAACACTTTAATTTTATTACTTTAGATATCATGTTCTTAAAAATTTTAAACATTTCCTATACATGAACATTTTGATATGAAATATTTCTTTTTTTCCGAGACTATTTTACACGCCTTTATTTAAAGCAAATTATTAATTTCTCTGAAAATGTAGGCTTGACACTTTAATCTACGTCTTGAGTTACATCATTTAAAACTAAAATAAGTGTTATTATACTTATTCGAGAACAACTAAGCTTAGCACAAAATGCTGTGGAAATAGAAATTGGTAATACACACTCTACGTTCCTTCTGCTGACATTTAAGGTAGCATAGCAACCTGCTTATGCTTCCATAATTTAACTGCAAACATCTTAAATTAAAAGGCGGCATCCGATTGTTGTCCTTAGTAGTGAAAACCAAGGTGTTCCAGTTCCTTTTTAACTCACTTTCAAAACAATTTATTGCCTGGTTATTGTTCCAAATAAAGAGTAAGATACCACATTTTCGACAGGAAGGGGAAAGCTAATTTAGTTCTTGTCTCTGTATACATATTTATTGACAGGATATTTTTTCCTTCCTCCACTAAGTGCACACGCACTTTATTTTAAATAGAACACGCGATGATCTGAGACGTCTGATGTGGTGTGGACATTTTATTTTGTCCCTTTAGGCCCATTTTTCAGTGAATAAGCGCTAGTGAAAAGTGCTGTTAAACATTCAAGGACAGTACCAAAAAATGAGTTATAAAATGAAGAAGAATTTGGAGAAAAAGATGATGAAAAAGAACATTTTCAGGAAGAAAAATACGGATTCGGTCTCAAGGTAGGCTTGTAAAACATTTTTGTTTTTATTCGAATGAAAAAATAGTTTAACCATGGTTTCTTTCTAAGTTAAATTTTTAGAAAACTGTAAGACTTCGAATTGAATACGTGAAGTAAGAAAAAAACGATATAAAAAATGTTACTTGCAATATTTGAGAATATTGGGGAAGTTTTTGCTCTAAAAGTATTTAATAAATGAGAAAAGGCTGGTTTAGTAAAACGTGAAGATTAAATTTAACATAATATAAGTAATTTATAGTTCACTTCCAGATTTTACATAATGTTAAGTATATTTCACACTTGCTTAACATACACACACACTTCAAATAAATTAGAACCAAACCTAATATATTCACAAAAAAAGCAGAAAAAAGAAGTTTTAAGATTATGATGACTTTTTTGAACTATGAGTTGCAGAAGGACATTTTTAAATGCCCAATGAAAAAAATAATTTGTATCATAATTTAATTATATCAAAGATATATAATTAAAGGCATATGTATGTATCATATAATGTTTCATTTAAGCTTTAACACTGATAAGAAATTATACTCCTATTGAGGTGCTATCTATTCCTAGTTTAAAATTCTGGTTGTTAATATATTTAAAGAGTTTTCAAATACCGTATACTTAAAAAGTTTTTGAAGAACTTTAAGTCATAAAAGTTGGTTGTTCTTCATTTTCTTTCGAAAAAAAATTATTAAAATTAGAAATTATTAAAATTATTAAAAATTATCTTTAATGTTAAAAACAATTTAAATTTAAACATTTAACGTTCATTTATGTGTATATACGTTTATTTTATTTATGTAAGATATGTATTTTCTTTAATACCTTTTTAATAAACGAAGAATGGTTTTTTCCCAGTCTTATCCATTAAAAATACATGTTACAACTATTATCTTTTATTACGATGAAGCAGATGTTTATGATATTTGTAATAGAGAAGACAATAAAAATGTTATTTCAATATTGCTGCGAAATTTACCTACTTAACTTTACATATCATTTATTCTTGATTGAATTGTACATATATTTTGCAAAAGAGGTTATGACCGGTGATTTTTATGATATTTTTATTACTTCGAAACATACATAAAACTTCAACCATTTCTACATGAAAAAACATTTTTTTTTATTTCTTCAAAAGCAATTTACTTTATTTTCGATTTATGTTTCCCTTTTTATATTGCCAACTTTTTTTCATGCTAAAATGATTTTTAGATGCAAAAATGAAACTTTAAGCAGATAAAAGCGACTCTTGTGTAGTAGAAAATAAAAAGTAATATTTTGAAATTAGTTAAATTTTCGATTACTGTATAATTCTCAAATAGAGTAAAATATCTATTATTCAATAACAAAGACTTTTCCGGCGTTGTAAATGAAACTCTGCCCATAAAATAGAAAATAAAAGCATCATCCAACCATTTTGTTGGCAAACATGCGTTGCAATGTTGCCAAAACATATTATTTTTTGAATAACAGCTTCTCATAATCCTCCTTATTCACTCATAATCATTTTCTATTGTATTACTCCTAAGTTATATACCAAACTAATTTAACCCTACTTATTCAGTCGTAATTCCAAAATTGCTTTTTGACTCACTGAGCTGCTTCTTGAATTCTTATTTAACTTTGTTACTTTTTTTTTCATTTTAACATTAAATATGTTATTTTATTATTTTTGCTTTTATTTTTGTTATTTATTCTTCCATATTTTGGATTTATCTTATACTTTCCATTCATATATATATATACTGCAATAATAAGGGACATGTTGTGAGCACACAAAGCCTTTCACAAATCCAATGGAAACGTGCAAAAATAATACTGTCTCCTCATATCATACCATTATATTTCCTTAAAAATGTCTATAGTTCCACCCAAAGTTCCATGTATTCAACAATTATTCTTCTTATTTACCTAACAGCAGGATTCTAATTTTATTTTTACAGTTTCTACTCGCAAACTTCAAAGATTTTCAAATGATTCGCTTGAGTTATTAAAAGTGCATTACTGACACAATTTGATATGCAGGTATTGTATTGTTATTCGGCATATTTTTGTGAGTTTCCTATCGAATACTTTCGCCGAATAAAAGATTATTTTTCTCTTCCTTATACGCATCCATAGTTCAGAAAAAATGTAGTTCTAAGTGAAATTGAATTCTCGAATAAATTTCGAAAGCTGTGATTGTTTATCAGAATGTAATCCAATGTTTCTTAACCCCTTCGCCGTTTATTTTATTTCTTGATTATGAATAAAGAAATGTCATTTTTTATGCTTATTTTAAAACATAAGCATCTTTTTTTAAACACAATAGCATCATTCGCTTTAGAAATTTCCTATAAATTAATGTAAAAAATCTATTAATTGACTAATTTAGCTGTAGAGTTTGCTTTAGGTGTTGCATAAATCATTCGACTTCGGTGTATTAATTCATACTATCGGTAAATATAAAGCTTAGAATACATGCTTTTATCTTGAATTGTAATTTTTATTTACATATTTTACATTTACATAAATAACTATGAAATTATTAATCAAAATTTGATCGTGTATGATAAATTCTATCTGACGGGACTGCATGTAACCCATAATCGCAATCTGAACAGTATAATCTTGTACTCTTTTCTTACTTTACACCTTTTACTGTCTCTCTATTGAGCACTTAATAATACATTATAGTATTAGATTAGTTGTCTTCTCTGTTGGGGGAAAGTTGTCAACAAAGTGTCTTTCAGACAAACATAAAGGGAGGGGGTGCTCAGCAAAAGGATGTCCTCTTTTTGCAAAAACTCCCATCTAGTGGTACTTTTCATTTGTTCAAAAGCATAGAAAGCACAAGTGGAATGGTTCGGAAAAAACTAATTGAGCAGTGTAAATTTCACAGTGTCCGAACTACACTCGGGATGAGCCAGGATAGTACGTTTCGCCTGCCCAAACTCCTCTTAGGAAGAACCGAGAAGGGGTTAAACCGTTGCTTCTCAAACTTTCAATACTGGCGCCCCCCTTTTCGATCACAATTTTTATCGCGCCCCCCTTATACCTTAATAATCTACTGAATGCAATAATAATGCACTTTGACGCTAAAGCTACAATACGCGATCTTAATTATAAACCATACAAATTAATAACATAAGTATTAAATTTTGTATACTACTTTTACAAAAAAAAAAAATAATTAAATAATAGGATAATTATTACGTTAATTTTCCTTTCTCTAATTTTTAAATTGAACATATTGCAAAATCCGGTGGCTGCTTAGAAGACAAAATATAGATATCTGCTAAATAAAAAAAAAGAACTCAGAGGGTCAATTTCTAATCATAAGCATTCCTTATAAAAACTTTGCTTTGCAAGACAAGCCCATGGAAGTCGTTAATCCTTTCTAAACTTGTTCTTAATTTAATATTAATTAATTAGTTATAAAATACTCTGTGCAGCACTGATACATTAAAAGTATACCGGCTGAAGTGCCCGCTCTTTGCCCGAGTTCATTTATAAGAAAATAAAACATTATTGATATAATAGCTGAATTGTAAGGAGAGCAAAGCCAAGTGCTGAACAATGCTTACAAAAATGTAAAATGATCTTTTTAAAATGGTTGCTGAAATTATAATTAGTTTTAAGCGAATTGTAATTTTAAGCCTCACAGAATTAGCATTTATAATTGATGTTAAATAATGAACAATAATATAAATTTACAATGAAGATTAATTGTATTGTTTTAAATATTTAAAGCGAAAAGACTTCAACATGTTTTAACCCGGGAGCAGGCGCGCACTCGATACGGTCAAGCGGGGTTATTGAGTCACCCCAATCCTTTTTTATTATTATTATTATTTTATTGTACACGATACAAATCGTGATTCCAGTGAATAATTTAACTAAGAGAAAGTTTACTTACCTACATTCAAGAACTTTTCAATTTTTCTTTGGTAACAAATAAACAGTTTTGCCAGAATTAACAATTTCGTAATCTGCGTGTCTCGCGCGACCACTTCCGGGTAAAAATTGCATTCATTATGATAATATGTATGTTACTGTTAAAAAAAATTGTGTGAAACGTTGTTTTGCATGGAAAAAGGCGCAACAGAGACATACATTACTTACAACTTCCCTAAATGAGAAACAAACACGTAAGAGAGGGGTCATAACTAACTGTACCAATATCTTAGAAGGTCATACAGATTACAGCTATAATGTGCAGTATTTCAAAAATAATGACAGTGATGAATTTTTTATGTTCCTAAATTTTTCGAGTCTGGGATCTGTTTTTTTCTCTGAAAGAGTAGTATGTTTGGTTCAAAAAGAAAGCGTAATAAAAAATCTCTCATCATGGGATTACAGCAAATCAAATAAAAAATTTTTTATTTTGTTATAGGATCAAAGATAGCTAAATGGGTATTGAAGAAGTTTTTATTTTTTATGACTTAATATCGCGTGCCTATAAATTATATCAGAGTAAAAGTGCATATTTTATTACGTCTGAAAGTAGTTTATTTAATTCATTCCAGTAAATTAATTATTTTTAAATCTTTTATTTTCGATATGCTCACGCCCCCCTCGTAAGGTTATCGTGTCTCCCAGGGGTGCGCACCCCACAGTTTGAGAAACACTGGGTTAAACACTTTAACTGACATTTTATTTTCTAAGGTATTGGAAACTTATGTGAGTTTATTAAGAAAGAAACACAATTGAAAATAGTATTTCGATATAACACTTATCAATGTTTATTATTTAAATTTCTCACTAGAAGATGGATTTTGTAATGATTCCATTAATTCCTTTCCGGATGAAACAAACTAGTCAAAGGCTATACTCAACTTCTAAACACACAAAAAATAATTGATTTTAATGAGAAATTTCCCGTTAATCTGAAAGGCGGGAACGGAAAGAAATGTGTAATTATACTAAGGCATCCGACTTCGTTCGGAACCGTGATTTTAATAAAGCGGATAAATGTATAATTTTCATGATATTTAGTGTCACTTAGATTATAATACATGCATAAAATTGTATTAAGGCCATTTTGACAAAAAAATTATTTAAATACAATATTTCGACAAAAATTAACTTAGAATAGCCTTTTTTCAAAATGTTCTCCTTTTGTGAAAAATGCTTTTATTATAATAATATTTTGCCTGTATATAGCTCCGACCACTATACAGAGGCTCAACTATGAGTTTTGAAAAATTCACATTATTTTTAGAGTTACAACCAATTGAAATAATTATCGGAGCTTTTTTTCTTAAATTTTCTCCCCTTTGTTGTCGTAAAACATGGATAAACCCACTTCTAAGTTATATATTTCAAAAATTCTATCTGAGACTCTGTACAGAGGTCTGAGCTATAAACAGGCAATTTATTATTATAATAGAAACATTTTTCACAAAAGGAGAATATTTTGAAAATTGGTCATTCTGCATTCATTTTTTGTCAAAGTATTGTACTTAAATAGTTTTTTATTGTAATACTATTCTTAAAACAATTTTATAAACATTTTCTAATCTAAGTGACACTAAATATCATAAATATTATCCATATATACGCTTTTGAAAAATCACGGTTCCGAACGTAGTCGGATACCTTAAGTTTTTACTTGAGAGATGCACATAATATGCAAATTCTTACTTCAATGCTTCCAAAAAGCATGCGTAAGAAATTTTAATTTTATTTTAATAATTACATGCAATAAACTGATGCTTATTAACTTGTGAAAACTGTCGGAACCAATTTGTTAAACGGATATCATATAAACCTAAAAAATTCTAAAAATTGTACATATAGCGATGTTTATTTATTACTGATATTATATTTTTACCAGTAATAATGGATAAAACGTATTTCATTTAATTCCACTATAGATATTAATTTAATAGAACTAACAACTTCTCAAATATTTTTGAGAGAGAATCCACACAAACATAATTCACTTTATGGAATTTTTTTTTAATTCAGAAATTTAGTTATTCAGAAAAGGTTGTGATTCCTTGAATTTATTTAATTTTGCAATGAATTGTGGGAAATATTAAAATTTGAATCAATACTTTTGGTTTTGAAGTCAATAAACAGGTTTAGAATTTTTGAAATATATTTTCAAAAAAGTATTATAACTGTCCTAAATTGCATACATGTGTTATCACGTTTTTCACATAATAGACTAGTTGTAAAAATTGATAGTTGTAAAAATTTTATTTGATGATGATTCAATTATCATATTCACTAGGCCGAGACAGACGTTTTAGTTCTTAAACTAATTTGTTAAACAGCATCAAGAAATGATATTTCCTTTTTTATGTATTCATTTTAGTTTTGTTTCTGTGTTTGACTTCAGACGTTTGCATCCCAACAAATCTTCAAAAATATGTTTTATAGTATTGATTTTTTTTTACTTTGTGCATAATAAATTTCAGTTTTGCCATATGAAAAAAAGATTAGGAAATTAGAACTATTTTGAATAAATTTCTAAAAAGGGTTTGAATATAAGTTAAACGAAGCATTTATAATTCATTAAAAACACAAAACTGTTCCATTAATTTTTTTTTATAAATTTCAAAGTTTCAAATGAATGCTTATAAAATAAGTAATAAGAATTTCTTTAATATATTGCAGTGTCTGATAATTGCGGTATTGTTTTTCTCAAAGATTGTTTTTATCAAAAGGTCCTAAATAAAATGTGTCAATATCAAATAGATAATGTTAGGATCGATGCTTTTATTCATTATAACTCAATTTATCCTTAATATTGTATAAATAAATCAATGACTTAAAAATGATCTTTTTAAAGGGAATTATAATTACATAATTTAATTTTAAAAAAAATCTAAATTTATCAAGTAATGCTTAAAGTTTTATTTTAATTAAATAATATTTTATTATTTTCAATTACCAAAGTTTTTTCAATATATCAATTAAACATTTAGATGTAAAAATGTGATAAAATAAACTCTTATTTTTATTTGAGTACAGTTTCTCTTATATTTTTAACTGAAAAATTTAACGGGAAACTTAGTTCCGTTACTGAAGCTTATCCGGATTAAACTGTGATCCCACAGGCATCCAAACTTTTTCTCTTGGATGCTCCAAATAAACTAAAAATTTACCCGTGCAGCATACGCACATGGCAAGGAGTATAGCTCTTAGTAAATAACCTGAAATTAAGAATTATTTTTTAGAAAAACATTTTCATGTTTTTTCGAAATAAATGAAGACTCATTAGGTTTTTTAATTACGGTAACAGTACTTTTAAATACAATTTATAACAGCTCAAGTTACAAAGAATTGAATTCCGCACAAAATTTGAGTCGTAATTCAAACTTGTAAAACTGAATTTGAAGCTTATATCTCACTAGCCTGGTTATATGAATTTCTCTATAAGATGTTTTGATATATAATTCTGTAATCATTTTGTTTGTGACATTCATTTTTACTTTGGAGATATTACCTAAATTTCCTTTTTAAAGTAGTGAATTTATTTATAAAAGATTCATCCTTTCCGTAAATCATCGTTTTTGTTTCAGTTTTGTGACCGTGTGGGCTTTATTAAGTTGAATCCTACTTTTAAAACATTGCATCATCTAAAAGCCTTATTAAAATTATTTTCAAATAATAGATTCCTTATTTTTCTTGCAAATATAATTTTTACACAAGAAATATATATATATATATTGAAATATAAATATTATAAAAAAATGTTACGACAAAAAATTATGTATTATTATTTGTTAATTTCCAAATGAGACAGAATGATTGGACAAATTAGTTAAATATATAATAAATTATTTAAAAAAAACACATCAGTGCAATTCTTATAAGTATGAGGTATATAACTTAAGAAAATAGTTTCGTAAAGGAGTTTTAAAAAAGCGAAACAAACATACTGAAAGAGTTGTTATGTTATATTTATTTTACTCAATTGAGTCATATCTAAACACGTCTGAGGTAAAATACGATGCAGATATTTTATTCGTGTATATGTATTATAATACTAGAAGTATAACCATCCTAAAACCGCCAAGATATCATTGTAATCTTTGCATACTTCCTAAAGTTTATAATTGTAAAAATGGATTACTAAGTTTAAAATATGTAGTAAAAATTTCGATTAAATTGCATCATTAAGAATAAATCTAAATATTTCGCTGTCACCTATTACTATAATATTAATTTTCATGACATCAAGAAATGCACTGCCGGCCATTAAAGTTACAACACCATGAAAGGAGGATCATACAAATATCAAATTAGTATGAAATGAAGAAGATGCTGGGATATTCAAAAAATAAGAATTTAAACGCGATTAAACAACGCAAGAGGTAGAAACGGATCTAAAACTCTGCATGAAAAAACGTTCCACGAGGGGTATCTTATTTGTAAATTTCAATTGAATATACTGTCTGTTTGGGAGAAAATCGAGTAATGTCTCGTATAAGAAGAAACACGATCGCCAGTGCGTGAAGGATTGTTATTGAGACATATCAGGAGGGTGGTTTATTTTGCATCTCGCACTGGTCTGAATCCAAAGATTGCCCTAAAAATATACACCAAAAAGCCAAAACATTATAAACACCTATTCAAAAACACGGTACACCACTTTATGCCTGCAAAACAGTTGCAACTCGCATAGATACCAAAGGTTCTTGGTAGATGACTGGAGACAGGTTGTATTAATTGACTAAGCAGTGGTCATCTAAATTCAAGGTATACCAACATGAAGATATTTTAACTCTTAGATGCCTTTGCAGTAACATCGAAATGGGCTCTATATGTTTAAGATCCACCGAGTTAACTGTCCAAATATTAACTGAAATCCATCTTTATGCTCCGCGAACCCTTCTAACACAGCTCTAGCCTTTTGACATGGGACACATTCCAGCTGGGAAATTATATTTCAGTTGGGATAACAAACTCCATATAAGGGTGCAACTGATCCGCAATTACGCTCCGATAGTCTACAACTTTCACGATGTCATCTACCAGAACTAATACTTTCAGAGTCACCTATGAGAACGTTCTCCAAAGCATAATATCTTAATCACTAGTCTGTGTACATGGATGAAGTAACAGTTCCACTGTAGAAGACAGCTCACCCTGGCACAATCAGCGACGCGATGAATGAGCAATCGAGATTCATCCAACCATGAAATACTATTCTACATATTTATGATCAAGTCTCAATGCTTCTGTACCCATTCTAGGCGTAGTAGGCAATAACGTTTCGTCAACAGAGGCCCTTGAGTGGGACATTTGCTATGCAGCTCCATATATAACAGTGTCCGTTGTACTGTACATTTCAAGAACTTACATTTGGACCTTTAGGACCATTGTATTGTTCTATCAGCTGATTCACTGTCTGGCTCCGATTTTGTTTTACCAAGAAAGACAATTTCCAACGTCCTTTTTTTAATGATGCTTGGGCATCTAAGTTAGGTGTCTACTTCTAGTTTAACCGTTATTTATCCATTCTGCATAAATACTGAAAACAGGCAAAACGCAAACAATCTACCTATGCTGTTAGTGTATCTATTCTATGCTACTACCTATGCTATACCAACTATACTGTTTCGGAAATACTCGTTCCAAGTTTTGGGGCCATTGCAATTTGTCCTCATTCAAATTTGCTTAGACTCGCCGTCTGTGCCCTTATTCGTTAAAGTAAGTGCAAGAATGATAGCTTACCTTCTCCAGCAGCAGTTAAATAGCATTATCTATAATCACGTAGTTTCCCTTACTTCTACCCGAGTTCATTGAAAGGTGTAGAGGTGTTCAAAATGTGTTGGTTCGATGGCGTAGAATGGATGGTTTTTGAAGGGTCAAACTAAACGCCATGCAGAATTTCAAGAGACTACCAGCACTAACGACCGAGAGGGTAGAGTTATTGTTAGCTCAGCCTTGCAAGATTGCACTACCCCATCAAAGGCTATCCTCACGCATATTTTATTGCAGCTGCTCATGACTAGTGGCATTAGTCGTCTTTGCAGACGTGTCCTGGTTCTGCATGCAGCATCATGATGGGCATTATTTGTGTCTGGAGGCACTGAGGAGAACTCATATAGTCTTCTTATATTCGATATATTCATACGGACCCTCCACCTAATGCGTTAGTAGAGGCAACCATTGGGAAAATGATACAAATATCTTTTGTTTGCGTTCGTCGGTAATTGGAGCCACCAAGTCATCCTAATAATTTTTAAAATAAATAAAATTCTGTATTCTCAATACTAACTTTAAAAAATTTTGACGAGCTTATATAAATGACTGTTCAATTTTCTTAGCACTCACTCTATTACGCGAGGAGTATGTATAATACACTTCCAAGAATTTTTCATAGAATAAAGGAAAGTCAATTTTTATCATTTAAAACTAACCCTGTTTTTTAAATTTCGAAACTGCTTATAACAACTTTTAGAAGAAACAATTATACATAATAGGTTAAGAAGAGAACCTGCGTAATATTTTGAATAACTCATTATATGAAGTACATTACAATTTTGGAAATACTTTACGATTTTTAATTGTAGTACTTTTCAATTTGGTAGCTTTATTCTTTTAAAGTATTTAAGAATTCTGTCTTGCTTGAAAAGAAGTATTGAGTGATGTTAAGAAAATAATAGTTTCAGCATCAAAACTTAAAAAAAAGATATGATTATCTTTTTTAGAGAAGCATTTAGTGATTATTTTAACACATTTAAAGACACATTTTTATAGATTATAGTACTGTTTGATTCCCATCTAAATGTCAAGCCCTTACCAATTAAAAAATAGTTTACCAAAAAATATGGCATGAATAACATTTAAAAAAGAAATATCTACACAAAAAAATAGAACAAATAATTACCAAATTGCTACCTTAAAAAAATTAAAAATTTGATTTTATGGATAAAGCTAACATTTCTAGGGGAAATAAAAATAAATATTGATTTGGTCCATCATTTTTAGTGTTTATCGTGAAATATCGTCAACATCTTCCATTACCAAATAATACACTCATTAATTAAAAAAATCTGTTAAAAATAAAACATATTCCCTTAATAAATCCTTCGAATAGCTTGTGTGTAATGTATACACAGAGTTACTTAGGGTTTTTTTTTCAAAACAATGAATATTTTAACATTTTTGTTTGCATATTTAATTTTATAATTTAGTTTGCTACACATATAAAAAGACTTTAAGGGTAGATTTGAGCAAATATTTATTAACAATATAAGCTAATTCAACAAATAAGCTACATTGTGAGTATACTGTAATATTCGTAAAATTTACCACTATATATATTCATGGAGAATCTTGTATTCCTTAAAAAACTTTCTGTATGGACTAATATTTGTAACTGATAAAATGTAAACGGTGAGAAAATTCAATGTTAATTAAAATTCACCTTAACTTAAAGTCCGACAAAATATTTTTGTTTCATCTTAAAGAAAATATCTGTGAAATTTTTTAATCAATTTAACAATAGCACCAATTCGAGAGGTTATTTTTTTTTATTTCAGGTACTCCTATTATCTAAAGCCTAATCCATATTTGCGCTACACTTCCTTCAAAGAATTTGATATTATTATTCTAAGTTCTAAATTTGAAAAAAAAATTCTTTTTTCACTGCTTTAGTTTTCTTTAAATTTATATCAAAAGTAATTATAAATGTAGACCTTAGTTTGGTACTTTGAATACTATGGTGTTGACTTTGTTCCGCCTTCTTTGAACAAAGTTAGTTGAGTGGGACTAATTTAATTCGAACAAAGGTGATTTCATGAATTTATAATTGTTTTTCCTTACAAAAATATTTGAACATCAATTCGTATCAAATAATGCAATTTCTCAGAAAGACTTTTTAAAAACGTTATCTCTAGACAAAATTAGAGATAACTTTTTTAAAAAGTCTTTCTGATAAATTGCATTATTTGATACGAATTGATGTATATATGATATATATATATATATATATATATATATATATATATTATAAAAATATTATTAGCTTTTAAAAATGACATTAAAAATTTTGCTTTGAATTCTTTATTGCAGATGTTAGTCAATTGCTTGTTCTTATATAATGGTATAATAACAAGTAATTTATGTAGTATTTTTTTATAAAAAGAATAGCATGCATGTCATTTAAAAGTTGTGAAAATGCATTTAAATCCTTATGATATATACCATCAGAGTCATATAAACTATCTTTTATAAATTTTGATCCATTTTTTTTAATTTTCTGGATAGGAATCAATATGTTACAAAGGTCAGTAAATGATTTGTAATAGGAAATCAAATTCCGATAATCTATATTAATATTTTAAAACATAATTTAAGGAATGTCATACAAATCTTTTATACACTTTGTATTTTCCTCTAAATTCCTATAATTTATACTAGATTAATGAAACATGCCAGATTTCTTTCTAAATATAAGAAATCCTCGGTTTTCATATTCTCAAAATGTACAAATCGATATGGGAAATAGCCCAAATTAAGACTTCTTATTTAAAATTTCTAGTTAATTATACTGAAATTATTAAATAAGTTCCTTATTTTTACTGTTTATATCTAGTATTGTGCTTCATATATTTTTATACTTAATTATATTTATATCTAATTAATCAGAATCTGAAAGTTCATCTTCAAAATGTGTTATATTAATTAGTATAATTAATTCATTCATATTGCAGTATATTAATTAGTATATAAAATTGAAATTAGTACTAAAAATGCTTTTTTACTACAATTAATATATTAGTGTATTAATTATTTTTATAATATAACATAAAATTTAGTTTCTGTCTAAGGCAATGTATTAGTTAATCAACACACACATTAAAAAGCAGATATGTATTAGCTTGGGGTTAACAATGCTTTATCAGACAATGAAATTACATGCTTTCAAAAAGGAATTGTTGAAAAAAATTTTAGAAACAAGTTATTGCATAAATGTAATAAGAATATCAAATTTATTATGGTTTGAATAAAATTTAATAAACTGTAATTGTATGCTTTTTTGAAATTGCCCAATGTCTCAACTTTTGTCAAGATACTCTTAGGAGTTTAAACGCTGCAAATAGTTTTACTTTATGACATTTCTAATTGAAACAGCTTTTGAAATTAGTCAAGAAAAGAAATAAAAAATGTGTAAGAATTGGATCTGTTTTAAAAAACAGAATTTTGTATAAACTTAAAATCTGTTCTCTAAAAAATTATCTAAATACGTTTCCAAGAGTTCTATATCTATTACAATTTAGTTAGAATATAAACTTACATTGAAAAAAAAGTAATGGCTCTAACCTCTCTAATTTCTTAACTGTTTTTCTTACAATCCCCCTCCATTTAGTCCAGGGATGGCGAACCACTGGTACGCGTGCCATTGAAGGCATGGGACACAATATTTTCGGCATGCCACCGATGAAAAATTTTGCATTTTAATTCAAAACAACAAAGTTTAGTATAAAGTATTGCGAACAAAAGCGGTTAATAGATTGCAGTTTTCAACAAGATTTTCAGAGTTCAAGTTTTTTTATGTACCCTGATGTGATTTCCTTCAATAAACTGAACTTGTCCCAACTCGATTGGTTGTAAATGTAAATGCAACTGATTAATTTTCAGTCTAGTTTAATAGGTATTCAAAAATTTGTTGAAAAAGGAGAAAATCGAAATTGATTGAAACAAAAAGATTAACAAGCAATATAATGAAAAATGCTAATAATGAAATTTCGGAAACATGGAATTCGATTCCAGACACATTTAACAGTTTAAAGAAACTGGGTCATCTATTTTAACCATATTTTCATCTACCCACGCTTGCAAGTCATTATTTTTAGAGATGAATAACATTAAAAACTCTATTAGAAACTGTTTGATAGATAACTCCAATTCAGTATGCATTTTTCTAAAAGTAACATCGTACAATCCTAATATAAATTATTTTTCATCTAATCAACTGCAACAGAAATCACACTGATGTTACTTTAATTCAAATTACACATATAACTAAAATATTTACTACTATAAGATGCAAAATGTATTTTTTCCAAATAAAGAGTTTTGAGTTGTTAGTACTTACCGTAAAATCCGGCGTATATCGTGCACCTATACTTTCAAGCTGCATTCTTTAATTTTTAGGTATATTTACTGTATATTGTAAACCCCTTTTTTTGCAAAGAAACCTGAAATTAGCGTATGTAATGTTCTTACGTTTTGAAGTCATTTATTCCAGGTTATTATCATAGCTTTTGAAAATAGTGTACTTCTAAAACTAAAACTTTTAACGTTCATAAAGTATGTCAATTCTTTTATGTAAATACTATTTCGATATATGTAGAAGTTTATTTTTTTTTCTGCTGTTCACCTTTTTTTTTATTTTTAAAGCTATCATGTTTATACCTGGCGTATAACTCTCATCCGTAAATTTCGATGTTACTTTTTATGTTGCAAGTGCGTATTATACGCTGGATTTTACGGTAGTATTATTATATTTCCAATAATCACAAGTCAAAATTATTTGATGACTCGTCTATACCTCAATTAACATTTCTTAAGAAAAAATGGCACTTTGATTCATAAAGGTTCGGCACCCCTGATTTAGGCTAACTGTTGTTATTCAGCTAAACACTAATTAGAAGTCTTTAATCTTACGTATACCTCAGAAATAAAGAATTTATAAATACTTTAACGATGCTAAAGTAATCTATTAATGTTAGTTTGTTACTTACCCAGAACTACATAAATTACCAGAAAGTAGGACTATATTTTAAGTATATTGTAAATCATTTAACACGAAACTGAGAGAACTGAAATATATTTTCGTGTTAAAAGAATTTCGCAGCAAAGGATGCTGCATACAGAAGCATATATTAAACAAATTTAAGTTTATTCGGGTATATATGCTAGTATTTAATAAAAACTAATGAGACAAAAACTTTTTTTATCACAAACAACAAAGTGTTTTGGAAAAGAAAACATTCATTTTTTACTAAAATAACCTGATACTTTTATTTACATTCTATTTTTTAACATCAAATTGTCAACGTATTTTTCAATTGCTATCCACATTTTGTTATTCATTTCAGCATTGGAATGCGCGTCTAAATAACTGCACATACTTTCCATGATGCTCCTCAATTCGGATGACGTAGGAAAAGGAGATGCATTATTTATTTCATTTTCGTCATCAGAATCTGCATCAATGATATTTATTGAGCTTTAAACAAATTCCAAAATGTCTTTGTCTCCCATAATTGGGGCTGTACACACATTATCATCATTTGTTTCAAAGAACACTTCCGATGATACAGTAGAAAAGTCCGATAATACAGAAACTTTCTCAAACATTTTATTAAGTGTCTGGTGTTTTCTGTATTTTGTTCATTCCCATAAGAGAAATATTTTCATGCTAAGCGATTTCCATTTCATATTAAGAGAAAAGAAACGCATAAAAATACATAATAGATTTTAGGGACAGTTATATTATTTCGTGTTAACTTGTATTTCATCTTAAGAGTTTTCACCTTAAACCTATTTCACTATATTTACTTAAAGGTACTTGATGTAACAGCATAAAATATTAATCCCTTAATGTGTGCAAAACTTTTTTAAAAAAGCAAAAAATCAATTTTTTTTATTTAAGAAAGCATACTTTGGAACCTTGTTTTGGCGAAAAAAATATAAAAAATTCAAAATCAACAAAGTTTTTATTTTAATTTGGATTTTTATTCACATTGCAGATTAGCAGAATATTGCAATCTTGCTCGTACATAGATTTATATTATTTTTCTTTTCGCATTGCTGTTTGGAAAGAAAAAAAAAGGTTTTTATCAGCAAAACTATTGATTTGTGCTTTTTCAACAGAAATAATACTACTAATAATATTTATTTTTTAAAAAACCCTCACAATTTGTGCGATATATTTGGAGATATAGTGCAGCAAGTAGCCCAACATGGCAAATTTTACACATTTAATGATTCTCTTTTATTTTCCTTTGCTACCACTTTTAGCACATTAACAAGCATAATATCTTCAGGGAGCTTCTTTTTTTTGGTGTTAGAGAAACAAAACTAGAGGAGAATGACTTTCCGTTAGTTGAAGAATTCCGGAGTATTCTGGTCTATTCGATTTTTTTATACATATTTGTTTCACTATGATAGTTCTGTGCATAAATCTTTGTACTAATTTGCTTCTGAAATCTAATTTTTTCCCCTTCATTTTTTATTCATATGATATACGTTCTAAATGCTGATGTCTAGTAAATGAAAGAATATTTTTTTATAATAGTGTCTTGGTTATCTAATTTTACTTTAAACTTTATCCAAATTTTCCAAATCATGATGACGGATGGTAGACAGTTTCACGAGTGCACACAGCACTATCTCATATTCGAGTATGAAAATTACAGCAGCATAAGATACAACCCCACTTAAAATATTCAAAATTTGTTCACTATGGCCATTTTATCGTACTCGAATTGACTCGATAACAATACGTTAAGTGGTTGAAATGCAACCTCTGACAATAAAGTTCGATGAATAAAGTCAGGACGGCCGATATGGCAACACTGTAGAAACTAAACGCTGCACATGCGTAGTGGCAGATGTTGACTATCTGCCCCCAACGTTGTTCAGTTGAGACTCATTTGTGTTCCGTGTAAGACTTGTTTTACAAAGTGCTTGTTTAGTACGTTGGTTCTTAACTGAACATAGGAAAATGAACGAACAAAATATCAGTTTAAAGTTTTGTTTTAAACTTGGAAAGACACCAAAAGGAACTTATGCGACGCTGGTACGTGTTTATGAAGATCAAGCACTGTTCATGAAGTGTGCGTACGAGTGGTTCGCCCGTTTTAGAGAAGGCCGGAAAAGTGTTTCTGACAATACCCGTAGCCGAAGACTGGTGACCTCCATGAGTGACGAAAACATTGAGAAAGTGAGGAAATCAATCACTAAAAATTGTCAATTAACTGTGAGCATGATAGCTGAGGAACCGCAGATTAACTGTAAATCCGTGCGACAAATCGTTACCCAGAATTTAGGAATGAACGAAGCGTGTCATCGATATCGATGATATTCCTAAAATCAAACGAAACGTGACGAGGCTTTTGAACATCCCAAAAGAGGACTTTTTGCAAAGTTTCCAGGACATGTATAGCATATCTCAGCTGTGCATAGTAATGAGAAGTGATTACTTCGAAGGATAGCAAGGTAACTTTCGTTAATGTTACAGGACTATTCACCGAATTTTATTCCCAGAGGTTGTTTTTTATTACTTCCAAATTAGAAAAGTAAGTTAGGTATTACGATTTAAAGATAAAAATTAAAGAGAGTGGAATTTCGAAACACCATAAGTATTAATATGAATCTTAGGTTTAAATATGTTCTCTTTTCTTCTATTTTTTTTCATTTGAATATTGCACTGAACCAAGTCTGCCAAGATAAAATATAAATTAAAAATATAATAATGTAGCACATAACTACAAGGAAACTTAATAACACCACACTACAGTTGAGAATTCCACAGAATAATTAAATATAGACTGTGGGATCTGAATTAGTTTCAGGAGAATATTTCGCGTTTCTTGTAATTGTGACTTCTTGAAAGTTGTTTTGATTAAGAATTTTTTTAATAAGAAAATATATACATCACAATAAAATAATATCAATGCAAAATTATACTTCATATTTCAGTAGGTTTTCTCTTTTGGCACATTACTGTGGGGTTTGATCCTCTTTCAGATAAAAAATTTGATTTAATTGAATAATGAGAAATATATGGTTAAATAGTAAAAACTCATATTTATTGAATCAATTAATTGTCATTTATTGAATAAGTTTCTTAATTTGAGATTGAAAATTTGATCATATTTATCTTAAATGCTGATTTTTTTTCTGTCATTTGTATATCGTACATAACCGAAAATAAAATAATTCATAAAAAAAAGTGAAACTTCAAATTAAATTTTTACTCAACTCACGTTCTTATTCACTTGCTTCGAGAGAGAGAGAGAGAGAAATATTTGTGTATTTTATTTAAAAATTTCAAACTAATTGTTAAGTCCCATGCAACTGCATCATCTGTTATTCTTCAAAACTTATATAAAGATTAACACAGAAGATCTATGAAAAAAGATTTGAATAAATGATTCCTTTTATTTAAGGTAAAAAGTATGTTGATGAATAAATAAGTATCGCTACAGAAAATGTAATTGAATTTTTTACAGACGCAAAAAACAGGGTTCAACTCACCTCATTAGCCTTTTAGCAGACTTCGTAGCCAATGATCTCTCAGCAGCTGGTGTGTCACATGTAGTTAAAGCACCATCACCTTATAGACGAGGATTCTGGTTCTTGATTGTGATACTGACAGCCATGGGTATGTCTTATATGACCTACAGAGTTCTACAGGAATATTTAGCTTATCCTACAGTCATGCGTTCAAAGGTAAGAAATGCATCAAAATACTGATTTTTAACTGCATATATTTAGAGTAAAATATTTTTATACCTTTCAAGTACACATATATTACCGTAAAATCCAGCGTGTAACGTGCACCTCTTTTTTTAAGAATGAACCTGAATTGTGCAAGTGCAATGCTCATACATTTTGAAGTCATTTATTTCAAGTATTATCCCAGACTTTTGAAAAAATAGTATATTCTAGAACTACAATCTTTTGACTTCATTACGTATGTCATTTCTTTTAAATAAACAGTATTCCGAACTGCGTAGAAGTCTAATTTTTTATGCGTATTCTTTTGTTTATTTTGAAGCTATCATTTTTATATCCGTAGTATAACGCGCACCCGTAAATTTCGATCTTATTTTTTGAGTTAAAAGTGCGCGTTCTACGCCGGATTTTACGGTATTAGATTTTTGTGCATAAACTTATAAAGAAGTATGATTTCACATTTTTGTTTAATCTAATTATTCATTTTTTCTTTTCATATGAGCACTTTAAGTTCCATATCTAACATTTTATATTGGGTGTATATTTTTATGTGTTGAGATAAAAAAAAATCACACTATTTAATGTTTCTACATGCAATATGTAGATTCTAGATTTCCGAAGTGGCTCTTATGGACCCCTAAGAATCCTTGTGACTGCTGAGATGGTACTTGATAAATTAAAATTAATTTGGAGGTACGTGAGATATCTTAATTCGCGAAAGGTATGATATAAAGTAATATATTTCTGACCCATTTTCATTATTATGAAATTAAAAAAAATTATTCATGATTCATTTCATATTCATGAAATTTTTCATTAAATTGTTCATTTATAGATAGTTACATAAAACGCAAGTAATGAAACAGATAAAGCTGGGCCGAATGTAGGTGCAACCGTCTACAAGATTTAAGGTATCCGACTGGGTTCGGAGACAATTTTCTAAAATATAACTTAAATAATCATTTAGTTGTTATTTTTTAATTAAGTATCTTGCAAAACTATGAAAATACAGCATAAACATTTTTTGAAAGCTTATTTTTCAAAATACTGAGAAATTTCTACGAAAATATTGCAAAAAATTGGTCTTTTGCAAACAACTCTAAAAAAATATATATCACACAAATAAACAAAATGTTTGCAGGAATACAATTATTTAACGTTTAATTATGCTTTATACTATAAAGGCTCAAATTCTACAGTAAAATTACGAAATACAGGTGTTCCGAGATGAAAAAACCCAGAATTTTCTTAAAATACTTTTTTCTCATATAAAATTACATAAAAAAATACCTTAAATGAAAAATTACACTTAGTTTTTAGAAGAAAAAAAGCGTTCATTATAATATAAAGAACAACCTCAAAAAATTTCATAAGAATATTTCATTTACTTTAAAAATTATCACTCTTACTGTTAACCATTATGTTTAAAAATAACATTCTTCACAAAATGCAAAATAAGGTTTATATTTGCAATAAAACTTTTTAATGGTTTAGGGAGTTTTCAAAACTCTCCATGTTTGTATGTTGTGTCTTCCTGAACCTCATACTTTAAACTTTTACAGTTTTGAAGGGCCTTTCTTTTTTACAAGACAGTTTCTTATCTGGTTTAGAATGCCTCGTAGAATCAACAATTCTCGTTTTGTCGAGGTACCAAAATATCCTTTCGTTTCAGAACATAATTTCATTCCTAACTTGTGAAGTAGTAATAAATAATTAGTTTTTCTGTTTAACATATAAAGGGATAGTTCATTTAGCATTACGGTATAGGAGAAAAAAATGTGAAACACATTTTATAAAGGATAAAATGTATCAACACGGATAAAAACGAGTAGTATGATAAAATAAGTGATTCTCTACAGGATAGTGAAGCCAGAATATAGTATTTATGTTTGAATACTTTTTAATCTGAAGAAATATTTCGAACTTGGCTCCTATTCTTTAACATTTGCCGAAGACAGCCCTAAATAGGAATGTGGAATCTAGCAGCTACATGAAATAACTAGCCTAAATTAAAATTGAAGGCAATATAAAATAAGGTGTGTGCAGCGAATGCAACAAATTTTCTTTAACTTGGACCTGAAAACAATATTATTCTTTGTGTATTTAAGAAGATAAAGTACGTTAACTTAGATCTTTTTGAATGCACAATTAAAATACCTTGTACATAAATTCTCTTACTAATGCTATATTTCTGTTAAAGTTAATTTATGAATAGCCTTCTATAGTGTTTATGGATATCATTGTTATTTTCCATCTGCAGAGCATCAAAATTAAATTTGTAATTTCTCTTTTATACATTAAAATAGAGTTATTTCAGTTGGGGATTTATGTCCAAATTTTTGGTATAAAAGGGGGTCCATGTTCACAGTAAGTTTGGAAATCATTATTGTAGATGAACAGATTGTGCACATATGCAACATATAAAACATCTTTTTTTTAATTTATTTTTCGAATTATTAAAATTATTTTTAGACAACATCTTTTAAGCATTTAAATATTTATTTATTCAGTTAATGATGTTTCAAAAATATATTACTTTTTTTTTCAAACACGATGTTGAAATATATATTTCTACATACTTTGTTTTCTTACAGAATAACAATTCATAACAATTACACATTTTTTTTATAAACCATAAAAGAGAAAATTACCTAAAATATAATTAGATTAATTTTATTCGCAGTTCCAATAAATTAATAGAGATAAAAATTAGATGCAAATAAATTAAATTATTTTTTCCATTTTAATCTTATATCAATTCAGTGATTTAGTTTCAGCTTAATAATATGCAGCAGATTACATTTTTTTAGATTCCCGAATTATAATTTAAATTCGTTTATAAAATTTTTAAAAGTATAATTCAGATTGTAAAATCAAATCCAAAAATTTAAGAGTGTTATTCAATTTTCCAAATTTAATTGTGAATTATAACAAAAAAGACATTAAAAGCATTATCGAAAGTTCATTTAGCTCCAAAGAATTGAAATATGAATTCCTCAAACTGAATCTAAATTATTTTAAGGGATTTGAGTATTTTTCTAGTTATATCTTTTAAATTTCGTCTCATTTATTACTTTGTTATAAAATTTGAAAAGTACAATTTGAATAAGCATGGTGAATTAACAGAATTTCTTTCATAGTATTTCCATATATATTGAAATGTTTAATCGCAGATTCATTTTATTGCAAAAATATTTTTAAAACATTGCCCCTATTTAAATACCTCTCCAGTTGCCTTAATTTACATTTTCTTCCATTCCTCTTTTGAAGCATAAATACAACAAAACATTTACATGACAGAGATTCCCAGTTCAGTTAAATATTTAAAACTTATTCCATGACTAAAGAATGCGGGTTATCGATGAATAACGATTTACAAAAAGAGGATCACGAGAAATATTGAACAAACATTTACGTTCCTAAATTAAATATTCGGTATCAGACATTCGATGCACATATTCTTTGATTAATAGATTTCTGTAAGCCTTTTTGCATCAACTCTTCGTGCAGTTTTAGAATAAATATTTATCGAATGTTTGAGACGTATTATTTTTCTTGTTTTCTTGTAACAGAGCTGATGTTGATGAATAAATTGTATACAAATTCAATATTCATAACTTCTGTTAAACATATGGTATCACGCATTTTTTTCCATTCCTTTCATAGAATTAAATTGGTTTTCATTCTTATTTAGAATTAATTTAAAAGGAGCGTAATAATTTAATTATGTGTAAGCCCAAAACGAGTAATTGTGGTTTTAATTCGTGTATTTGAGTTTAATTTATTCATTTGAAGTTTAGAATGAATTTTACAAGAAAATAGCTGTTGTTGTAGCACTTGGTCATATCGTAGGAATGCACAAAGGGGATGGACATTCCATTGGTGTGCTTATCATATTGGTCAAGCAGATGTATATTGTTCGCCAATTTCGTACTATTTGTGGAATTAGGTGTGTAGGTGTTCCTATATAAGCCATTAACAGCCACTGGACTGAAGGGATCATTTTGGTCTAGTTGTATGGTACGTGCTTATGGATCAGAAAGTGCCAAGTTCTATCCTCCTCATTGGTGATCTTGACTTTGAACTTCGAAAAAACACAACCTTCGAAGAGCTGTCATGGCGCTATCTACCCGAAAGGAGAGAAAACAAAAGCCATCAGCCCACTTGATGCAGCAATAAAAAGCCATGAGACTCACTTGATGCAGCACTCAGCCTTCAGAACCACTTGACGCAGCAACCAAATTTGTTAGACCCACTTGACACAACAGCATCAATTTACACGCTCGCCATAACAAATATATCGTTCGTTCGCCTATCCACCGACTCATTGGCGGGAGAGTAGTGTAATGGTTCCTATATAAGCCATAACAGCCACAGGATTGATGCGACCATTTTAGTCTAGTGGTATGTCCCGGGTTGACGGATCAGAAAGTACCGATTTCTATCTTCATCAAATCCAAGAAAGTTATCATTCACGAGAAGCAAGCTCAGGAAGAGCTACACGATAGATCTTTCCTACAAGTAAAGAGTATTGGAAAATGGTCTCGAAAGTACGAAACGCAACAACTGCTACTATATCGAACAATATGCGGACAATGATACCCTCTCTGTGTTCTCCTGTAAATGTCATTACCATTATTAGATAGCTGCATGCTTCTGAATTGCTAGCATCTTTGCTGAGATTTTCCCTGACACCACACCAAGTTGGCCAGAGATTGCAACAGTGTCACAAAATCTTGCGGAATGTAAGTAGATTATTTATAATGATGAGACTCGCTTTTGCCTTGATGAGGATGATAACCACACCAGATTGTAAAAGCAAATGGGGTCAATGCTACGATGAACAATTAGTTGTCACTCGTTATACTTCCAGACAGTATGGTTAAATGATATGAGGTGTGATTTCATTTGACAATCGATTACCGTTGGTCTTCATCAGATCCATTTTGATGGCCAAAAATACGTTAGTGAGGTCCTTCAACCAGTACCCGTTTCTTTTGAGATTACTCATTCCACTCCTCCCGTTCAGCAAAACAATGGTCTTGTTCAAATTGCTGTTATCTCAAACACTTGCCTCTCAGCCATTAACATTAAGATGTGGATAGAAGCATCGCCAGATCTATCACCCGCGCAACTTCTAGGATGTTATATGTCATTGTATTACTCCATCAGCACCAAAAAATTTTCAATATATGCATACCAATGTTCAATCTGCTTGGAATGTATTGTTACGCTGATCGGATTTCGAGGATTTTATGAAAGTTAGTCGCAAAGAACAAGACAGTTCTTTAACAGCGAAGGGAATTTATTGTCGAAATTCAATCCTCGAAATACAGGATTCAGGAGCAAAATTCGCAGAATAAATATAAGAATGACTTCACAGCTTCTACATCGCTCAAGTTTCGGTTTTGCCTTCACGCAGAGAGGTCATGTTTCTCGAGGTTTACGGCACCGGAAATTCAGTTTTTCTCCTTGCCGCAGTCTTCGCTTCCCTCTTCGCCGTTTATCAACCGGCGAATAGGCTCTTTCTCCTTTAGCAAACATTTTGGTAATTTTTTCTCCTTTGTCATGTTCAATTTATGTATTAATAATTTCCATGGTTTCCCATTTTATTTATAACGCCCATAATTTCCATCATGTCTAAAGATACTTTTTAAAAAGACATGGGTTCCAAAATTAAGAAAAACAAAGAAAGTAAAGACAAGGACGAAGGCATTATCATTAGCCTTCTTCAGTCCTTCCCGAGAGCTGCAGGAACTCATGAATACCTTAAAATGGAGGCTACTCTTTCAGCTTTTGAAAATTTCCTCTAGACAGACGACGCAAAACGCCTCAAGGGTTCCTCTCATATGCCCATGGAATTCCTCACTCCTTTCTTCCATATCTTTAGTGGCCTCGTAGTCAAGAAGTTACCATCTGCGAGCGTCTCCCTTCTGGTCCTCCAACTGAAGACCGTTCCTACGTTCCTAGTCATGAGGCTCTGGATGACGCCTATCAACACATCCGAGATTTGGAATAGCAAGTGGCTCTATCCGAAGGAAAATTACAGGAATCTCAGCGCTGCTTCGACTCGGTCATTTCTAGTCTGGCTTCACACATAAAATCAACCGTCTCTTGTGTAAACGATCTTAGATCCTCCATGGAGCATAACACTGATACTCTCGCCTCCCATCCAGCCATCATCACCAAGCCTAGCTACGCACAAGTCGCTTCTTTACCAGAAGCTTTTTCCTCCTTTACCATTCCTCCGCCTCCGAGTGAAAAGGTCCTCCTGGTCAGACCTCCGGAACCTAATGCCGGTTCTTCCACCACCCGTAACAAAATAGCTTTCTTTATGCTGAGTAAAAATGTACCCTTTAGAATAACCAGAATTAAAAATATCAATAATGGTGGAATTGCAATCTGTTTAACCACTGACGAGGATGTAAGCAAACTAATTGCAATTGTAATTGCAAGTTTCTCAATATCCAAGCCAATCCGACGTAAGACACAGTTTAGATTATTTGGTGTGGATTCATCATACAACAAAGACTCCATTACCAAAGCATTATTTCTAAAAATGATAAATTCAAGGATGGTGGAATTTTTCAAGGGAGGGGGGAGGCCGGGGTTGAAAGTTCACCATTCTTGTATCATGCTCTTTTTGATTTTGTCGGTTTTCGGGAACAAAACACAGTAAAGAACTAATTATTGAATAAATAATTAGCATTAATTAATAAAATTAATCATTAATAGCAAATATTTAATTAAATTTTACGTACTATATACCTAGAATAATAATCAATTGGAAAAATTATCAAGGACTTTAGGGGGGTCCGGACCCCCAGGTGTGCGCCACTGCTACCCCGTTATCAAAGATCACGACTATCTGTATCTAATTTTGAGAGAGTTAGAATCGAAACATTTATATCTGGCATGCAATGCTCTACTTGTGGTACTTTGGGCCACATAAGGAATCATTGCTCCAACACTCAAGCTTGTGCTTCAGATGTAGCTCCACGGACGACCATGATTGAACCTCCTGCGATCCTCGATGCATAAACTGCACAAATCATAATGCCAGGTTTAGATCAGGTTTTTCAGAAAATCACGGATGTCGGGATAAAAACACACTGTCTAGTATTAATCCAATTTAAAAAAACGTACAATGGATCACACCGATTACGGACGTTGATTTCTTTTCCTTACTTTTTGACTTCTTCACATTCGCACCCTGTTTTATCATTTTTATGATTAATTATTCCATTTATTTATCAGCATATTGAAATTACTTGTTTAACTTTATTTCAGGCTTATTTATTGATCTGCATTTTATGCTTTATTTTTTCCCTTCATTTTTGTATATGATGTGTGTATATTATGTTTTAATATTTATTTTTGAAGCACCTTCTCAACTTTATGTATATATATTTTTTTATTATTAATATTTTGATATATTCTGTTTATATATGTTCTTAAATTGTTCTGTGATTTACTTCTTATTTTTATTTAATCAAGCACATTTTTATGCGTGTTATTATATTTACCTTATTAGGTTTTTTTGTTCAATTTTATTATTCGATTTTATTTGTTTTCTATTCGTTTCCTTGATCAAAATTTTTTCCAAGGCAGATTTTGGCAAACAACTTTTTCCTCCTCTTCTTTATTACATTAATTACTGAGCGCACTGCTACTTATATCGCTGCTTTTTTTCCCAAACATTCCTGATATACCTCGGCTGAGGGTATGACTGATTCTGCTATTTCTTTTTTACAATTAAATGTAAATCATTCACGGGCCGCGCACTCTTCAGGCCTTCGTGGTGGCCGCGGAGCTTGGCTCAGATATTTTATTGATTGAAGACCTTTATCTGAACTATCGTAAGCCTCTGAACAATCCTCGAGTGTCCACTTAATTCTTCTCCCTTTTCATACTTAGAGAGATTTTTCTCTTCAGCATATTTTTATTATAATCAATAATTACAATTTTTATTTTATTCTTCTTTATTAATGTATTATCTATTTGTAAATTTGCATGATTTTGTGCCTTGTCATTTTTGTCTTAGTTATCATTACTCACGTACTATGTTTTTATGTATTTCGTGTATTGTATTTCATTTTTATGTATTTATATTAGTGTTCTATTTTTATTGATTTTTATAATTTTATATTTGTATTGTATTTTTATTGATATTCTAATTCATTTTATTACTCTTATTTTCATTTTGCATGCACTACTATCTCTACCTTTAATTATTTTATGCTTTCAATTCTTGCTTATTCATTTCAGTTATAACCACTTCTTCTTTAATTCTGGCAGATCTTCTTAGAATTTTACAACTAAATGCGAATCACTCCCGGTCTGCCCATCTTCAAGCTCATTCGATTGCAGTAGAGATGGGTTTCGATTTACTTCTCCTCCAGGATCCTTACCCTAACTTTAATCTTCCCTTAAATTCCCCCCTTGGTTCATCTCAATTTTTTTCAAATTCTCTCAATTGTGCTATTGTTTGTTATAATCGGAATATCATTTGCAACTTTCGCAGGAAAACAGATCATACTGTGTTCGTCAACATTAAATTAAAAACCAAGTTCTTCTTACTGTTATTAACGTTTACTTTCCCCCTCATGGTGATTTCTCCGTGGCTATTAATCAGTTGAACCACTAAATAGGAAATAAAAAGAATTGTTTGTTAGCTGGGGACTTCAATGCAAGGTCAGTTGTTTGGGGGTATAAGAACACTGACAGGAGGGGGGATATCTTGACTTATTTCTTACTCTCCAACAATTTGCATCTTTGCAATATTCCAGGACTGGGATCAGCCTTTCACGGCCCTAGGTCCACGGTTGGGAACACCGATCTTACCCTCACATCTTGCCACCTGATTTCCTTTGTTGAGAATTGGGAAATTCTTTCCACCGAATCCCCTAGCGATCATAGTTTTATTAGTGTTCATCTCCGGTGTGATCTAACCTTTTCTGACTTTGCCTTTAAAACCAAATATGACATTAATAAATTTATCTATAATTTTCGCAAGGACTATAACCTTCTTAATTCTTTCTTGACTAACATCTCCACAATTGATCTATTGGATGATTTCGCTAGTCTATTATTTAATACTACAAATGCCTCTGCCCTCTCAACTCTTAGAAAGCGCCGGGTTTTAAATATCCCTTCTTTCAAATGGTGAACAACTCCTTAATAATCCAGCGTAATCAGCTAAATGCATACAAGCGGAGGGTGGTTTCTCTTACTACTCATGGCCTGCTGGTAGACGAGATTGCATCCATGTGCTCCAGATACAAAGCCCTCCTGGCCAACTATAAAAAGTCAATAATTGACTCCAAGAATAAAGCTTGGGAATCTTTCTGTTCTACGAATTCTAATAATTTGTGATTTACTTTTAAAGCAGCTTTCGGAAAGTTAACCAGCCCTACTAATCTTCATCAGATTTTGACTGTCGATCTTGCCTCTTTGTTCCATAGTAAAATTAGCCTTCTTCTTGATTCTCATTTCCCTTCAGGGGCTTCTCCTATTCCTCTTGTCCTCAATGATTGCTCTTCTCCTTCATGTCTGAGCCCTAGTGAAGTTGAAGTCGTCTTCCGGAAGCTTCGAGGGGGGGGACGGTAAGGCCCCGGGTATTGATCTCATTGACTACGCCATTTGGAAAGTGTTTTCTAATTCCTTCCCCAACTTGCTCTTTCGATTCTTTAACCTCTGCATCCAATTTAATCACTAACCTTCCATTTTTAAGAACACTAAAATTAAATTCTTACTAAAGCTCGGGCGTGACCCATAGTCTACTCTCTCCTATTGAGCAATCTGTTTGCTCTCCACCCTTGGCAAAATTTTAGAAAGAATTTTTCTTAATAGGTTTCTCCGTTGGATTACTAAGAATAATATTCTCCGTAGATCTCAGTTCGGCTTTAGGGAAAACCGCAGCAGCATTGAGGCCGTGGACAAATTAGTGCATCCCATTAAAAATACCAGGGTGCATAAACATACTGCTTCTACGTTTATTGATATCAAATCTGCTTTTGACAACGTTGATTGGTTGACTCTCTTCCCTATTTTTCATTCATACCGTACTCCTCTTCACTTTCAGAAATTCCTTCATTCTTACCTCACTAACAGGGTAATTATCTGGATTGTTAATACTTTTACCATTAAAAAACAAATTGTTAAGGGCTTCCCACAAGGGTCCGTTCTTTCACCTACTCTTTGGAATATTTATTTTAATCCTATTTAACTCTGAAATGTTTCTTCTCCAAGCCTTTGTGGAAGATCTCGCCGCTGTCTCTTTTGGCCTTTCGCGTAGGGAACTTGAGGATAATACTAATAAAATCCTTAGTTTAGTCAATTCTAAGCTTTTCGAGCTTAATTTGTCAATAGCAAGTGCTAAAACCGTTTCAGTTCTTTTCAGATGTCCATTTCTTCAATGCGTGGTTTTCGTGGGAACTCGACCTTCAGGAGGAATCCCATTTTTAAAATTGGTTCCAATTCATCCATATCTCTGTCATACAAATACTTGGGTGTCAACATTGACAATCGCTTGTCTTGGACTCCCCATGTAAATTCTATCAAAGATGAGATTCTCTGGATTTCTTTCAACTTTTATTGTGTTTCCAAAAATTTCAGCATTTTTCTCTAATGAAACTTTGATATACTTCGGTTGTTCAGCCAATCATCTCTTACAGAGCAGGAGTTGGGGGTGCATCCCTGACCTCTATCCAGGTCTAAAAGCTTAAATCTATTCAGAAAATTTACTTATTAAAAATCACTAACGCCTATAAAACCTCCCCTACTGACGCTCTTAATATCCTATCAGGCATTCCCCTCTTCATATTGTTATTCGCTCTCTCTATTCAAATTCCAACTTTGGAACAACAGGAACGATCTTCTTCCAGGTGTTATCCCAACTACGAAGTTGGTCTCTTTTATTTCTCTTCCTCAGATCCTTCCCGATTTTCTTTCCTTCCCCATTAATACTTTTGAGGGCCCATCTGAGTTGGAAGTGTATACTGACGGATTCAAAATCGATTTCAAAGTTGGCTTCACCGTGTGTATTTTTATCAGTGCTCTCCCTTTAAAACATATCTCTTTAAGATTCGGGATTTTAACTCTGCCTTTCAGGTAGAGTTCTCTACCATCGGTCCCTCTGTCTGTTGGGCAGTTCATCATAATACTAAAATTCACATTTATACTGACAGTCTCTCTTCTATTATCTTTCTTAATAATCTACAAATAAATTCAGTTATCTCAATTCCATTAAATTCAAATTGTTTCAGTTCAGGAGCTACTACAATCTTTACTGGGTCAAAGCTCATAACAATAACCTTTATAATGTTACGCCGATTTTTATGCAAAACAGGCTGTATATGATGGTAAAGGGTTTTCGGTTCCCGCTCCTCGTTTCTTCCTCTCCAGTTCCTTAAATAAATTTAACCTAGAGTCTTGGAATGATTGCAATACTGGATTAAGAGTCAAGCGCTCCTAACTTAAACATTCTTCTCATCTCTAAATATCTGGTGCATTTTCTAACTAATTATGGGCTTTTCCCCGCTTACTTGTACAGGTTCAATCTCCTTTCATCTCCAAATTGCTTGTGTGGGTCGCCTGGAGACGCCGACCATTACGCATTCCACTGCCCCTTCACTTCTGATCACCATTTTGGTAATTCCATCCCGAACGCTCTCTATCCTTGGGTTAACTCTATTATTAATAATCATGCTATTCACAATAAATTAATTTCCTGCTTTGCTAATTCCAAATCTATATGTGATAGGTTGGCTTAACTTTCCCTTTTCCCTCTTCGGTTCTTGCTATTCCTCTCTATTTACATTTTTTTCCTTCTCATCTATAAACCTTCTTTGTTTCCCTCACATAATATATTGCAGCTTCCTGTTTTAACCCTTAGTCATCATTCTGGGTTTACTTTAAGGTTAATTTCTTGTTTTTTTCTATCTTTTAGCAAAAATGGTATCTTTAATAAAATTAAATAATTTCTCTTTTTCCCCTTTTCTTTCTCTTAATCTTTTTGTTTATTTTACGCATCTGCATTCCTTCTCTTCGTATCCTTAAAATATAATAGGAAGTGAAGGTTTAAAAAAATCATCTTTCCAGTGTTTTTTTAAAAAAAACTAAAGAACCATTAACGGGAAATAATATCAACAGGAAGTGTTGGCGCCAACTGGAATTATGGTTCAAAAAACATTTTTTTATATTAATATTTTTGTTTCCTGTATTTTTTTCTCTTTTTACCACCTCGTGTCCTATGTCTGTTTCAGGGTCTTTCCTTCTCCTTAGAAGATAGCACCTGTGTATGTTCGTGTTTGTGATTGTGTTGTGTGTGTGTGTGAGGGGGGGGGTTGTATTTGCATTGTAATTGTAAGGCGTTTCTGCTGTATTCTTCCCCCGGTTCTCAAGAATTTTGGGGGAATCATTCAGGACCTTTTTGTACATGTTTTTTGTTTAATTTGAAAATAAAATACACTGCTGGACAATTGCTAAGGACGGATCACAAATTGCTATGTAGCATAACATTAAGCGAGACATGAGGCCTAGTAGGATAAAATATAGTTGCCACACTGTTCAGACATTAGAATAAAGAATATTTATTGTTCTGAAAAGTACAAAAGCTGTGAATTATCTGAAAGAAAAAAAATATTCATTTGATCTGCGTACGGAGAAATAGAACAATGCATCTAAAAGTCAGCAGGCACCTTAAAGAAAGGTATCAGTACAGGATATGTCCACCGTGGAGTGTGAAGCAACATTCCACACGTCGTACCATACTTTGCATAACATTATCCAGCAGTTGTTGAGGCAATTTATCCCATTCCTCTGTGAGTGCACGGATGAGGGTGTTCTTGTTTGTCGGAGGATAGTTTCGACCAGCAACTTGCCTCCCCAAAACATCCCACACATTTTCAATGGGGTTTAGATCTGGAGAACGCGCTGGCCATACGAGACGTTGAATACTCTCGCTGTCTAGACAATCTTGAACAGCGAGTATTCGATGACATGTTGCGTTGTCGTCCATAAAAACAAATTTATCTCCGACAGCACCACGGAAAAAACGAACATGAGGAAGTAGAACTTCATCAATGTATCGTTGGTCCGTCATAGTCCCATTCGCAACCACATGTAGGCGCGTGCGGCCATTGATCATGATGCCGGACCACACCATGATACTGCATGTCGGATATCGGTCCTTTTCCTGGATATTTTCTGGACGATAAGCAGTACCACTCTCGCGCCAGATCAGTTGGCGTCTACAATCCGATGACAGACTGAACCTACTCTCATCTGAGAATAGTACGCATGCCCAGTCCTGTTCAGTCTAATTGTGATGCTCACGACACCATTGCAAACGGGCAGTACGGTGCTGTCTGGTCAATGGGACACACACAACAGGTCTGCGTACGTATAGTCCTCCTCCCCTCAAACGTCTGGCAACAGTTTTTCGGGAGATCTGCTTTCCAGAGGCAGCAAGAAACTGATTTGCCACCTGCTGAGCTGTGGTGCGCCTGTTCCTTTTTGCTGATGGGACGATATATCTGTCTTCTGCAGGCGTCGTACTTTTAACACGACCTCCCCCGTGCCATCTACTACACATTCCAGTAGTTTTAAATGACTTCCACAGCCATGAAACTGAGCGATGTCGGACACCCTGGCAACATCTGTTATTTTTCGCCCTTCTTCCATCTTTCCAATAATTCGGCCACGCATTAAATCATCTATGTGATGTCGGGAAGACATGCCAAAAATTTTAATTTCGTCTATTAAATCTTTCCTGTAAAACTTTGACTTGAAACAACAACTGTCCACACGCGTCAAAACCTTTAAAGCTCTTATGAACGCTATCACGTGATGAACAGACGTGGAAAAAAATTTGCATACTCATACTACTTCTTACTAATATCCCGCACTTATTCTAATTTTCCACATTTTGCTTCCTTTCATTTTGTGGTTGCTATGGATGATAGTGTTATCCGTCCTTAGCAATTGTCCATCAGTGTACTTCCCGGAGGGTCGAATGCAGCTCTAAACCCTTTGGGTGAGCTCGATTCTCTGGAGTAAGTAAGTAAGTAAGCTTCTACATTGCTCAGACACAATATCAGTGACTAAAATACACGCATGTAAAACATTAGTCTCAAGCACCGCTCATCCTACGCAACAGCCGAGATAATCGCTATTCGACTCTTCACGGTTACGGCAAGACTACTAATCACTAGTCAAATCAATACTAACTAATCGCTAGTCAAAATAAGACTCACTCAGTTCGGTGAGTGTCCCCGTATTTGTATCTCTCAAGGATCTGCTTGCATCATAAATTGTGAAATTAGTGTATTTCTCCACTAATTTCTAGAATAACTCGCAGGGTCTCGAAATCGCCAAAAATGATCAGCAACATGGTTGCCAAGTCACAAAAATGGTCGGTAAAGTCACCAAAAAATTATGCCAACTTAGCTATATCACCAAGATATTGCCAAGTTTCCTTTGAATCGCCATTTCAACATAAGAGACGAGGTTTCTTCGAAAGATTGCAGTTTTTACATAAAATAAAAATGCATTATAAATTACATCCAAATACAAATTATTTACACAATTTGAACAAAATTCGTAACAGTATTTTGGCTATAGAGACTGTTAAGAATGTCTACAGCTCCATACTTCAACACGTGGCAGAATGATCAGAAACAACCCAGTAATATCCTCATACTCAAGATCTTCAACATAAAAAGCTGGTACAGTAATTGAGAATGAAGAAAAAAAAGTCGCGGAGATGACTATTTTTTTGAAACAGACAGCTCAACATATAAAAAGGGGGCATTTTAAATGTGTAATGAATATAATTTAATGCAAATATTTTAACAATTTTTTCTCAGGTATTAATTTTCATACTTTCCTACAAGATTAAAAAAAGTTTAGTTTGCAATGATTTTGTGAAGAACTGCAATTTTATTCTGTTGCATAAAAAATATTAATAATTTTTTATATTTTTAAATATAAATTAATAGCGTGCAGAGAATAAACCTTTTTCAGTTTCATTTAAGATTGTAAAATATACCGTTCATCTTTCCAAAGTTATCTCGAGGAAAACAGAAAATAAGTCAATTTATTTCTATTTTCTCACTCTATTGTCTAAATTATAAAATATTTATATACTAAAACGAATAAATTTATTAGTTCCGCAGGAATCGGAAAAAGTATGTTAAATTAATGCAATTTTAAAACCTCGAAAGTTGTTTATCCTCCCCTCCTCTTTAAAAATTTGTCTGGAGTGAAAGGAAATAAAATTTTCAATGCAAGGGCAATCACACACACACAATAACATTTTTACATTCTGAGTCTCGAGTTTTTCTCAGATCTGATATTTTAGAAATTTTTATTGACAGAGAAAGATGAGTTGGGAATTTTTTTGTGTGTGTATGTGCCAGGATATGTGGGGATATGAGTTGTACGACGTTGATAAGCGAAGTTTTAAAACCTTGCAAGATTTTTAATAGAGGGATTTTTTGTATAGAATTTAGGTATTTTTTGACATGACGAGAAGTTAGAGCCACCTCCACCCTCCACCTCACCTGATATAATAATTGGTTCTATGAATGTTATATACTCTAACTTTTACAAAAATAGAAAATTAGGTTTAAATAATTTTATTCTACTGAATTTTAGAGACAGTTCATATATATATTCATTCTGAAAAAATATAAGTGAAATAAGCCCGGAAAACCAAGTTATAGTAATTAGCCCATCTATAAACTAACATGATTACTGATACACTAATTAGTATATCTGATAAAGTTAACAGTTTAAATAATTACATGTAATTTAATTTCCAGAAAACTATGTCATCAAGTCCTGCAAATCTGAAAGCAGCTGAATAAGTTTTCTTTAGGGATATTTTAAATTATTTTTTTCAAAGTTGATCAGAGAGTAATTTACAATTATGTAGGTGTTTAATTTCCTTATGTCCTCTTTTCCCTGTTTTAGCTACAACAGCAAGGTCATCTGCTAAAAGCCCGAATTTAATATTTACTCATTTTAGTTTAGAGTTTGATTGTAGAAAGAAGCCCAGTGGATAAGAGGTCAGTGCATCGTGCTTTCACACCATAGGTCAGAGGTTTAAACCCCAGACTACGCAAGGTTGACTAAACCTTTCATCCCTTCAGTGGGTCGATAAAATGCTTGAGAACTCAACACTGGGGGCTTCACTTTAGACTGACCACATGATCGGAACATCTGCTCATGCACCTCAGGGCCGAAGATTGGGAAGACTGTTTGGGGCACAGTAGGTTTTGACCCTCATGGTCTGTCACGCCACTGAGTTGAGTTGAGTTGATTGCAGAAATATTCCACAGGTTTCGGTATTGGTACCTACCCTTTTCTGGTGTCACTAAAGACTTCTGTGTGCTGACTGAACATTAAATATGTCGAGCCTGAAAGTCAACACGTTCTTATGGTGCTTAAATTTGAGGAGTGGGACACAAGCTTAGATGTTGTCTTCGTCGCTTGACTGTGGTTCAGAATTTTTCGGTTCATCCCTTATAGTCCCTCTATAGCTTCAAAATGCTATGTTAAGGAACAACCACTTAACTTGTGGACAACCTTTAAGAAAGGAGTTTTTGACAGCAAAATCAGAATCATAACAGATCGATTAACGAAACAAGAATATATAACTTTTTGAAAGTAATGGAGAATACTATATTTATGAGATACCAGAAATATTTAATTTTTAATTTTCAAACGCATTTATAATAATAATAATAAATATTAGTGTTAAATAACCAAACATTCTGTTAGTTTCATTATTGTTTAATCCTTTATCTACAGCATTATGATATACTGCAGTTTTTTTTCATGCAGAATCTTTTTTTAATCACTACATTGAAAATTAAGGGATATACAGAAACAAAGTACTCAACTTTGGGAAATTTAATCCACTAGAGCTAATTAATTAATTAAAGATATTAAACTGTAAAATTAATTACATAAACTCTTTAGTTAAAATAGTCAAATCGTTTTCTAAAATCTTCATTAAAATACAAAAAAATAAGGCACTTACCTTTTGACATTAACTACTTTTTTCGGAAAAATCTTTCTAATCCGCTGAAAACTCCGTCAGCTGAAAACGCAACTTCTGCTATAAAACTATTCGCCTTCCCCGCTAAAATATTCATAATAGAACCAGTGTTGCCATATATCTTGAAAGAATTGATTTAAAAGAATACTCATGTTAAATATCGTCAGAGTATTCGTAAAAATGGTTAGTTTATGTTACTTTAAAATGAGTGGTACTTATAAGTACAGTAAGTAGATAAAGGTTTAAATTGTTAATCGTATCACACACACACAGCCATAGTCTCACAAAAACTAGACTAATTCTTACTCTTTATGTTATTCCCAGCTAGCCAAAAGTAAAATTTTTTTAGTTATAGTCCGTTAATCCCTTTAGCTACTTTTCCGAAAGTAGGTAGCAAACCAATCGATCGACACTTCAAAGGACAACAGATTCTTATTTAGCTTTAATTAGAAATTTTCAAAAATTGTTAGGCAAATAAGATAACTTATTACACAGTTTAATACTCTTTTTAATTAAATATGAATATTTAAAATAGATTAATTTCTAAATTTTATAATCCATTAAATCGAGACCGAAGGCTTTCCGTGGCCTTAATTTTTTTAGAACATCTCCTCTGCACGGATATCCATACCAGGTGGAGAATTATCAAAGGGGAGATAAAATGGACTCTTTTTGTGATGTTATTTTGAACCATGGTCAAGTGACGAGGAAGAAACCTAGTCCTAACACGGAGGTCGCAGGCGTAGTTTAGGACACTGAAACATCAGAGATTGCTATAAAAATAATCACTTTTATTTCAGTCTGGTCAATTAATGATCCATTAAGGATTATAAAACGAGGGAGCAATTTATTTGGATTACTATGTTAAGCTCATAAGACAAATAATCAAACACTTATCTGAATTTGATCCAATAGTAAAGCACTTGTCTCGTCTCTTTTAAGTCGGCTATATTCGAATTCAAAACTTCTCTCTCTTACGTTTACGTTTCCAAAAGGCAATTCTTTAATTTTACTTGTTTGATAGCGTAAGGAATAACTCTAACACACACAACCAATTGCCAGGGTTTAAATAGCACTCAAATTAGTATAAAATCAAGTTCTCTCTGCGGATAGAGGTCTTAAGCTCAAACCTCAGTTAAAGAATCATTTCCCCAAAAGTCACCTTCACAAGCTGATCTGACATCTCACTCTACAAGTTTCAGCACACCACCAATGTCAGAACTTTGAACTTCAATTGATTTAACGTGCATAAACACTCAACATTATGAGTCTCCTTATTTCAGGTGGAAGAAAATATTATATTGGATAAAATATTTTGAACCACATTGATTGATAAAATATTGAATAGAATAATATTTCGCTGAATCATTGCATAATAAAATATTATATTGAATAAAAACCACTGAGCTATAAAAAGATTTATGTTGATTCAAATAATTAACTTCTAACAGTTACTGCAGTTTTATATATTTCTTACATCTTGACAATGGAATATTCGTTGGGCACTTCGCCAGCATTTAAGCATTTTTATATTTCGTGTAATTTTATTTCACAAATGTAGGTCGACACTTTCGTTGTTTCTTATTTTCGAACGCATTAAAATGATAAAGACGTTCAGGTCTTTAAGGTCCATTTCATACTTCTCAGTGTAAAAAGAATTTGGGAAATTTCCAAGAAGTCAATTTCATGCAAAACAATCGCAAATACATTATCGACCAACTAGTAGACAAATGAAGCAATTACGGTACCTTATTTAGATTTAAAATGTGCCATTTGATTTTTTTGCCATTATTTAAATACAATGTTGAGAAATTATTGAAATATTAGACAAATTATCATCTTTATCAAAGTAAACAAGTTTTCATAAAATTATTTGCAAATTTTAAAGAATTCTTATATCTGAAGAAGTAAATTATTTCTTTCTGATTAAAAACATATGTATCAATTGTTTAATGTTTTCGCACTAACATCATTACAGAACATGGAATGTAAAATGCTTGATAAAATGTTTCAATGGAATAATTACTTGAATACTATAAATTTTTAAATTACCTAAGTTCCAAACCTTTGTAATTATTACATACTTAAAAATATTCAGTTATTTACTTCAGGTTATTTCAGAAATAATCCATCTAGTGATTAGTTGCTTGCAATTTCATTAGAATAATTATTTAATGTACTTATCCGTAATTATAATTTTAGAGTATACGGCTGATTGCTTTAAAAATATTGAGTACACTAAAAATCTATTTTAGCATTTTTTATTCATCTCACCCTTACTAATGTTTCACGATAAATTAACCATATATTAGTTGTTGTGGAAAAGCAATAAAACCTATACACACGTACCTACACTCAAAAAGTATGGAAAGTATGCTTGACTGGCTTGCTTATCTTTCGAGAAAGTTATTTCTTCCCTTCCATTTTCGGTGCTAAAAATTTCCACACACACAATCCTATCTATACTTCCAAATAGAAGACAGGAAAAGTTTTCCCCTTTAAGTAATTCTACTTTTTAACTTTTAAATTGCGAAATATTATGAAGGGGGAATTCAGTTATGCATTGCAATATTCCTACTTTTATAAAATGTGTACTATTCTAAACTTCAATTAAAGTTGATGGACGTACTATCCAGAACATGAAACTTTGTAATTAAAAAAATTGATAATTGTATTATGAGTAACAATACTGCTCATAACACATTTGTACCTATAATTCTATGATAAAATGTATCGAGACGAAAATCCAAAGTAATAATCATGAACGTTGAATATTGTTTACTTCAATATTTCTCAATTCCTACTATTAGCTCAAACTCTCTATATATTTATTTATTTGTCTTGGTGAAATTTTCAATCGTTAATAAAATATACTTTAAAGCGCTCAATTGAGCTGAAATTTTATATGCATGATTGTTTTGGATGACAATACAGTAATTTAATTATAATTAATAAAAATTGATTGCTTAAAACTAATTATTAAAAAAAATTACAAATACAGCCACGTTGGCATCATTTTTGGTGACTTAGTGACCATTTGGTGACTTGGGTCAAAACTTGAAAAGGTTTTTTTCTCACGTTTTAAAGCATTCATTTGCACTGAAATTTTATATACATGATTGTTTTGGATGACAATAGGATATTAATATTATTATTTATATTAATTGTAACTATTTAATAAAAAGTAGCTATAATAGAATTTTTCTTTGTTGATCTATAAGTAGGAATTGACTTTAAAAAAAATTTATATTACTTGTTTTAAACAAATTCGTTGAGACTTTCATTAGGTTAATTTTTTTCTTCTTAGCCAGAGTAGTTAGGGATCCAAAAATAAACTCTAAATTTTATCAAAGATGATGAAAATAGGCTATGTGAAATAGAGTATGGAAATCTGGTCTGTTTTGATTTATATTTTAGTCTTTATCATTTCTGCATCAATTCAGACTTTAAAAATTATCATTCTTTGAACTTTCAATTAATTTACTCTCCTAAACTTGCCACAAATTCTATTAGCTTATTGGCTTAGGAATTCTAAAGAAGGCTATTTCTTTGTACATGTGAAACAATACTTGACAGAGAGACCAAATTCTATCTCAAATTCCCGACCTAAAAGTGACATTAAAAAATTTCCAGGTATGTTAAATTACTTTCCTACGCGCTCTCAGAAAGACGAATTCTATATCGGATCAACAAAGTAGAAATTTCTTTTTTTAATTGTGCTTATCAAGTGTCTGAAATGAATAAACAAAGGATAAAAGATTGTCACTATAAATGAGTTCACAATTATGAAGCCCGCTACTTCATATTTATGAAGCGCTACTTCGAAGTGCGACGCTAATGAAAAATCAAATCAAGCAGGAAAGTAAAACAAAGAAATTACAAGACTGAATAAGAATATGGTTAACCCCCTTTTAACTGGTTTACCCGTACACCATACCAGCTACCAAAAGCTGGCCACAACCGATTTGCCCATACATTATACGGGCAGTGATATTTTCTTCTTTCTGTGTGTGTCTTTGATTTGTACATATTTTGAAAACTTATAATGAAAATATTAGTGCTAGTGTTTTTAACAGATGCAGTGTTTCCATACAACTGAAAAACTTCCACATACGGGGTTTTCTTTGTAGCGAAGGTGACAATTTTTCATTGAAAGCAGGGATTTAGATTCTTGAAAATATTCGATAAAGAACAGGGATTGACCAGACAATGTGCAATTTGTTACTTGAGAAAGAATGAAACTGGAAAGATAATTCAAAATAGGCCAGTAATATATCTGTCCCTATTGTAATATAAGGTATAGTATTACATCATGCTGTAAATTGTGAGTGCATATATATATATATATATACATACACACACAAAATCCTCAACCATTCAAAAAAGGGACAGGAGATATTCTGTAGGTATGAGAAAAATTCCTTTGAGTTATATGAAGCATTCTTCGTAGCATGCAAAGTGTACTTATGAAGCAAACGCTTAGGGCGCTTTGCAATCCACAATTAGAAAATAAAAAAATAATGTGAAAACTTTAAAATTGAAAATTAAAATTCTTCCATTTTCTCATTCCATTAAGTATTATTCTTAGTTATATGTAATAGAAAGAGTACTTTTTAGTGCATTTAGGGCAAAAACATTGACCAGTTAAGGGATAAATAGGGTATTATGTGATCTTCCCCGTTATAGTTACATAGCTTTTACAACACGGATCAGTCTTATTAAACGAAATGACAACTGTATAAACTGTCATGATAATCCTATTTTTAATAACTGTATATTCAATACATTTAATAAAAAACAGACGTAATAAATAACTATTCAGCTTCACATTTTGCAATTTGTTCTGAAGAACAGTTTGACTGTAGGTTTTCTTACATGCATATTGATGTAAAATCTGATTTTCCTTTTTCTATAACATTTTCTTATTTTTTTCGTATTATTTTTCTTACTTCGGGATCTTATGCAATTTTGTACCTAGCCCTTAATCAGAAAGACATTCCTTTCAGAAAATTCCATGATGAACAACAATGACACATTACTTGTTTTTTTCCGGTGCAGGCTTGAAAAACTATCATTGGTAACAAGCAAAATTAGTTTCTCTTTTGTCCTAACCCCATTATTGTTATTCTAGTCCAAGCATTACGCCAAAAGTCTGTACTTTTGTATCACGTTCCTTAATCGCATTATTCTTGCACGTAGAGTGCATTTTATCATCAGATGGTACTCAGAAGACACAAAATGATCGCCGTAAGCTAAGAAAAGTAATTTGTGATGTCACAGTTACTAAGGAAATTGAGTACGTGAACTGTTGCTATCTCTCCAAAAAAAAGATAATGCTAACACTAGTTGTCTTTGTCCCTTATAGTTACTGGGAATTAATTTTTTCAACGAGTTATAACTTATCTGGAATGAAAATATGCTAATTTGAGCACATTTAATGAGCATTTTGATTCTCTTAGTATTTGATTTATACACATTTACACACACATTCATATTTTTCCTTAATTTATTTTTGAAACTTTTTCGTCCTTCCAGAGTGCAGAGTATCTTCATAATACTCAGAAATAAGTATAGTGTTTATTTTTTTATCTCTTGCATGATATAAATATTTCTATATGAATATGAAAGCGTATATAAACTTTAACGAATTTTAAAATATTTTGCACACAAAAAAAACCATTTGCGTTTTTTGAAGATCATTTTGTTACATTGTTCTCTAAAATATATATGCTAGTGTGTCTATATACATGAAATAATCAATAAAAGCTCGTGTACTGTGACATGTTTTCCGAATTCAGATTTTTCGTTGCTTATTTTTGATTGATCTAATTTTTGAATTGATTGAATATTTAAAACTCTCACTTTTTTCGTTTAGCTTATTCATTTAAAAGAAATAAAAGCAAAATTTACCCCAATTAAGAGCATGCAATGATGATGTGAAATATATTTTTGAGACTTGAAAATATTTTATTAATAATTATAAACATTTTATTGTTTAAAAATAATATTTAATTTCCTTTAAAATTTTAAAGCTAATATATTCGCATCATATGACTCTTATTGATAAATAATTAAATATTACGTCAATAAGTGTAAATATTTTAACAGCTTTGATGTTAATATATATTGTCTTATTGATAAAACCGATTTTTGTGAACTATTACTACATTGATAATGATCCAGAAGCTTCGATTCCTTATAACAAAAAATAATTAAAAGGTTTTGAGAGTTGCGAGAGTATGCATATCGAGAGTTGAAATATAAATAGCTTAAAGTTAATCAAATTCTACAATTATTGTAGAGTGCGTAATTCTACAGTTATTGAATTAAAGTTACTCATTCATGCACCCATCTTTTTTTTTACTTATTAATAGCTGAATAACTTTAAAGAAACTATACTACTTTAATCAAGGGAAAAGTTCCAAGCAAAGTGTTTGGTATGTAATTATTGCCTTTTGAACATCATTCAACTCTTTTGTGTAGGGCACATATAGTTTTTTGTGATCCAGAATATTTTTAATATCCTATATAATTTAACATTAGAGCAACTGATTTGCTAAGATCATGGTTACAAAATTTGTAAGTTACAAACAAAGGAAGTTTCCCTTCGCACCCATTGATTCATTATTTGGCAAACAAAGAACTTAGATGAATTCCAGGAGCCTAGTCGCACCAATGAGAAGAAAGATGGGTATGTAGGTTGCTTGGGGATGACAGATCGCACTGCAATATCAACATGCACATTGCAGAAATTAAGGTGTACTGCCAAACAATCTGTGTTAGGATGGCGATTCTTTACGAAAAAGATCGATTTTTAAAACGATTCGAATCGAACCTGATTAATTGATTCACAAAAAAAAATCGAGGTCTAAAAGATCGATTTCTAAAAACTCGATTTTTTTTTTCAAGTTTTCATTTACAATGTAAATATAAGTCCATTTTATGAAAACAAGAAAGATACCATAATAAACGATCTCTTATCAGTCACATCAGCGAATTTTTTGGTTCAAGGTATTCGACAATTACAATTATTTTTATTATCATATCAAAGATTATCAGGTATCAAGGAAGACATTTATTTTCTAAATGTATTTGTTACATTAAAAAGTTTAGAAAATAGATAATATATCTTAGAGTTTCCAATGTTTAATATATAAACTTTTACAAAGCGACAGTCTCTCGAGTCTACTGGGATCCAAGCCGTTCCGCTCATCATTTGCGATGTTGCCAGCAATCGAAAAAAAAGGCGCTCACAAGGAATACATGATCCAACGATACTTATATACATCATGGCTACTGAGTGAACGTGATAATAAATACAGTTTTTTTGTTGTTCTTGCTAGTACATTAACCCTTTAAGCACCAAAACCATAATATTACGGGTTTTAACTACCACAAAATCGAATTACAGCAAAGTGTACATTACAACGATCACCTTTAACTATTCACCATAAATGTATCTGGATGCAATAATACATTGTAAAGGGTGTTTTTTTAGAAGTATAGAACTTTAAATTGCAATAAAACAACGATGTATTATTCGATTGACATGAATTTCTATTTATTCGAAAAAAAAATCTTGTCGCATTACATTTTAAATATGATTTCTGTCATAGGACTGCCACGGCTGGTTCGGATGTAGTCCAATCTGGACGTCCAATTTTCGATGACTTTTTCCAACATTTGTGGCCGTATATCGGCAATAACACGGCGAATGTTGTCTTCCAAATGGTCAAGCGTTTGTGGCTTATCCGCATAGACCAATGACTTTACACAGCCCCACAGAAAATAGTCTAGCGGTGTTAAATCACAAGATCTTGAAGGCCAATTCACAGGTCCAAAACGTGAAATTAGGCGGTCACCAAACGTGTCTTTCAATAAATCGATTGTGGCACGAGCTGTGTGACATGTTGCGCCGTCTTGTTGGAACCTCAGCTCCTGGACATCATGATTGTTCAATTCAGGAATGAAAAAGTTAGTAATCTTGGCTCTATACTGATCACCATTGTCTGTAACGTTGTGGCCTTCATCGTTTTTGAAGAAGGATTCCACCAGCCCATAAAGCGCACCAAACAGTCAGTTTTTCTGGATGTAACGGTGTTTCGACATACACTTGTGGATTAGCTGTCTCCAAATGCGGCAGTTTTGTTTGTTGACGTAGCCATTCAACCAGAAGTGCGCTTCATCGCTAAACAAAATTCGCTTATGAAAATCGGGAACAACGGCAATCTCGTTTTGGGCCCATTCGACGAATCTACGCCTTGCTTGATGATCGTTTTGATGAATTGCCAAACCAAACTGAGAATAAATCACTTGACAGCTGTTAAATCGGTCACCATCTTGGAAAGTAATGCCAACTTAAACTTCTATACCTGGAAAAAAACACTCTTTACATGTGACATACATTGACATAAAAAAAAACAGATGTCTCCACATTAGCTTTTCAGATGACTTGCTATTCTACCTACAACATCCCAATGGATACATATGAGTATGTTGCCTCAGTAGCAACAGATGGCAGAACTTTTTCTTTATGCATCGCCACGCCGGTTTTCATTTTGTGTTATATTTCGGATACTAATATACATCTGGGTGTGTTCAGATAAATAGATATATGTAGATAGATAGATCAAATACTTTTAATAATTTTATTTGCTATTAATAAAATATGATTAAAAGAAAAGCCAATGATGTCTTTAAAAAAGGAAGTAATTTGATTTGCATCCTTAAACTATTGAAATCTTGAATCTGTTTTTTTAGAGAAAGTTATCTCCAAATGATAAAAAAATTAATAAACTTTGCACTTTGGAATTTCAATATATCATAGATATAGCTTATATATATTTATTACGAGGATTAATCGTAGACTTATATTTGAATAATATTATCATAAAAACATTAAAAGAGCAAATATTTTTTTAATCTAAAGTAAAAACAGGAATGAAAAAATCATAATAATATTCCATTAACTTTAAAGCTAAAGATGCTCAATAATAACAAATTTGGAAATATAATAAATACAAAAAAAATTAGATATAAGCAGAAAAAGTTTGTCGACTTTAAATTGTATTACTTATATTCATATGGTTTTATTTCTAATGTATTAAGTGAATTTTACATTTCATTCTATTATTTGAAAGATTATTGTGACTTAAAAAGCAAATTTGCTTTTGAAAAGTTTGTTTTACTAAATATTCTTTATAGAAGATAAAAAATATTTTCATGGAAATTTTATAAAAGTAGCATAATGTAAACATTTGTTTTAATTAAAGAATAAAATGTGACTATTTTTTAAAAGCTTGTGTGCGATTGCTATTCTTAATATAAAATTAAAATATTTATTTAAAATTTCAAGTTTATTTAAATTTAAGAATTTCTTTATGGACAATGTAAACAAATATTGCAAAAACATTGATTTATTTCACTCAAAATACTAAAATGTTATTTTTGAGTTTCAATTTTCTGTTTCCTTTAAAATATTTTAAACCTGAGAGTTAAATTCAATAAGAAAACAAATACCACGTTTATACTTAAAATCAAGATCAAAAGGGAAAAAACTCTCAGGAATAATGGAGAGAAAACACACACAAACTCGCTGAAAAAAATTAGATTTAATTAAAATTTTATTGCCATATATCTTAAAATAAATTGTTTAAATCATGTTATGTGTTAAATTCAGAGTATATAAAAGCAATAATTAAACTCCTAAGAAATGAGAAAGATCCATAAAATACCTATATTAAGCTCTTTCACTAAGCAAATACTTTTCTTTTAGAACTTTTTAAATAAAAACGAAAATAAAGATTCTTTATATAATACAGCTCTTTTGTGTTTGAAAATATAAGCGGCCTTGAAACAATGTATTATAAAGTCGCTAAAAATTAACCTAAGTAAAAACAATAACTTTATTGCTTTTATTTTATGTACAATATTTCAAGAGCAGGCGGAACAACTGTTTGTTACTTATGAAAAGTAAGATTTAAAGGAAAATGGGGGAAAAAATGAAGTGCTTGGTTTTGTCAATATTTGCATTTTTGTTTCGTAAAACAATTTCATTGTTTTTCATTACAAGATTTTGTGAAATATTGATCTCGAAAAAAATGTTAATCAAGAAATAGGGAACTCTAAAATATTTATTGAAAAGAAATAATTGAAGCAGATATGGTTTCTTATGTCGTTATTTTAGATTTATAATTTGAACCTGGATTAAGAAAACAAATAAACATTTTCTTAAACGTTGCAATATAAGTTAAAAATACATTCTAGATAAAAAACGACGCACTAAGAACGAGTTGTCTGATAGAGACAAAAATTGATGGTTAGAAAGATTATGTGTAGAATTGAAAATGATTAAAATTTCAAAAAAAATTGAATGATTTATTTCAGAGTTACATCGTTGCAAAGTAACGAGTTCAAAAAAGCGTTGACCCGCTTCTAGCCTATATGCAAATTACCACATGACGTGGCATAAAATACCAAAGCACCCTGATCGTCTTCTGCGGTATTTCTTGCCAAATTTGTTTCAATTGTCTGGAACGGTCATCAACATTCATTAGCAGATGCAGTCGCCTTCACATCATATCCCAGACATGCCTTATTGGAGAGAGATCTGGCTGGTCAAGAAAGTGTTAGACAAGCTGTAAGGTAGTTGATAGCAACACGTGCTGCATGCGGTCTGGCATTATCTCACTGTAAAAAAGGCCAACGTATTTCAAAAGGAACGGTAGCAAAACAGTCCTCAGAATGTCGTAGACTTTCCACTACGCTGTAAGTGTACCTTTAGTGACGACCAAAGGGCTCGGGTTGTCAAAAGAAATGGTATCCCTGACCATAACTCTTGGTTGAAGGTCTGTGCGGCGTGCAATAGTGAAAGCTGGATCGGCACGCTGTCCTGGGGTCTGCAGACACGTCTTCAATGATCGTGAGGACACAGTTGGAAGCGGGACTCGTTGCTAAATACTATAGTTCCCAGTTACCATGATTCCTACCAGATCGAGCCAAACACCACAGTAATCTCGCAACACAGTGCACAGGCGTGAGGTGCAGGTGGCGTAGCGGTCGGTGCCAGTGTAAATTTCACTCTATCAGCTGTCTGTGAATGGTCATGGCAGACACTTATGTGTGGGTCACACGTCTGATGATTAATAACGATGATTAGCTGATCTGACAATCAGTCTGTCCTCTCGATCTGCTGTGGCCCTAGGTTGACCGCTACTATCTTGACTCTGAAATCTGCCATTGTCTACCCATTCCTTTAAAATCTTCTAATGGCCGCATCGTTTCGACCCATATGGCGAGCGATTCTCTGATTTGCCCAAACTGCCTATTTGATTTCAATGATAGGATCTCTTTCAAACAGGTACAGTTGCTCGTAATGAGCTTTAATCCTGCGGCGAAATATTTTTTCAGTCGTTGTGATAGGTATCCTAAATCGCAATGAAACAGTAATTTTGTCCAACAGATTGGGAATCCCTTCTTATAGACACCTTCTGAGGGCGAAGTTCCACTCCCTCTATTCATTCATTACATACCAAATTTTAATAATTTGCATGTTCGGTTCAAATGTCTTCGCGTACGAAATTTCATTACAATAAGGCAACTCCTTCTTGGTGCGTCATTTATTTTGTCATAGAGTGTGCAATGTTGATTTTAAAAGAATAGTACAATATAAGTATTAGGATAAATCGATAAATAAACACTGAAGATTACTTACATTATGACAATCACTCGCCTAAATCGATGAGTTCACCTGGAGACAAAACAAACGTTCATGCATGGTAGTCGTCGGGATATATAAAGCTCCTTTGCATTGTCTTTCCACAAATAAAGCGTTTAACCACAAATGAGATAAGCAGCTGATTAATAAACTGAAAATCAAACCGTTAAGGGCTTGGGATCTAGAAATATCTATTTCCAAAACGGCATGTTTAATGAGCTGCTCACGGCCAGCCACTGAGAGTACTTAAGAAAGGGGTGGTGAAAGTGATAAGTCGCTGACCATTGGTTTGTCGGCTACGGTGCATTGATTTCAGAGTAAAGTGGAGATTGTACTTCATTGTTTGCTATGACCGACGGGTTACTACGGCTGATACACGACAACGTTGCTTCATACGATGTGTTTCAATAAACAGTGTAGTGTACACTGCTACTCAGCCCATGCCTTTATCACACGCGTCTCTGCACTAACGGTACTTCATCTTCAATGAATGGAACTTGAAACATCAGAACTGGACCATGTAAGATTGAAAGAATGTCATCTGTTCGGATAAATCACGTCTTTGGTCTATTGTCACGTTTTTGGTCTATTGTATAGACGTGCAAGTGCAAATAAGCCGACTTCCAGCAAAAACTCAACCTGGTCCATAATGGAGAAGATACAAAATGATGGTATAGATATTATGGTGTGAATGATGTTTTCAGGGTTCACATTAAAAATCATCTTCATAGAGCAGTCCCTGATGTCTTGGAACAATGTGACCAAGTGTCTACAGCAATGTGACCATTATTGTAAACCAGGTGCGTCTCTTCAGGATAACATTGTTCCCAGGGGATAATGATGTTTACCAACAGAATAAAGCACTGTGTCATAAGGTCCTAATAGTCAGGGAGTGAGACGTGAAGAGCATTCTTGTGAATTTCAAATCATTATGGCTTCCGTGGTCACCTGGCCTGATTCCAATCAAAGTTACGTAGCTCTCCTGAAAAACGAACTCTTGCGGCTCCACTATCGTGCTTCTATCTTTCAGAAGCATTTGGAGTCAATGCAAATGTTGACGATTTTGTGGGGGAGAAGGAGTCATAATGCAAAGGCTCTTCAATATATACTGATTGCCATACTATACACTGAAGAAAGATTTTATAAAACATATTAGATCTTACTGTTTTAATATTACTAACTAACTAAAAGCATTTCATAGTTTAATTTTTATTAATTCAATCATAAATATTGTACAGTTTTACATGGAATGCACAGATTAAATAAATATCTTTTGAAATTATCAGATTTATACATAGAAGGAAGTGCAATAAATACGAATACTTCCTAGAATTTCATTATCCGTTCTAATTGGAATTCATCATCACAAAGCACTGCTTTAGAGCTGATATCATAAACACCGACTTAATTAATTCTGGGTACATAATCAATTAAAAGGAATTATCACTAAGCAAGCAATTGGTATCCAAAACAACAGTGAAAAGATTATTTTTCCTGAATAGAAATGATGAATAAAATCATTACAACGTTTATAAACCCTTGTATTTACTACTTTCCTTAGTTTGAATTACTTTCCACTTAAAATAAGATTATCCATCTTGTGCAATGTCATTTTCATTGAATATTTAATGTCAGCTTTCAGTAAGGGTAAAAGATTTACCTAAGGTAACATAAATACACCTTGTTAGCTGTCTTTTTTACATGAATTTATTGATTAGGCATCCTTTATAAATATATTATTTTTACTTAAATTAAATTTAAGGCTTTATTTAACGCTCTAAAAGTGTACTGAAAATTATCTTTTTAAATAGAAACGGAGAATTTAAAAATTTCTTCTAATACGTTTTTAGTATCTTAACATTAATTTATTTCATGAACTGAAAATATTATAATGTGTTATTAATTATGATATAAGTCAAAATACAGTTTTTAACTTAATTTCCTGGAGTAAAATAATATTCTATGAAAAATTTCTTCACGTGAGTAATAACTATTTTAAAACAAATTAATTTCAAAATTTTAACAACTTTAAGAGAAAGTTGCGGAAAATGACAAAGAACAGAAAGCAATATGGGATTTTATGACAAAAGGAAACAATCGAATCGAAAATTTTAATCTACAATTAAAGGATATTCGTGTATTATATGAGTGTGATGTCAATCAAAATTAATAATAAAAGTAAACTTCTATGATATTCAACTATTAGTAAAGTATTTCTCTGCCATCAGTTTATTGACTAAATATTTTCATGTTTATTTTCAAAAATCTTATATTAATAAGCATCCATCTTTAAAAGGAAATTAATTTCTTAATGAGATACAAGCCCAAAATAACTAAATAACTTATTATTTTTTAATGTGCGCTAAGGCTCAAGATTAAGAGAATTTTTTTAATTTTAAGCATTTTCTTGAATTTCTTATGATTTTATTTGACAAATGTTTTGAATTTGGAATTCATATAAAGAATACGTTTTAAGTTTACAATTAATTTGCAATAAAATTTTAGTGACTTGCCATTTAGGGAATTATAGACGATTAGAAAAATTTTTAAAAATTATTTCTAAATTTTTATGGTATACTAAATTATCATAAAAACTCGACGTAATTTTTAAATTTTCCCAAACATTTAGCTTTTTGAAAAGCTTGAATTATCCTTCATAATGTAGCATTCATATTTATGAAATTGCAAGCATTTCTTTAAAATACTGCGAATCTTTTTACGAATTATAATATAATTTATTTCTAAAATTTGGGAGTGAGTAATTTTTAAATTTTAATGGCGCAAAGGCAATTTCAGCCAAGCTGCACTAAACACTCGTTAAAAAAGAAATTTTTTTTTAAAAAAAATACATAAAAATACATGCACACATGTATATCTATATATGCATGCAGTAGAATTTCTCATAAGAAGAAACTAATCAATGATATGAACTATGAAATGAACATAGTATTTGTCTGTGGTCTGGACGTTAAAATCTGTGATTTATACGGGAAAAGAAAGAAAGGATTAATGGAATGACAAGAAGGGGGATCGAAAAGAGATAAGGATCACTAGGGTACCCCGGGGTCGTGACACCCGTGCATACCATAGACAGTAAACCCCTTGGGAAAAGAAAAAGACCACTAGAGCACCTCAGGTTTGTGACATCCGTACTCACCTAAAGAAGGTGAGCCCCCTGAGGGGTTCTAAAATTTGGAATTAAATCACACGAAATGTATAGACATAATGACAAACTACAAAAAATATTATGTTCAAATTTAAAAAGAAAACATTCAATATACAATAAGGTATAAATATTTAAAGTAAGTATGCAAAATACCAGGTAGGATTCAAAAGTTCCCGGACTGAGTCTATAACTTAAAATCTTTTACTAATTAATTTGCTGAAACACATTTTCCTTCGAATCAAGACCCTTAAGCAACAATATACTTTTGCGGTCGCTTGTAAAGATCGTCGAAACATTTCTGGAATTCATTTTTATCCATGTCCTTTAAGGTATCCGACTACCCTAAAATTATGATTTTTATGATTTTGTTTTATAGGCCATTTTATTAGCTGTATAAAAATACCAAGTGGTTTATTTTCCGTTCACTAGAACAAAAACTAAAAGTGTTTTAGTAAAAGCAGATGCCATAACTTTACATAAGATGATAAACTTTAAAATGCTGTATTTTTGAAAGTGTAAATGGGGACAGCGATTGCTCAAAAAGTTTTTAAAATAATTTTATGAAATTGTGTGTGTATGTTCTGCATAACAGTAAAAATGTTTCAACCCTCAGATTTATCAATCACTGTTTTATTACAAAATTTACAGTTCTTTATAAGTGAATAATAATAGTTTTTATTATTATAAATGTATCATTTTTTCCTTTATAATTACCTCCATACTTTAATATTAGATAAAATTACTTATTATTTTTTAATTCATATGTAACCCTAGTGTCACTAAAGTTATGGTAGTTTGTAAACTCTTTTTTTCAATTTTTTATTTCTTTTATTTTCATACTTTTGCTAAGTGCTACAATTCAACCATTCTCATGCTTTGAATTTTGCATTTGGGTCCAGATTCTGGCAATAGTTTATTTATTGTACTCAGGTTTAGTGTGGGCTCTGCATTTTTGAATGCAATTGTTAAGGGGATGGTGGACTTTCAAAATCTCACAATTTGGTCAAAATTGCGATTTTTATTTTTTGATATTCCATATCGATATTCCATATATTTCACAGAATGATTCTGTCGAAGAATTTTTTCATTTTGATGAATAATTACTGAGTTATGAGTGATCTATGAATTAAACATGGCGCGATCGACCATTTAAATGGGTGTGGCACCTGTCATTTGAACGTAAACAAGAACTATATTGGTATTTAGTTTTTAGCATATGCTTAGCCTCACTTATTATTTTTCATCACACATTTTATGAAGAAGGATGCCGATAGAAACTTCAACTTCTACTTGTGCATTGTTTGTTTACATCGCGTTAGCGCGCTTGTTTCATAGCTGTTATAACACAGCATATTTATTCATTTTGGACGTAATTTTTCTTTCGAAGTTTTCGTTTTTTTGGATTGAACACTCGACTGCAATTTCCTTGATAAATTAATTTAGTATTTGCACAATGCACAGAATTAGTTTTCGATATCATGTGCCAAAAGCAAGGCCATCAAAACGTAAAAGCAAAGAAGAGATGGGCCTCAGGACAATTAGAACTGGAGCATCCAAGTTTTAATGACAATGACCCTAATGCAAATGGTGATGCATCCTCTAATTATGAAAAGAATGCAAAAGTAAATACTTGAACATTAAATTCTAGTGAACTGAATACAGCAACAGAAAGAAAGCTGTCTCTTCTGTCACACACTTCTCTAGAACATTTGGCAAATGAACAAGATGATACAACTTATGTATTAGTTGATAGAAACATATGGAAGAATTAACTGTCGACTGTAAAGTGCCCTAAATGTGATATGAATGCTTTAAATATTATAAAAACAACGCAGTTTGGTATGGCATCAAAACTAGAGTTGGTTTGCTCTAGTTGTGAGGCAGTGTTAAATATTCCTCATTTTCCAATGCTCGCGTGAAAGAAAAAAATGTTTGACATTAACAAAAAAATAGTTTCGTCTTTTTTAAGACTTTGGAAAGGTCACGTGGGATTGGAACTATTTACATTAGTGACTGGTATGAATGCAATGGATAAAAAAAAATTTTCGAAGCACATTAAAATTTTATCCGAAGAAAATAGTGAGATGAAACACACATCACATCCTTGAAGTAGCGAGAATTATAGTTAGGAAGCAACATCTTGATTTAAATGATGAAGAGAAAAAGGAAACAGGTATTTTAGACATTACTGTGTCATTTGATGGATCTGGACAAAAGCAGGGCTATAAATCACTGTACGGGATAGGAATTGTTATTGATTTACTGACAGGTTTAGTAATAGATTATGAAATTCTATCAAAGTATTGTACAGAATGTACTGCCGCAGTAAGAGACCTTTCGGGCGATAGTCCAGATTTTGCAATTTGGTATGAAGGTCACAAATCTGAATGTCAAATAAATCATTCAGGTTCCTCATCTAGTATGGAAATGGAAGCTGCTGCAATTTTGTGGCAAAGATCCATCAAGGAGTGTAATATGTGTTATACTTGCATATTGTCGGATGACGATTCAAAAACATTCCAACATCTGATGTCGTTGAACATCTATGGAAAAGGTAAACCGATAAAAAAAGAGGAATTATCAACCATATCGCAAGCACCTAGGAACTGGTTTACGCAGCAAAGTAAAAGAGTGGCGAAGCAAAGATGTTTGCATTGGCGGCAAAAAGTTGGTAGCTTAAAAGAAACCACAATAGTTAAGCTAACTAATTTTTACGGAAAAGCCATTAAAGATAATTGTATTGATGTCGAAAAAATGAAAAGTGCTATTTATGCCACACTTTATCATTGTCCCTCCACAGACGCCAAACCGAAACACAACAAATGTCCTAATGGAAAGCTTTCTTGGTTTTTTTTTCAAAAGATCTTTAGCAAATGAAGAATCCCCTGAAAGTCATTCAGTTATGAAGACAAGTTACCTTTATCTTGTAATGCATTTACATATTCTATCCATTATTTTCCATAGGTTATTGCTCAGTATTATTAATGTAAAGGGGAAGGTTGGCTGGCCACACAAAACATGTTCAAACCCATTTTTATATAAATCATTTTATATATAAGTTGCCCTAAGTCGGCAATGTTTATAATGCTGTAGCATCCATTTTTTTTACTTTAAACCCTATTATTATTTTAATTTCTCATATATCTTTCAATGTATTGTTATATTACAATCTCAAATTTTCTCGGTTTTTGCTTGATGAATGTTCATCTCTCATTAGTAGAGAGTTTAGACTATATATAGGGGATACCGGGGCAAGATGACGATGTTAACAGTTTTTGTTGTTTATTAATTTTTTTAAGGATAAAAAAAATATTTTTGCATGAAGTGTTAAAGTAGTCCTTTGCAAGTATTAAATACATTATCATTTAATTTTTCAAATAAAAAAAAACAAAGGATAATTTTATTTTTTCAGAAACTTAACAAATTGTCATCTTGCCCCAGTACTGGGGGAAGATGACGACACTGAGAAAGGTTAAACCGATTTTATCTTTTGAATATGTTACTTGGTTTAACTAATGATAACTGGGTTTTTACATCTTACAAAGTATCAAACTAAGCATAATACATTGTAACGTTATGTTGAAGTGTTTAGTTGTGCAGCTAACAATAGTCACAAATAAAAATGCCATTTTCATAATTGGAACTTTCCTCATGCCACCACTCTTGGCATTTACAGCATTGGATCCATTCTTCTGTTGGAGGGTCAAAATATTACTCTTCACAAGTAGGACATCTTATAAGACTATCCTTTGAAGTTGATGCAACTGGACCGTTTGACTTGGACTTTATAGACTAAGGCCTACATTAACTTAATTTGGGTTTAGATTCACGGGCTTTTCTTCTCTGCTTTTTTAAAGTTTCCTATTCTTTCTTCTACTTTTCCCTTTATTCTAACATTTCTTTGATGGGTGTGCTTGTAACAATGCTTGAGCTCACTTATTTATTTTTATTTTTTTCTCACATTGTGTTGCTTTAGGCAATGGTTTGAAATTAAAAAAAAACACAAACAGGCTTCTTTAGAGCATCGTAATCAGCATTTGCCGTATGTTCTGGTTCTTCTGAAGGATTTATATGTTGGTTTCCTACTACCAGGGTCTGAGGTTTAGCACTATTATTCTCAATTTCATCGCCAACAACATCATGGTCAGTAGCGTTTGAAGCATTGAAGCAGAAAAGTCATGTTCGCTAAAACAAGAGGATTATGAGCCTCAATCCCACATTTCTTAAACCCTTTAACGGCATTTCCAACTGTAGCTGGCTGCTCTGAAGTAAGCGGTGCTCAAACGCTCACCAATATTTTTGTCTATGATAGTTTGTCCTGGATAAGTTACCATAAAGTTTTTAGCGGATGGCAAAAATGTCTTCCTCTGGTCGCCCCCTTTCGAACGAGACATTCCCCGATCCGATGCATCTCTTAGCCCCAGAAGAGATAGAAGTGCAAGATCGACCGGACAAAAACACAGACAAAAATGGGTTACAGGATTTAATAGATTAGGCAACATAGTTATTTAATAAATTCCAAAACACGGGACAAGATTACGAGCTCGTCATCTTGCCCCGGATTGCCTGTTTAAGGAAACATTTACCATTTACATTTATTTTCCATTTACATGAAGGAAGTCGATTAATTGGTATTTATTCGTGGTAATATGTAGTATTTTTAAACTAAGTTACTCACAGCTATGAAAGATGAATAATATATATTGCCTGTATCTATAGCAAAGCTTATTTACACATGCATAAAAGTTATATCGGGGCAATGGTGAACAGTCAAAGCTTCACAACTAACACGAAAATGTAGATTTAGTCTTACCTATACTATTTTTAACGAACGGCAAATAAGAGAGCCAGTAGTGTTTAGTTGATCTTGCTACCTAGCAGAAAACGGAAAAATTATGACATTCGTCATCTTGCCCCGGTCTCCCCTATATATATATATGTGTGTGTGTAGGAAAAATTTTTAATTGAAAAATAATTCAGGTATGAAATTTCAAAAAGCTATTGTCAATATACCAAAAAGTAATGCTGTATTTCCCTGAGAGTATTTGGATTACAAGGGTTTCACCCAAAAGGTCATTTTTAATATGAAATCACTAGTGCAGCATTTCTCAAACTGTGGGGCACGAGCATATTGATAAGCCGAAAATAAAATATTACTTTAAAATACTAATTTGCCGAAAGGAAGCAAAAAAAATGCTTTCAGACATAATAAAAAAAACACATTTACACTAATGTAATACACTTATAAATGTATCAGTACTGCACAATCTGAGAATTAATTTAGCAATATGAAGTTCAGAACAAGTTTAATAATTACCAGTGACCACATCGGCTTGTCATATATAAAATTATATACAAAACGTATTACACCTCTTGAATTTTTTTTTATTTCTAATGGAGCTGCGGATTGGTGCTTAACCATTCCAGACCTAGTACATTTCCCGGGTATCTCCTTTTACTGCGTCCCCATATAAGTAGATACCAATCGCTGCATGTAATTTTGAGGCCCAGTTTCCTCCCCAGAGGGAAGCACCTGAGCTCTGGTGATGCGAAACAGTACTTAGGATTTTAATTTTCCCGAGAGCCCCCAAACAAACAGCCATTCCAGGGATCTTTTACACGCCGCATAATCATGAGACATGGCCGCTGTCGATTTTCTGCTTCATAAAAATCCATCGACTTGGACATCTTGATAATTTGTGTGGTTTATAATTAAAGCCTTAGCGTCAAAATACATTACTATTAAATTCAATACATTGTTATTGTATGGAGGATTGGGTGAGTGATGGAAATTATAACAGAAAATTGGGTCGCAAATAATAAAAATTTGAGAAACACTGATCTAGTCATTAAATTGAATTACAAAGACAGTTATAATGAAAAAAAAGTAATTTTAATTTACCCATGCTTTATTTTCTTAAGCAATGTAAAATTTTCAAAAAATTTTAAAACCTATGTAGCACATTCTATAACACAAGAGATGACATACCAAGAAGGAATTATCCAAATAAGTTAAAATTAAGTAAAAGGTATTTTTTTGAGAGGTATAGAAATTTAAATTGCAATAAAATAACGATGTATTATTCGATTGACATGAATTTTTTTTAATTCGAAAGATACTCTTGTGGCATTACATTTTAAATATGATTTCTGGCATAGGACTACCACGGCTGGCTCGGATGTGGTCCAATTTGGACGTCCAATTTTCGATGACTTTTTCCAACATTTGTGGCCGTATATCGGCAATTACATGGCGAATGCTGTCTTCCAAATGGTCAAGCATTTGTGGCTTATCCGCATAGATCAATGACTTTACATAGCCTCACAAAAAATAGTCTAGCGGTGTTAAATCACAAGATCTTGGAGGCCAATTCACAGGTCCAAAACGTGAAATTAGGCGGTCACCAAACGTGTCTTTCAATAAATCGATTGTGGCACGAGCTGTGTGACATGTTGCGCCGTCTTGTTGGAATCACAGCTCCTGGACATCATGATTGTTCAATTCAGGAATGAAAAAGTTAGTAATCATGGCTCTATACCGGTCACCATTGACTGTAACGTTGTGGCCTTCATCGTTTTTGAAGAAGGATTCCACCAGCCCATAAAGCGCACCAAACAGTCAGGTTTTCTGAATGTAACGGTGTTTCGACATACACTTGTGGATTAACTTCACTCCAAATGCGGCAGTTTTGTTTGTTGACGTAGCCATTCAACCAGAAGTGCGCTTCATCGCTAAACAAAATTCGCTTATGGAAATCGACCATTATTTTTGAAATAAAATGGCACAATTTGAAAGCGTTGTTCAGGCGTGTGTCTATTCATAATGAATTGCCAAACCAAACTGAGAATAAATCACTTGACAGCTGTTAAATCGGTCGCCATCTTGGAAAGTAATGCCAACTTAAACTTCTATACCTGGAAAAAAACATTCTGTATGTACCATGTAATATGTAAAGGATCAACTTTCGATTAGTTATCTTCTACCAGACTGCAACGAAACATTCAGATGTTATGCAAAAAAAAAACCATAAGAACTTCACTATAAGATGACGAGAATTGCATTTATCATTCAGAATGGCATACCCTTATCATTGTTATTTGTATATATTGGCATATTTTGTCAAATTTCAGAAACTCGTTTCATGCTAAGAAATTTGGTTCCCAATGTTTACACAGTAAACATAATTCCAAGAAATTCTGGATTTTGACAAATAAAGAATCATTCTCAGGATTTCCAGAACATTATGGTAATTCGCATCCTGTTGGAAGTGAGAAAAACTTCTTCCTGAAGAAGAATCTAATTCCATTTTGTTGCATGGTGCAGCGATATTTTTTTTTTTTTTTTTTTTTTTTGGAAAAGTTCCGTTTTTTTATGTGAAACCCGAGTTTTCATGAAAAAAAGAGAAATACTATTCTAGTATTCTGTTGTGTACATTCATACCACTGCTAAGCATGCTGAATTAGTTCTGTACATTAAAAGGAAAGAATATTTATGAGTTGTATGGCTTTAGTAAACACTAGAAATTTAATACTTGGAGAGTAAAATAATTTTAAATATGTATGTATAAAGGTCCTTTGGGGGTACTTAAATTGCAGATACTACAATATTATAAATAATACTTATAAAAGGCAGCTTTTAAATTTGCATAAAGTAGGGCTTAACCATTTTAATGGAAGTCAGCCATTTTCCGATCTGTTTACAATATTAAACGAAATCTTATGAAATATAATGAAATTATAAATCCATTCTAAATTTAAAAAAAGTAACTCAGCTTAAGAGTCGTTAGAAAATGCTTAGATAACGAGGAATTGAAGAACAATTTATAAGTTATTTCAAGATTCAATGTTCCGAACACATATTCAAAGCTGTAAATATAAAGTTCGAATTGTAGCATTTGCATTAAGTATAAAATTACTTTTAATAAAGTAATTGCAAACTAAAAATACGAAGGGAAAAGCTTAAATTATAGATACAGAATTAAAATAATACTTTTAAATTGTGTGCATTATAATACCAACGGTATACAAAAGTATATTTGAGTGTATTTTTAAGAGTTATAATAACGCCATTTATGAATAGAGTGGACTATTAATAAAATTAGTTGAGTATTTTTTATCAAAAAAGTATTTTAAAAAAAGTATTACAATTCCTGAAATTTTCTGCATTTTTATATAACTAGAAATTTGTTGCGTCGTATTGTAATTTATAATAATGTTTCTGAATTTAATAATGTATTTTCCATTCATAAAAAAAATAATAGCTTCACAAGCACCTTCCCCGCAAAAGACTGCACTAAATGTTTCTCTAAAACTACCTATACAGTGTATAATATAATTATTTAAATTCCCTTGAAATCGTGATCATAACATTTTTATGATATTTTCCCTTTTGTTTCCCTTCTTTGAATGTTTCTTGGGATTACTGTCTCTTCTTTTGCGTGCCACATGAAGAAAAAAGTTTCTCAAATCCTTCTCTTATGTCAAGAATATATGAATAAATCCGTTAATTTTTTTTTTCTCGGTTATTTGTTTTGTCACAACTGCAACATCAATAATAATTGAATGTATTACATATATATAGAGAGAGAATATACACTACGGTACAATACATTTTTCCTTTCACATTTTGCTTCTAGATAAGAGAATTTGGCCTATTTTGTTTATGTCAACACAAAAAAAGTTCTTGAAGAATGTAATTAAATGTAATGTCCAATATACAGTGGGTGATCGGTTAACGAACATAATCCGTTCCAAGACTATGTTCGCTATCCGAATTGTTCGTTAACCGATCATCGATTCACCATAGACTTCTATGTGAAATCGATTAATTCGTTCTGGAGACCCTAAAAATTAAATTTTAAAAAATGCATAATTTCATAGTAAGTTTTTTTAAAAAATAATACATACATATAATTTTGCATATTAATCAGTCCTTTTCATTTTTTGCTTATGGGGCGTTGAAGAATATGTTCAATGTCGATTGATTTTCTCTCTTTTTCAGGATTTTCCAGAAGTAATTAATAGCTCTGACATTCGCCCACTTTTTCAAAAGATCTTTAATGGTAGATGTCAGCATTGGTCATCTTTTGTCTTCCTCTTGTTCAGAAGGAGACACGTTTCGCTGTGTTTCTTGGTGTTCTTCATTCAAAATTTCTTGGAGTTCTTCTGTCGTCAGTTCATCTTCATGTCCCATTATGAGCTCTTCCATGTCATCCTTGTCCACCCCCAATTCCAGATCTCTAGCAGTTGTCAAAATTTCATCCATAATTTCAGGGGTTTATCCCTGATCACCTCCGAGTATGTGTGTTCGTTGTCTAAACATCTTGAAAATGTTCGTTATCCGAATATGTGTTCGCTATCCGAACACAAAAATCTTTCGTGAAAGTGATCGTTAACCGATTTGTTCGTTAAACGATCTGTTCGTAAACCGATCACCCACTGCATATTCTTTATTCTTAAAAAAAGTGAATGAAATGTGTTATAGTGGTCAAATTCTATACTGGTGTATGTGTGTGCTATTGTATATCCTCCTCGTGTGTAGTGATCCATCTTCAAAATTAGCGTCTTCCATGCTTAGTTTAAGAGCAATCCGGATTATGTGCGTGGTTCTACATCTTAATAAAGGCAGGGTGAAATCAAATCAAGGCAGAAACGATTTCTAGCTAAGCAATAAATATTAACCTCGTCATACTCTCTCTTTCTCTTTCTCTCTCTGTCTCTCTGAGACTCTTTCACTTACTAACCTTAAATGAAGCTTGTTTTTCAAAGCCATATGCTAGTCACTGTTAGCGACCACTTTCATCTGTCATTATAAAACCTTCATCTGTCATTATAAAACCTCTTGAATTCTGATTTAAAATATTGTAATGTTTCATTGAAAATATGACTGAAGGATAAGAAATAATTAAATAAGGATAGTGAACCCAGTGTTGTTACCAATCAATATTAGTTACTCAAATCTGACGCATCCATCCTTTATTACATTACGTCAATGGTTCTCAAACTTTTAATACTTGCGACTCAATATTCAATCGTAATTTTCATCGGGCCCCCTCCATACAATAATAATGTATTGAATACTATAATACGATACTTTGATGCTAAAGTTTCAATTCGTCTTTAACATCTTAAGTGTCACCGTCGTATATAAATGTCTCGCTCAGCCAAAGCGTAAACTGTCTCGAACGTATATATACGTATTTCCGAAATACGATCTTTTCTGTTCACTGCCATCCATAAAATTATTCTGAAGGCTTTGGAATGTAATCAAAAGATCCTGACAGTGTCTGCGAAAGAATTACTTATTTTAGAAGATTTGCTTATTTATTCCCTTTCTCCATCTCCCCACACAAAAGCACCACATACGCATGTTGTTGTTACCAATGCCACCTGATCGGCCCACGAAATTCATCATGGCAAAGGGCTAAGTGACGCCTGTAGTTAGCCCTAGCTTTGAACATCATACGGGTGAATGAACGATTTAACTCGGTTCAACCCCAAATTTGAGAGAGAACATATTGGGGGAGGTCTGGGGCCACCCACCTCTCTTCCCCTTCCACTAACCTCACGAGAAGTCTTGCGGCTCGACAGCTATTTAAAGTACCCCCATGCCGCAAAGGCACTATACATTTACAAACATCCTTGTATTCTCCGGGATTCAAACCCAGTCCCTACGGCACCGGAGTCAGCGTCGCTAACCACTATACCTGTAGGGCGACACATGCGCATGTATACGTGCAAAACGGTGGCATTCGGGGGCAAATCGCGTAATTTTCAATCGGCAGTTAAGGCTACACTGTACACTTTTTCAAAAAAAATTTTTGGAGACAGTTACAGTTAAAATAATTGATGTTTTATATTTGGATTATATTATTAAGCTGATTCTGTAAGCAAAAAGTCAGTTTGACCAGCCATTATTTTACAATTTTAAAAAATTAGGAATTTTTGAAGTTTTTTCAAACTTTTATAAAATACTCAATTTTTAAAATGTTTTAGTAATTTTAAGTTATTTATGATTCTTAGATTATTACAAACAATATTTAGTATGGATTTGAAAATCTATTTCCTTGTTGATTTTTAATAATTATTTTTCTAGAAAAACCTGAAAAAAAACACGAAAATCTTTAAAATATCAAATTTAGCATTTTTTAGAAAAATAACTAGAGTTCTCAGCCCTAAATCCATACTAACTTTTATAGAACATACATTTGGGAGTATATAAAAAAAATTAAGGCTCTATCTTGAACAGGAAAAAAGCCTTAGGGATTAGAAAACACTTATACCTTCAAAATTAAAAGTCTGAGAAAAATGCATTTAAAGTTTGTAAAATCATAAAACAAACACTTATAATGGCCATAAAACTCTAATTTTTAATATGTTATTTTCCAATATATATTCTACACTAAAACACTATTTTTATTAAATATGACTGAAAATTATATTTTTAACTCAAAATAAATTTTTGCATAATATTGATAGCATTTGTTAAGACGTCAGTTTATTCAGCTTTATCTTAACCTAATATTTCACAAAAATTTTGAAACACGAAACATTTATGTACAAAATAATAATGATATTAACTTAAGCTAAAAATAGTCAGGTTTGCTCATAAAATTTAATTTTTTCAGTTTTAAATTGGGGCAGTTTAGGAAGTTTTAGCTCTTGTCGTGCGACTTTAAAATACTAAAATATAGTACTACAATATGTTTAGTATAATGTAGTCTGGTATACACATCAAGGAAATATTCAGTTATATCTGCAGCATTTGAATTCAGAATACTTGTATTCGGAAGTCTAATTGCAGAATCAGCTGAGGACTGATTTTTAGATACATCATTTTCAGTATTATTCCATCTCTTCGAAATATTGTTTCTCACAGAAACCCAGAACGCATTTCCCATGGCATTTTCTCTACAGGAAAAAATTAATGATAAAGATTTTAAGTTATATAGACTATTTTTAAAGCAAAAATTGGCCATGAAATTAATCTTTATTAATTAATTATGAGTACTCAAAAAACTCAAAACATAATCAAGCAGAAAGGATTTTAGTAATGAAAATTGGAAGTGATAACCATTTCAAACTAAAAGCTCAAAAATATTCTTAATTAATTCAACTTAAGTGTGAAAAAATGCTTTAAAAGGAAACCAAAACCATAGCTCATAAAACTGCAAATATCTTAAAAACTAATTTCCTAACAGATCTGAAATTTCGTGGCAAGAATCTCAATGATATGGGCCACCAAAACATGCAAAAAAAGAGTTTTAGGGTACTTTGTAGCCTTAAGGCAGTGCTTCTCAAACTTTCAATACTGGCGCCCCCTTTTCGATCACAATTTTTTACGCACCCCCTTTATACATTAATAATGTACTGAATGCAATAATAATGCACTTTGAAGCTAAAGTTACAATAGGCGATCTTAATTATAAACCATACAAATTAGTAACATAAGTATTAAATTTTGTATACTACTTTTTAAGCAAAATAAATAAATAAATAAAATAATAGGATAATTATTATGTTATTTTTCCTTTCTCTAATTTTTAAATTGAACATATTACAAAAATGCGGTAGCTGCTTAGAAGACAAAATATAGATATCTGCTAAATATAGAAAAAGAACTCAGAGGGTCAATTTCTAATAATAAGCATTCCTTATAAAAACTTTGCTTTCCAAGACAAGCTCATGGGCGTCATTAATACTTATTAAACTTGTTCTTAATTTAGTATTAATTAATTAGTTATAAAATATTCTGTGCAGCACTGATACATTAAAAGTATACCGGCTGAAGTGCACGCTCTTTGCTCGAGTTCATTTATAAGAAAATAAAACATTATTGATATAATAGCTGAATTGTAAGGGAAGCAAAGCCAAGTGCTCGACAATGTTTACAAAAACGTAAAATGATTTTTTAAATCGTTGCTCAAATTATAATTAGTTTTAAGCGAATTGTAATTTTAAGCCTCACAGAATTAGCATTTATAATTGATGTTATACAGTAGCACACACAGGAATTTTTCAAGGGGGTCCAGGGTCGAAAGTTCACCAATCTTGTATCAGGTTCCTTTTGATTTTGTCGATTTTCGGGAACAAAAAACACAGTAAAAAACTAATTCTTGAATAAATAATTAGCATTAACTAATAAAATTAATCATTAATAACAAATACTTAACTAAATTTTGCGTACTATAAACTTAGAATTATAATCAATCGGAAAAATAACAAGGGCTTTGGGGGTTCCGCCCCCTTGTGTGCGCCACTGATGTTAAATAATGATCAATAATATAAAATATCGATGAAGAATAATTGTATTATTTTTAATACTTAAAGTGAAAAGACTTCAACATGTTTTAACCCGGGAGCAGGCGTGCATTTGGTACGGTCGGGGTTATTGAGTCACCCCCAATCCTTTTTTTTTAAATTATTTTACTGTACACGATACAAATCATGATTCCAGTGAATAATTTAGCTAAGAGAAAGTTTACTTACCTACTTTCAAGGACTTTTCAATTTTTCTTTGGTAATAAATAAACAGTTTTGCCAGAATTAACGATTTCGTAATCTGTGTGTCCCGCGCGACTACTTCCGGGTAAAAAGTATATTCATTATGATAATATGTATGTTACTGCTAAAAAATTGTGTGAAACGTCTTTCGTTATGCTTTATACATTGAGAATATTTATAAAAATATGTCTTGGCCAAGTAATCCTTCATGTGCTTGCGTGTGTGTGTGCTCTCCGTGGTTTTCCAAATATTATAAAACTTAACTTAGAAGGTCAAACAGATTACAGCTATAATGTGCAGTATTTCAAAAATAATGACAGTGATGAATTTTTTATGTTCCTAAAGTTTTTCGATTCTGGGTCCGGGATCTGGTTTCTTTCTGAAAGAGTAGTATGTTAGGTTATAAAAAAAGCGTAATAAAAAAATCTCTCATCACGGGATGACAGAAAATAAAATAAAAGTTTTTTATTTGGTTATAGGATCAAAGATAGCTAATTAGGTATTGAAGAAGTTTTTATTTTTGATGGCTTAATATCGCCTATAAATTGTATTAGAGTAAAAGTGCATTTTTTATTATGTCTGAAAGTATTTTGTTTTAATTCATTCCAGTAAACTAATTATTTTTTAAATCTTTTATTTTCAATATGCTCGCGCCCCCCTCGTAAGGTCATCGCGCCCCCAGGGGGCGCCCCACAGTTTGAGAAGCACTGCCTTAAGGGATTAATTATAAACCATACAACTTATCAAGATAAGTGTTAATTTTGCATATAACTTTATATATGACAAGCCCGTAGAGTCACTGGTAATCATTAAACTTGTTCTTAACTTAGTGTTGTTAAATTAGCTATAAAATACATTGTGCAGAGCTGATAGGTTTATAAGTGTATTATATCAGTGTAAATATTCTGTTGTTTTTTTTATTATGTCAGAATGTATTGTATTTGTTTACCTTTATAAATAAATAGCTTTTTAAATAATCTTTTGTTTTACACTTTTCAATATGCTCGCGTTTCCCTCCTAGGGTTATCACGTCCCCCTAGGGGGTTACGCCCCACAGTTTGAGAAGCACTGCATTAAGTTCGTGAGATAATCATCCGCGAAACTAGTGACCAGTATCAAGTTTCTATATTATCAATAAAAAGTGATATTCTTCGAAACATCTGTCTTCAAGCCTCATTTTACTCATCTAGAGGATTCTGTTACCACTTCGTTATATTTTTCTAACGTCCAACAACTTCTTATATCTTCTTCATATGTGTTCTCATCATCACAGATATATAACAATCAAAAGGAATGAATAGTGCTGGGTTCACTTTTCTTTATCGTATTTCAGCCCCAAAGGTTTTATAAGCAAGAGAAAAAAAGTACTATTTCTTAAAACAGGATAGTTGGTCTTGATGAAGTGTTTCATTCAGTTCCCATCGAATAACAAAGGCAAAGTAGATTTCTATTCAAACAATTTTAAAGGTGAAAAGAAAAACGCATTTATAAGTATAAAAAAGCTTATTATTATTTTTTTTTAGTTTCTATTTGTGATGAAAACTTTTAGGAAAAATATATTGTTAGCTATATCAAAAACCAATGATAATAATAATGTTTTAATAGGTTTATAAAAATAAATGAAATTACTATGTTGTGTTCAAAAATACTAATGTTACTGAAAGATATAGTATTGATAACTGCATTGTAAATGTATATTATCTGCAACATCTCAAAAAAAGTTTATATCTAATTACACAAGTAGATCTGCACAATTAAGATCAGTCGAAAGGCTTAATATGGAATGATATTAAAAAGTAAAAATATAGCTAAATATTTTAAAGAAACTGCAAAAGCTGAACATATAAATAACTGTTTAGAAGTAAGATAAAATGAAAAAATAGAGAAACACACATTCAGGGAAAAGTATTTTAAGTGTAGGTATTCAACTGTCAATGATTTTGTGAAAGTTACCTCAAATTCTTTTAAGCCCTTTGATGATTAGTTTCGAGATATAGTTAGAATAGGAAGAGAACTAAAATTTGAAACAAAGTTCATTTTTTAAAACTTTAACTGAACTCTTAACAAATGAAATGTAACAAAATTATCTTAATTAATCCACCGAATTTATTTTCTGATTAGAGTTCATTGTAGCGAATATAATAGCTAAAAGAAGAAAGACAAATTCCTTAAGAGAACAAAACCGTGAGAAAAGTTACAAACAAAAGTTCCTCTTTTGCAACCACTGAATTTTAGATCAAAGAACCAATATAGTGAGAGTTTAGGCCTTTTTATTATTCAAATAACTCAAAGGCTATATATAAACCAAATTGAGAAAATTTAATAGAGGTTTTCTGAATAAGGTGAAGAGAATCCTGAATAGATACAAATCAATTTTACTCATGATTTTTCTGATGATATTGCTGCCTCGTCCTCAGACCAAAATTTGCAAATAACGCTTGAGATATGTCGAAAAGAAAAAAAATGGATTAAAATTGAGGAAGTGTAACAAAATTGAAACTAAACGGTTTTTGGAGTTATGAAACTGAAAAAAAAGGAAACTTTTCACCTGATAAAATAAACATACAGTTATCAAAAAACTTAAAACTTCTAATAATGTAAGGAAATTAAGATTTCTGGGATCTTTTTATGTCTGAAGTAAATTTATACCGAAGTATACATCCACCAGGGTTCATTCAATATACTAAAGAAAAGTACACCAAGTGCATAGACCGTCCGTATAATCTCAGACCTCTTTCGAAATATTAAAAGATTTTTAATTAGTTAACCTATTCTTAGGATTTATTATCCAAGTAAACCTATTCCTGAGTTTGCTGTTGTTTCCAAATAGTTGTTGAAACAGTTTTGAAACAACCAAGTACACTTCTAACTCATGGCACCTTATTGCTTTTTTCCAGTGTTTAAAAGACTTCCAAAAAAACTATGTTATAAAGGAATTTGGGTGATATTTTTGGATACTAAAGATACACTTTATCTTTATTTCCATTAAAAAAAATTCATCATCCATACTGATCATGTGGCATTAGTTTGACTTAGAAAAAAAGAATATCTTCAGAGGCTGACTTCTATTACTACTAAAAATTGTATATGATTGAATACAAATTAAATATTAAAAAGTTCAACAAATGTAGAAACTGACATATTTTATCTAGACATATTTCTCACCTTCCCCACCCTACCAAATGCCAATATAACACAGAGTGAAACGTTTTGATTACTTAGTATACTTTTATACTTACTCCTGAAAAAATAAGTGCATGTGATCAATTAAACAGATACATAATTTTTGACAAGGTTTCAGGTATATCTTTTTAATATGCTCTTCATTGACTGAATTTTCTTTCGATTTTCGTTAATAACTTAGAGCATAATTAATCATTTTTTCCAGAAGATTCTTCGCGACAAATCTTTTTCCTTGATATACAGTTTACACCAGTCTCATCAACATCCTTTCAGAAATTAATGGAGTGTTTTAAAATTATTGATTTTATTAGCGCTTTTTATATTTATTTTGACAAAGTAAGAACTTCAAACTTGTTTTCATAACTTAGTCTTTTATAAATTTTACGTGTTTATCTGTTGCAAAATTTAAGAAATTCTATAGAAGTTTACCATCATTATTCTTGCAATTTTTTTTTTCATTTTGGATCTCGACTCATTTTAAAACACTGGCAGTGATCACATTAAATAGACTTAAGATTATGTATAATACTACATTAGTACTACATTACCCTTTTTATTATAGAGTACTCGAATAATTTTTCGTTGTATTTTACATCATATATCTTACGCCTTACACAAATAATGACAGTTTTTAAAATGCTTTATTAGGTTTAAATTTTGTTGCATTTTTATTTGTCAAGAGGAACGAGATTTATTATTATCCCCAACAAAAAAGCCAGTCTAACATAATTATTCATATACGGTTCATTAATATATATGCTTTGAATTATCAATGTCAAGATATCTCTAATGTAAAATCGGTGACTATTTCCTCAGCATAATACATTGTTGCATTTAACAGCTAATTACGAGCAACAAGTTTACTTATCTTATTAATTAATTTCGCAGTGATTGTTTAAAATAAGAAGTTATTTCTTTACTCGATATGCGCTGCAGAAAATCGAAATGTGGTCAGTTTTGAAAAATCCTTTCTTTAAGGTTTTATAAAAATTACGTGGAAAAATTCTCCAAAATTTACTTGAAAGTATTATAATTCATTGATACGAACTATTATCAATAGTTTTAATGATAATTGTAGTGAAAATAGTGCTAGTAGTAGTGTTAAAGAAGGTCAAAATTGAATTGAAAATGCTCTACATATTATAAATAACTTATAGTTTGTTAATTACAGTAAAAAAGTAGCTTTTAACATAGCAGCTTGTGACAAAATTGTGTCATTATTGATTCTCAGCAATTTAGTTACGGGATTAAATTAGGAGAAATATCAAGCTATTTCCCATAAGGTATTGCTATTTTTTTTAAAAAAAAGGTTAATTTTGTTTCTTTTTTTATAAATTGTTCTATTATTCTTCATAACAAAATTATTGACTAAATGATTGTTCTAAATTTGTATTCGTTTATATGAATTAAAAGTTATGCTAAAGGCATACAATGACTGCACATAGACGTAATTCTCTATAAATGATCAACATTTACTCGATTGAAACATGTATAGCTCATTGGTTATAGTGTATGTAAAGGGAGGATGTTTTAAGGAGAAATTTAAGTTTTCAAAATACACCAGATGCCGATTTCTATTTTCAAGTTTCATATATTGAGATTAAGATGTCTTTACTTGTATTTATCAGATACGGAAAAAAATATCATCATTTATTGATTAGATAATTCACTTAATATAGATTTATTTTAACATTTACATACATATATACATACATATATACATACATATATATATACATATATATATACATATATATATATAATATATATATATATATATATATATATATATATATATATATATATATATATATATATATATATAATATACTTATATATTACTTTAGGTACAACAATGGTAAATGGTAGTGTAACATGTTCACTCATACGAAAATGTGTGATTTTAATATGAATACATTTGTTACCCTTAAGTGAATTTATTTTTTTCTGGAGTTCTTGGGATAATGCTAAACAATGTTATTATAAATGTAATGAAAAGAAAAAACTTATTTCTTTTACAGATTCTTGTGGTGAAACAGTTAGAATTTCCGGCAGTCACTGTGTGCTCTCTGAATCTCATACCTAAACTTTTCGCAAAGGAAGCTGGTCTCGAATACATGGAAGAGATGGAGAAAGTTTTGGATTCCCTACCTTTATATAAGTAATTAATTTGTTAATAAGAAGCTTATGAGATTTCTTATATTTATAATGAATTATCATATATTTTAGTCTATAATTTAAAAACAAATCAACATAACATAATGATTAAAATCAGTACAACATTTATAAAACCTAATTTAAACTCAGTTTTAGATATAAAATACATTGCATGAAAACAACTCACGTTAAAGAGTATTAATGGATAGGATAAACTTGGAAAATATGGGTACCAAAACATTTAATTGAAAATATACTAAACACTTTCCAAATTTCAGAAATCAAGATATTTAGAACTTTAAAGTGTGGTCTTTCTAATGGTATATGAACAAACCTCTAACTCATGTCGCTCTGTGTATAAAGTGACTCCTAACAAAATTCTTCAATTGCCCATATTTGTCTAATATTTTAGGTAAAACGGGCACAATTGCCGGAAATATGGATAGGTTGCATTATAATAAAAGATAAGAAAAACTGTTACCTCTACATTTTCATTTTCAAAAAAAAAATGCATTTTTACAATAATAACATGTTTGGAAAATAATAAGAATTAAAATTAAACCTTTGTTGTTGAACAAATCGTGTCACAAAAAAATGTCAAGATTTTATTTATAAATAAAAATAATTAAATGGGAAAATCAGATATACTTATTAAATCAACACAAATTATAATGAAAAAAAAAACATTTATTGTGAACTTGCAATTGTATCATACGCTACATTCATTACACAATAGAAAGAGTCCCCTTATAACTCGGCACGTTCTTAATGGAGCCAGGATGAGCAAGACCCTCCACATTGTACCCATTCCTGTCCTTGATTTTCATCATAATAGTTAGCACCGCAAACGGGATAAACGCAGGATATTGTGCTTGCTGGTACTTGCTGTTACTCTGCGTTTTGCCTTTACCGACTAACTTTGGCAACTCTCTATTTCTTAAAATCCAGACTCTCTTGCAACCTTCTTAGATCTTCTACACTTTCCGCAGGTAGTTTTCATTGTTCAAATTTATCTTAGCTCCTTCAAAAATAATCTACTGTCGGCTAGAATTTAGTAGCGACAATAGATGAGCCATGTGCTGTTGTAATTTAGCCCAAGTTATTATAAGAAAAAGGTTTACGGAAGGAAGAAAACTCAAAGGGCATGTAAGACGAGATAATGGTCCAAAAGTAGGGTTGGAAAACATTACTCCATCAAATTTCGGTACAACCCTTATTACTCTTAATCTTACTACCCGTCCTTGCGCAAGGTTGTTGTTGTTTCTAATGCCACCTGTCTGACGTAGTCAGATCGAGGCCCACAAAATTCATCGTGGCAAGGGGCTAGAAGTACGCCTGTCGTTGACCTTGGCCTTGAGCACCATACTGGTGACAGTACGAATTAGCTCGACACAATTCTCCAAAGGGACGATAGATGGCGACACCACCGATCTCCACCTCCCCAATTTAGGCATGAAACTGAAAAGGAGGAAAATATTCCTCAGTTCCCTGCACTTGTGATTCAGCCCACAAGACTTTCGGACCCACTGATTTAACGAGCACGTACTCCGTGTGTACTTGGAGGGTATTTAGTGGCATCGGGCATCAAACCGCTCTGGAGTCCGACGCTCTAAACACTAAGCTACCCATGGCCCCTTGCTCAAGGTGACATTATTCAATAGTTGTCATTACTGCTGTCGAAGGGAGAAAGAACGAAACCACGAATACTACACTCACATGAATTTGCAGCCATTTAAAGGTTTTATATAAAATTAATTAAATGTTTGTGTTTGTTAAGTCTTAAGTAAGATAACTAAAAACTAGTAAAAACCCCAATTTGAAGTGTCAAGGAAATTATCTATTTGAGCTATTGTTTGAACCATACAGCAACACAAAAAAATAATGCAGTCACCCTGACGCTTGAGCATTATGAGTACCGCTGTGCAAATGCACCAACTCAAAACCATTACTTTTATTATGGGTATTTGCTTAATTGAGCCAAAATTACTTTAGTGTCCTATTTTCCAAGTATACCATTTTTATATTTTTTAATAATATGTCACATTAAGAAAAATCCTAAATTACATAAAGTTTTAGACAATGTTATTTCTGTACATACAAACTAACATATATAGGCAATTCATAGAATGTTTAATTTATTTTGCAATACTCACATTTAAAATTGTCAAGTGTGTAATGATAGTTTAATAGTAATAATTAAAATAAGGAAAATGAATTATTTTTCAATGCTGACTTCGTTGTTAGTTTTGTTTAGGTCAAATATATTTCATTATTATAACTCACAATATATTTATTATAAACTAAGAACATTTTTATCGATTAAGGTCACTTATATTTTAATTTCATATATTAAACAGGATATATAAGCTCTAGAGCAAAAACGCTGTGGGAAATAGTACGTTTAAGTCAAAATTTTCAATCGGATCTTGATGTGGTTAATATATAAGAGAAGATCCTGAAATATTTAATACTTTTATAATATTTATTAATACTTTTATAATATTATTATTACGCAATAATATTATATTTTAATATAACTGTGTAGTGAAATGAAAGCTGTAAATTTTTCAAAGCTAAAAAAAAATCTTGAAATAATATCTTATTTATATATTAACCCAGTGGTTCTCAAACTTTCAATTCTTGCGACCCAATACGAAATCATAATTTTCATCGCGCCCCCCTCCATAAATAATTGCGTACCACCGGCGTATATAATCGTCTCACTCAGCCAGTGCGTAAATTGCCCAGGACGTATACGATTTTTTATCTGTTCACTGCTATCCATAAAATTGCTCCGAAGGCTTTCGAATGCAATAAAATGATCTAGACAGTGTTTGCGAAGGATTTACTTATTAAAGAGGAATTTCCTTATTTATTCCCTTCCCCCTCTCTAATACTCCACATATGCGTGCATACATGCAAAACGGTGGCATTGGGAAGTGAATCGCATAACTTTCAATCGGCAGTCAAGGGATTAATTATAAACCGTACAAATGATGAAGATAAGTGTTAATCTTTGCATATAATTTTATATATGACTAGCCCGTGGGCGCACTGGTAATTATTAACTTGTTCTTAACTTAGTATTGTTAAATTAACTATAAAATATACATTGTGCAGTACTGATACATTTATAAGTGTGTTATGTCAGTGTTAATGTTTTTTCCTAATTTTTTATTATATCAGTATGTAATTTTTCTTGTTTCCTATGAATAAATTAATAATTTTTTAAATAATCTATTGTTTTCGACTTTCAATATGCTCACGCCCCCTAGGGGGCGCGTCTAACAGTTTGAGAAGCAACTGTATTAACCTTTTAAACGCTGCACTATGATTAAGAGGTAACGTAAACTGAATTTTGATAAAGATCAAATTAAAATTGAAACATAAGGTCTATAAAAAAAGAAAGATTTTCAAAAATAAATTTTTTTTAAGGTTTTTAGCATGTTTTAGAAATGGAACATTGGTGGGTGCCATTTAATTTTTTCACGTGTTTTTAAAATTATGACCAATGTCATTCTAATTCGAAAATCAATTATTATATTCATTTTTAAGAAGTAGTATCTAAACCAGTGGTCACACTAAACATTTCCCCACGGGGTCTCATCATTCTCCGTCGTAAGGGGTGGGGGTATGATACGCGACAAACCATTGAAATGGGCCTTAAAAATCTAAAAATTAAAATGGGGGGGAAAAGTAAAAATTTGCATATGAACCAGATAAACATATCATTTTTTTCTCTGCACAATTATTTAAATGATCCCCATTTAAAATGTAGAAATTTTTAAATGGTGGTGGGGGGCAACTTTCCCGACGTATGTTTTCTGCTGGCGCCACCTCTGAAGTAAAATGTGTTCTTTTATCTCCTAAATTATTTTTACTGTCCACGTTTGTTAGAAAAACATTTCTCATGTTGTCTTTTTTTTTGCGCTCGAGATATTTTTTCGCTCTGTTTTTCTGAAATTATATACAGCGCCCTTTTTAGTGCATTGCTAAATAGATTACAATGACATTTTTGTTTCTAAACAGAGGCCTATACGTTCAAAGAAATCTGTCTAGTAAATCGACATCTCCCATTCCATCATGGTACATATTAATAAGATTTGGTTGATAAATATTAATTTTTTTGTGCATGGCAAAATCTCTTGGTTTTAATGATAGGCTCATGTGTTACATTATTGAATGCTATTGTTACTGCAGCACTGTCTTTCTAACGGCAAATGTACACTTGTCCGTCACTTCGGCAATCGAAACTACCTCTTTGCCATTTGTTTCCTTCCTTTGGGCGTCTTCCTGTGCGATTATCTCGAATTGCGTCAGCTACTTTAAAATTCTTTTCAGACAGTTTTGTTAACAGTTTATGTGATGAACAAAAATTGTCAAAGAATATTCTATTCTTGTCGGGACTTTCAAAATTGGGTAAAAGTTCCCACACTAATCTAGATCCAAGAGGAGAGTTTTCTATTTCAGATTTTTTTCCACAATAAATTCTCATAGAGTAAGGATAGCCACTGCTGGAACACAACATCCATATTTTATATTCAAACCTAATCGGTTTGCCTTTGATAAACATTTTGGCTGAATGATGACCGTAATAAGGGACCATCGATTCGTATATATTCAGATTAGAATGAAAGATGCCGAACAATTGAAACTTTTTTCAAGTTCTACATAAAAAGAAGAAATTTTTCCCATTATATCTCCAAATGTCAACTTGTTATTATCGATAATATGAAATATTTTTCTTTATCTTTCTGAATCTACTTCTAGGCATTACTGTAGAAACAATTGGGCTGATGCATCTTGTATGCTCCAGTATAAGTGTTCTCCAGGTATTTGGTGATATCCACTAAATAAAAGTAACATAGTGAAATAACACTAATAAAGTAACATACAACATTTAACTATCAACAAACGCACGTGCAGTTTTGCTGCAGCTAAGAAATTCACTGGAGATTTCCAGAAACGGGGGAAAGGGGGATGAGAGAGGGAGCCAAAAAGAAAGTTAACAGTCATGAATATCTTTTTTCGAGACATACTTAAAGTTTTTAGCGTTCAAAAATCTTTTTCCACTCTTCTATGAACTGTAAACGAATAAGCTGTAATGTGTTAAAAAGTATACCTTTACATGCCAATGCTCCATTTTTGGAACATTGAAATTTCTTACCCGATATTAAAAAAGTAACGATATTTTTTATATCTTGCAGTCTATAGTTAAAATGATCATTTTTCTTTCTTTTACCAAATAATAAAAATATCTTTTAAAAAAATACAATAATTTAGAATTTTTCTCAGAGAGACAAATGACTTTAGCAACAGTACAACAATTCCAAAAAAATAATCTATATTTTTTTGTCTTCAAAATAATTTTTACAGAGCAATATGAATAAAAATGAATTTTTCAGAAAATTTCAAAATTGGTGTTCCAATATTAGAACATTGGCGTGTAAAAGGTTAAATATAAACGCATACCATAAAATCCGGCGTATAATGCTGACCTATGTATAAAGCTCTCCCATACATTCAAGTTGCATTTTTTTTACTTTTAGGTGTATTCGCCGTACAACGCACACCCTGTTTTTTTACGAAAGAATCTGAAATGTGTTAGTGTGCGATGCTCTTCTGTTTTGAAATAATTTTATCGAGATATTATCTTAGGATTTTGAAAAACTATTATACTTCCAGAACTACAACCTTTTAATTTCATTAGAAATGTCATTTCTTATAAATAAAAATTTTTCCCATCTATGTAGAGATCTAAATTTTTTTTTAAGCTCATCTCCTTTTTTTTATTTTTGATGCTATCATTTTTACATTCGGCGTATAACGCGCATCCGTAAAATTCGATCATATTTATTTGTTTTAAAAATGCGTATTATACGCCAATTTTTTGGTACATTGAATATAATACTCATTCTCAAATTGATTGATTTATTATTAACATCGCATTCAGAATCAACACAAGATCTATCTGTAGAGGACTACGATGTTTTGAGCAAATTCGTTCTCGAATTAAATTCAAACAGGCTACAAATGCACTAAAGCATAATTGTCTTAAACAGTTGAACAGTTTTCTTAGGATATTTCAGAAAAGTTTCTTTATATTTAATAAATATAATAGAATGGTGTTATTGATAGGTAGTGAAAAGAGTTAAGAAATGCTATTTGTAGGGAATAGAATAGAGATATTTTAATAGATAATCGCCATATGTACGACAAAATAATAAACTTTCATTGTGTGTGTGAGTCGCTGACATACTTCTTTCAAGACCATAAATAAATTGCAGTTCCTTTAAAAAAAAATAAAAAAAACAAGGCTTTTTCTTTTTGTATACAATAGATCAATCAATAAGGTATGTCCTTATGAGAAATTCATTCACCAAGTTTCTGATTTATACAGTCTTCGAGCAATCATAAATTCGAAAAAAAAGTAAAGAAAAATTATATTTCGCATTTATTTATTTTTTTGAAAGAAAAACTGATAGAGTAATATTAAATATTTTAATGTTGTTTGTTGGTATATCCTTTTAATGTTACTTTTTTATTTTAATGTAACTGATCTATTTTATGTAATTTATCTATTAGTTCTTATATATGTTGCTGAAATTAAATAATAAATTTACAGGAATGCAAAAAAAACAAAAACATTTATTATCTTTTTCCAGCTTTACGCATTGAACATTAAACTAAAAAAAGGAAAATAATGCACTTTTTAAATGATTATTTCCTCGCCATATTCCTTCTAGTGTTTTCATTTTACTTTAATTGATTAAGAACGGAGAAATAAATCAGTAACTATATCAGTAGATGCAATTAAAAATGTGAAAATTTTAGTAAAGGAGGAATGTTTGTATATGTAAAAATAAACAGATTAACAATTTCATGGAAACTTTCAAAGAATGTTACAGCGTTACTTTCTATTGCATAATCGTTTCGGAGAAATTTGGTTTCTCTGAAAAATTTAAAATATTAAGTATGAAATGGTGGTAAATTTTGTAGTTAATTAAATCCAAATTTTTATGATTTAAAATTCAATTTAATTTATGAAAACCTTCAGTAAAATAAAATTACTCAATAATTGAAATTAAACTTCCAAATCCTAATTCACATTCATTTAACGAATGCACAATTTGTATAAGCAATTTTTAATAAGAATTTAAATTATCAAGCATCATAAACAGTCTAGTTTTGTGTATTTTCTTTAATGCCAATATTTTTTAATCGGTGGAAGCTGTACAAATTTGTATTCGGAAAAAATTTCTGTTGTAAATAGCAAACTTCCAAATAATTCATAGTGAAAAAAGCATGCCTGTGCAATATAACATGCACTTACAAGAGATCAATCATTCAGATATTTCATTACGCATCATTACCATAATTTTAAAACTTCAGACTATCAATTAAGGATCTCTAAACTCGTCCTAAATATAAATTTCCTCGCAAAGTTTCTTCAAACAAGTTTTCCATGAATACAATTAGAGATATTTTCGCCGGTTGTACATTTTCTAAGTGATGCTAATTACCTTATTTAATTTCTCCCCGCATACGATGAAAATGGCATATAATGTTTCTTGCAATTCACGCAAGAACTATACAAGATCTTCAAAACAACCGAAAATGAAACTAATTTTTTATATAAGCCTAATTTATATTTTGCCTTGGTTTTCTTTCTTCTAAGAATTTTTTTGTATCTTCTTTCGTTAATTTGAATTTAATTCCCTTGGTGCACGCTCTCTCTCACACACACAGTTGAAATAGTTTTATATTAATATTAGTTTGTTTGTTTTTAATCTCTTAAACATAATTATTTCTCGAATTCTTAAAGCTTGTACACTGCTAATTTTTAAGTTTTTTTTTAATTTTGTCACTTAATTTAAGCATTCTATGTTTTTTAAAAATAAATAAGTGTCTCTTAACATACTCATTAGAGAGTTTTAGCGTAATTGTATGTAAAAAGATTGAAATTTAATTAGAATAGTAAATAAATAATTTACAGAGTGAACACATTAAGCCTTTTTTATTGTTTGAAATTTATTGCACATTTTCCATACGAGTATAAAATGAAAACTTCCTATAAACAGGAAATAAAATAAATTATTTAATGCATTTACGATTTAGTTAGTGTTTAAACAGATAAAAAACACCCTGTTTAAAATTTATCATTAAGTACGACGACTTTCATTTAAAGGTAATTCAAAATATTAGTAAATTACAACTAATACTACTTTAAAAAAGGGTATATTCCTCATAAGTTTAAGAAACTGAAAACCTTAATATGTATTAGCTAGTAAGATGTTATTATTTTATCTGAAATACACGATTTAAATTCCTGTGACGAAATAATAACACGATAAATGCAATCATGTGTTTCCAGCCATTCACCTGACTGTTGCTCTATTTTTCTTTTTACGGAATCTTTTTAAAAATTATATATTTGCATAACTGTAATAACGGGCACATATTTAAACAAAATTCACTTGATTTAAAAGAACCTGTAGAGTGATGATTCTCAACGATTATGCATTAAATTTGAAAAATATATGAACAGAGTTCCTACTCAATAGACTTTTCATTAAATGACTATTTATTTATAATAGTAAGTAACTTTGCAATAGTATCCTTACTTTTCAATTCCTACTATTAGCTCACAATCTCTATATATTTATTTATTTATCTTGATGGAATTTTCAATCGTTAATAAAACACATTTTAAAGCGCTCATTTGAACTGAAATTTTATATACAGGTTTATTTTGGATGACAATGCAATAATATAATAATAATTAATTAATTTAATTGATTAAAACTAATTATTTAAAGAATTATAAATACAACCTAGTTGGCATCATTTTTGGCGACTTAGCGACCCTTTTGGCGACTTGTGTCAAAAGATGAAAAAATTTTTTCCGCACGTGTTAAAGTATTCAGTTGAAGTGAAATTTATATACACGATTGTTTTGGATGACAATACGATATTTTAATGATTATTAATAAAAATTAATTACCACTTAATGTTGTGATTCTGTCATATGTATATACATGTTTATATTAATTGTAACTATTTAATAAAAAGTAGCTAAAATAAAATTTTTCTTTGTTTATCTAAGTAGGAAATGACTTAATTTTTTTATATTACTTGTTTTCTTCTATTATTTGGAAAAAAGAGTTTTCTCATATGTTTCTTATACAGCTTCTGCTTATAACAAGGACCATTTACTGAGCCCAGAGACTAAATATTTAATATTTATAGTCAATTTTCTATAATATGTCTGCCTTACTTGCATATATATCCCATTTTTATACATTTAATAATGTTCATTTTTCCCACTGAAATTAATGAAATTAGAGATTTCAGTTCACACAGCCTCTTCAACTTTTTAAAAAATTTCATACATGCATACATTCACACATCATCTAAATTCCTTACAATAATCTTTCTAAATTTAATATTTAAATAATACAATTATTCAACAAGCGAGAGAGAGAGAGAGAAACTGTTTTTATTTAAAAACAATAACTGGGGATAGCATTTGTTTAAAATTATCTCGTTTATTTTACTATCAAAATTATTTTGTAAAAGAATACGGGGAGGAGATTTAGCTGATTGAGAATATTTACAACATAACTAAAAAATTATGAAACACCTTAATATCTACATATTGTAAAAATAGTTTTTTTACAAATGTGTGTGTGTGTGAGAATCTAATTTCTCTTAAAAATTATAACCAACATTTAATTTTTTTATTACCTGCTGAGTCTAATTGGCATATATCAAACTCCCCATGGAAAGTTTTCAAATTCCTTCATGTTCTTGTTTATTGTTTCATCATTAATATTATTTTTGTTTTCTGTTAGAATATATTTCTTCACAGTTATTATTAATAGTAGTTGTAATTATAGTAGTATAGTTCTACTAGTATTAGTATTTGTTTCGTTATGAATAATAATTTTAAACGAGCTGGAGCACTGAATTTATTATATTCAGAACGAGCTCGCGTATTATAAAAAGGCAATGTTATGTGCATAAGAAATGCTAATTCCTTAAGAAAATATGCAACATTTAGCTTCCAATAGTGCTATATCTTGTTACAAGTAAACATGTTTACATAAAAATAGCAGTCATTTTACAGTTATATACTTAGGTACAATCTTCTTCTTTTTCACTTAGAAACTGCTTCTTTTAGGTTAGAGCAAAACTAAGAGAAAAGAATGCGATAACATAAAATATATCATCCTAATAAACTATTCTATGAAGATACTATGCTTCGCAAGAAGATACAAAGTTATATCTCATTAAATTAGATTATTCATACTATGTTTGACTTATCAAATTATACCACACAGAGAAATAGTTTTAGAGAGAGAGTTCCGTAACTAACAAAATATAACCTTTTTTTTACTTATAATGTATTTAGTAAATTTCAAGAAATTTGATGCTTTAAAGAGATAATATGCATTTTAAAAACAAAAATTTCGAATAATTAAGGGCCTAGACAAAAAAATTGTGCTCTAATTTTGCTATGAAAATTGTTTCAAGCTATAAACCAAAATAAAAACCTGGTTAACTAAACTTTACTGACTCTAATCAAACTAAAAAATTTGCTTCTATGGAAATAAATTTTATCATCTTTTTGACAGCAAATTACAACATTTTTAAAACAACGAATTTTAAAATTGTTAGCATAGTAATACTTGTCTAAAGAAAAAAGCTATTATTGAAAAATAATTTTATAATTCGAAGTTAACGTCATTAAAATATATTGAATTTTGGTTTCTTTTATGTCAACACATAAAAAGTGAAGCAATTTGAAAAAGCTTTATTTCTTAAATAGACAATAGAATTAGATTTATTCACAAGAAAAGGAAACTTGATATTATTTTAGTTATTGTTTTTAAGATAATCTTGCAAATAAATTTTACAAATTATGCTGTTCAAGTACTCAAATTACTTAGTTAAAAACTCTCACAAAAAATACAAAATGTTTAAAATGCTAAGTGAAAGCAAAAAAAAGAATAATTGTTTGCATTAGAATAATAGAGGAATATTTTTGATTCAACAGAGAACAAGTAAAAAAATGTATCTTTATTCAAAGAAACCACATTAGCTGAAGTTGTTCTTTATTTTGTTGGTAAAAATAATTTATCGTTTTAAATTTCATTTAAGAATTTAGACAAAATTTGCCATTAAATATAATTACGTACTGTACATAGTAGTTTGCCTTGATTTTTAGTCTCCGTTTTCAATTTTATTTTTACAATTTTCTCTGATTTTTAAATCGAACGAACTTCACTCGAATATCACGAAGAATTTCAACTTGTAATTTTAAACTAGAGCATTACCTAGTATCGTTAACATGTATTCTGTTTTATTTTACAAATTGTAAATTGGAATTTCAGAAAAAATTATCCCTGGCCTCCTACAAGAATAATATACTTAATGAAAATAATCTCTCAATAGAAAAATTAGTTCTGCATTTTTTCACTAATGCTTCATCTTGCTTTTTTATTGCACAGTTTATTTAATAATATTTCGCAACAAAATAATATACTTTTTTTATATTCGTAGTAAGAGATTAAAATTGGTAGTGGGCATTTTTAATTAAATAATAATATTTACACATAGTACTTATTAACACACACTTTTTCTTAATTTATATAAGAATATGTAGATAATCAAATACGTAGTATGATCCAAAAACTCGGGGACAAGGTGTATAAAATAGCTTACAGCACCGAAGCACATTCATCTTGTGTGACGATACATTTCTTCTAGCGTTCGTATAACTTTTAGAAGTACAGCTGGAAGCCGTTTTTCCCAACCATCCCGTGTTACATCCATGATTGTAAATGTAAAACTTTTAATTTGAAACTACATGCTTTCAGCTTATGATGAATATTTATACATGTCAAATATTTCATGAATAATCCCAAAATGTGACTTTTCGGTGACAGCACTTTCTGCAGATAAGCAGTTTTTAAGACATGTTAGGTTCAATAGAAATTTTTGATGGTTTCGAAAAAAATCACGAGATAATTAATGTTAGTGAATTGACATAAATCTCAAGAATAAGAAAACGCTTAATGTGATTTCAAGTCATAATTTTGAAACAAATATTTAACATGTTTTTGAAATATAAAGGTTTTTTTCTAGGTAAAATAAAGTTCTAAAAACAATTTAAAATTGAGTTTTAAAATTTTGAATGATTAATTTCTTTATTCCAAAATTGTAAAGCATTGTCTATAAATGATTACTTCGATTATATATATATAGTGAGCTTTTTAATGCAATTAACATGTTTACTACCATTTTTGCTACTTTCACTGTCCAATTAGTAATCTTAAAGACAACTAACATTCCTCTTATTGTAATAGTTTTTCCTTATCGTTGTCATTGCAGTTCCTATGAATCATTACAGTGTCTTCTCAAAATACCCAAAGACATTGTAGGCCATTAGAGAAATTCAAACGTGGTCGAATACTTGAGATGATTGGGTATTTTTCGTTGAATCGAAAAGTAGAAAATCATATGGACCAGTCTAATGTGACAATATAAAGTCTTCGACAATAATGATGTTTTCAAGTACTGACCAATGAAATAAAGAATTTGAAGTCTAAGATGCACTAATGCAAGGCAAGATCGGCAGATTGTCAGATACAAAACTGATCACATGGTGTCTCTATCATTAACATAGCACACACATAGCAAATTTCTTATTCCATAATAATTTCTAAAATTCCATGGTATTCTTAGCTGAGATAGAGTTATGTGCATGCGGATTCAGACTAATTCTACATTGTACTAAGTGATGGTTCTTGCGTCTTTGTACCGTGACGAAATTGAGACAATAGTCATAGCTTTTATAGGCACACAGAAGTACTTCTGATGAAATTGAACGGAGTTCTATCTCCTACAATACATCCTTAAATCAAATCTTTTTTCTGTGTCGTCTTTATGTTGTGGCACTGGCTAAGCTGGCCCAACCACACTTGCTTTCCATAAATGTAATCCTCGTTTTTTAAAAGAAGAATAAATTTTGATTTCGAAGTGAGAGGTTATCATGTCTCAACTCTATTTTTTTGTATTTGTTATCTTAATAGTATTTGGTATGAATTTAATAATTAAACGTAATGTTGATAACATTTTGGATCATTTTAACAACATAAGTCGTGAGGCCTTTGAGTATATTGAGTTCGAAATACGTATATGAATCACATACCTTCGGGTGGCATTCATGATGTTCAAATATTTTCAGGACTAGAAAGATCACCAAACTTTTTAAAATTCAAAAAATATTATGAAGGTCAAGATGGCACATTTGAGCACCAAAACTCTCACTGCTTTGAAAATGCTTAATAAAATCTAAACCAAAATGAAAGTTTGCGATTATACATAATTTTTTATCTGGACATGTAATTATTTATCGCATTCAAAGCAGTATTCTAAAAATATAATAATTGAAAAAAGTAATGTTCCACCATATGTTCTATGGTTTTATTCATTCACGGTTTATTTTTATTTATTTTAATCATGTTTTACTTCTAAAAAGGTACATTATATTTTGTATTGTGATTCCTTAATTTTCATACAGAACATTGCACCAATTTTTACTTATACCTTACTATTACACAAATATCCCTTTAGTTAAGAACTATTATTTCAGCTGAGGGTTTTCAATTCACGACCAACCTATCAAACTTCTAAAGGCAATATTCCAGTAACATGATTTCCATCATTTTTATTCTAGCATATCTATACCTGAGAAGACACGATGCCTCAAAGATCCTCTTTGCTATTGGTCTTGGTTCGATGATGAGTGCTATTGCAGCAAAAGCCCATGTGATACTCTCTATTGCTACCCAGATTTAAATAAATCCGATGAAATCTGTGCGTGTTCAATGCTACTTTGTCAGTGGAATGGTACATCCGAGGCTTGTTTTATTGCCCATGATCAGGGCGGAATAACATGCGTTTGTAGAAGTTCTTTTGAATATCCCCTTCACAGACCTCCACCCAACAAAAAACCTTGTGTGGGATCCTGTTCTCCCAAGTGTAAGTAAAAATCATAATACTTTTTAATAATCAAAAAGTTTATTTGGAAAAATTATTTTTACTGCATAAAAGAACATATTTGTGAGTGATATAAAACCAGTACATTATTTCATTAATTTTGTATTTATTTAATTAGTTGATTTTATTCAGTATTAAAAGACTAGAACCATTTAGAAAAAGACTAATTAAAGACAGGAAAAATGTTTTTTTCCAATGAATATTTTTTTTAAATATCTGTATGAGGAATTTCTTTATATATTTTAAAAATTAGCTTTCTTACATTTCTTATAAATTACTTATATATTTTTAAATTCAATTTAAATAAATTTTTAGTTTGACCATAGTTTTGAAATTTTCTTGTATTAAATTCCTTTGTAGTAACATCTTTTCAATGTTCAAAATAATGATAAACTGTTTCATAAATATTTAATGTATAAGTAGATTATATTTAGACCCATAGTAATTGTGATTGATAAAAAAAATATTTTTTGTATTAATTTTCGAGAATGATTCATGTTTCTCTTTATAATAAATTTCATTTCATCATTTTAGTACGGTCAAAAGTTTATTAAATTTTTAACATTATATAGATAAAATTATTTTTCTTTTATATTTTAACTTTCAAATACATTTTACTGCTTTTTTTAGTTAAATTTGTAAAGTATGAGAAACTGAAAACCCACTCATGGATAGTGACTATACATGATTTTTTTAAGTAATTGATTGCCCAGCTAATATTTTAAAAATTGTAGCTAGTTTTTTTCAGCTTGTCTCTTTATAAAAATGAGATACTTGAACATTTTAATATTTCTCAACTGGATCTAAAAACTTGCATTGGTGTGCCATACATTCAAAATTTCTGAAGCCAACTTGTACCATTGGCTTGATTTCATTGACTAATGGAACGAACAAAATTTTTACAAGACATTTTTTTCTTTAATCATATATAAAATGAGTATGTATTGTTCTTCTAGCTGTAGACATATTTGCAATAAAAAAGTATGGAAGAAAGAAAATATTAGAAACAAAGAAAAAAAAAGAGAGATAGTAGAAAATAAAAATAAAAAAATATATTGAAAGTATACAAGACAAATCCTGGAAAAAGGATTAGACATAAAATATTAAAAATCTACCAACCATTTTCAACTGAATTAAAAGTTAGTTTGTGTCTCGTTGACACTTTTCCAATAACCTTAAAATGAATCCATTATCCATGCTTAAACTTATTCTAATATCTAGAAGATAATTCATTCAATATTTCTGTTATGCATTACGTTTTATAAAATATTTCATAAAACATTACAAGTATAGTGTATTAATTTGGTTTATTTTTTGGGAATTCAGCATTTTTTTCCTACTTAGTATTTTCTGAATATTATATATGACTAAACTCAAAATATATAAAGCATTTCAAATAGTCTTCCCGTTCAAAAAGTTTTGAAAGTTAATGGCTGGAGCTTAAAAAATTTGGAAATTCCTGTGACTATGCAGATTTTATTTCCATTGTGTGCGTATTGTTGTATTTCGTTAATTTAATTGCCGTTGCATGTATATATTTCATTTTATAAACTGTTTACTCTCTTGCCTATCTAATATCTCTCTCTATATATATATATATAATACACACTCTTGAATAGCAGTGTAAAATTGTGTGTCGTGTACACTGTTATTCATTCGGGAGTGTGTTTTCATAACGTTAAAAGGGCATTTCTATAGTTTCATTCAGATATTTCTTTGACACAAACAGCAGCATCTTTACGTCGGTAACTTGCATTTATAGCTGTTAAGATATCTTCAAACTGTTGTGTTTATCCTATATTGCATTGATCACTTCTCTTGGTATAGGAGTTGTGGATAGACCTACTCTAGGAGCACAGACTAATATAGCCTGGTAAGGCGTTCTCATACCAGAATGAAGTACACTGTTTTTCATAAACTGAATAAATTTAAGGCCATGACTCCATGAAGTATATTGGTTGTCTTGCATCCAAGTTGTTAACAGGTTTTCGACGTTTTGATTGGCCCTCTCTCAACGCTACCTTGACTCTAACTATGTTTGGGTTTTCCGTGTATGATCTTAAGATCCGGCCGTTTTTTTCAAGTCATCTATAAGTTTATTGCAGAACTCCCTTCCCTTGTCAGATTACAAGACACATTCAGCACCAAATAATAAAAATGTATCAAGCAAATGCATTGAGACCTCATCTGCTCCTTCTTTTGGAGAGGTCTTAAAATCACAAACTTCGTCAAATGATCCTGGTAAACTAAAGTTTTATAGTTTCCATCAGGCTGAGACTGAAAATCTATGAAATCTACTTGACATCTTGAATTCTGACGTGGGAACACCATGCCCACTCCACAATTCCTTTCTTTCCCATAGTTCATTTTTGCTGACAAAACAGCTTTATGTCATTCTGAGTAATGTTTTATATTGACGATGCAGTTCTTTTATCATGCGTTCACTACCACCATGTTAAAAAATATTTCTTTCGTATAAAATATCCAAAGAGCAGGACACTAGAACAGGGGTACTCACCTTTTTTTTCTGCTGGCTTACATACATGTGTCAACTATTTCACGCGGGTTGCATACATACACTGGTGTGCAAAAATTAAGGACGAAGTCGAAAAATTAGCATATCAGCTGAACGAAAAGGCAGAGTGGACAGAAAGACCAATCAGGAGATTAAGTAAGGTGATGTACGGTAGCACATGCGCAGATATGCAGGTAGACGTAATGGGGGAGTGTCTGAGTAGTATAAAGCATGTTGTCGGTGTAAAATCAGTATTTCTGGCAAAGAGATTGCACGCCGTATAGCAGTTAAAATCACACCGAGTTGCTGCCTCAGCGAGAAATGGCGAATAATCGATCTGTTAGACGACATCTGGATGCTTTTACCCGAGGTCGAATCATTGGGAAGTTGGAGGAAGGCCGCAGTGTGACAAGTGTGGCTGCAGAGTTCGGAATTGCTCACCGCATCGTTTCACGACTTTGGAGACAATTTCAAACTACAGGAACAGCTATCCGAGGGTTCAGTAGTAGTCGTCCATGAGGAACCACACCCACAAATGACCGGTACATTGTCTTACAAGCCAGAAGAAACAGGCGGCAGACAGCGGGAGAAATCGCTAGACACACGACACAGGCGACTGGACGACCGATATCGTGTTTTACCGTGGCCAGAAGACTGCACGGTGATGGTCTGTTTGCACGACGCCCTGTACGGTGTGTACCTTTAACGCCTGCCCATCGGAGAAGGCGTTCTCTGTGGTGCCGGGAACACCGGAATTGGAGAGACAATGAATGGGGACGAGTACTCTTTACAGATGAGAGCAGATTCAGTTTGAGTAGGGATTCTCATCGCATACTCATCTGGAGAGAGCGGGGAAGCCGCAATCATCCCTCGAACATCATTGAAAGGGACAGGTATGGAGGTCGCGGTGTTCTCGTTTGGGGAGGCATCATGCTTAGTAGTCGTACAGACATTCACATCTTCGACGCAGGTTCAGTCAACGGGACCCGTTATTGTAACGAGATTCTTCTTCCATATGTGCGTCTTCTTAGAGGCGCTATGGGTCTGCAGTTCCTTTTCATGGATAACAATGCACCATGTCATCGCACAGTAGCTGCCGAACTGCTCTTAGAGAGTGAGGATATTGAACGTATGGATTTTCCGGCACGATCTCCGGATCTCAATCCCATCGAGCATGCATGGGATTTTCTAGGCAGACGCTTGGCAGCTCGTACCTTACCACCAGTAACGATTCGGGAGCTTCGATTGGCGCTGTAAGACGAATGGACAGCAATGCCTCAACAACTCATTGACACCCTCATTCTCAGCATGGGCAGACGCTGGAAAACCTGCCTAGCAGTCAGGGGAGATCATATCCCCTACTAAAGACCGGATGTTTCGGCCTTCAATCGCATTGCGCTCCATGCTACTTTATCAATCAAGCTTCATTTTATCCCTCTGATTTCTCTTTTAGTAAGTGTTGCTTACATTACACATGTCTTTACGTATTGGGGATCTTACGGTATTAAATGTGTTGATTTGGAAAGCTTTTGTACAAAGTTATATTGAAAAAACCGTCTCGTCCTTAATTTTTGCACACCAGTGTATGTTAGTTACACTCATGGACAAAAAATTAGCGCAACAAGAAGGAATCGTCAAAATGAAACGAAATTTTACATACGTAATGACAACTTTGATATAAGTAAATGACTAGAAAATGAAAGAAAAAGAATCATTTATTTGAGAGAAAAAGGCACAATAACGGTGAATTTAATACCTTGTTGAAACCCCTCTAGCGCGAATGCAGCATACGATACGATTGAGCATTGAGACATACAAGTTATGTATGATATCTTCAGACATTTGACTCTATATTTGCTATAATATTGCCGGTAGTTCGTTCAAACTCGTGGGATGCCCTACTCGCTGGCATAAATGATCCTAGATATGCTCGATTGGAGACAAATATCGTGATCGGGCTGGCCAAGAAAGACTATTAGCAGTGCGGAGACAGTCTTGTCACACCCTTACCGTGTGAGGCCGAGCATTGTCTTGTTTAAAAATAGCTCCTGGGAGCCGTTGCATGAGGGGCAATACATGTGGTTGCAGGATGTTATGGACATACCGCTGGGCTGCCATGGTGACACGGATCAATACTAGGGGTGACCGTGTATTGTAGACAATGGCACCACACACCATCACACCAGCTGTGAGAGCGGTGTGTCGCTGTAAAGCAAACTCAGTATTGAGGCGTTCATCACGGGGTCTCCACACACAAACACGATTGTCATCACTGCTGAGATTGAATCTGTATTCGTCGTTAAAGACGACCTGGTTCCATTCCGCAGCAATCCAGATTCCCCGTGCGTTGCACCACTCCAAACGGAAGCGTCGATGGGTGGGAGTCAAAGGACAGCACACGTGATGGGCGCCGCGATCCTAAACGTCCTTCAGCCAGGATCCTTTGTATGGTTCGAGAAGATACCGGGCCCCCTAGTGGAGACTAGGAGCAGAAGCCCTTAGCCATCATCCAGTCCTAACCTGTCCCTGTAAGGCGGTCAATGAAACAGTTAGCTGTACGCGTGCATTTCTTACCATTTGGCGGTCTTCTCAACGACTGGTATGTCGAGGACATCTTGCGCTTAGTCTTCGTATAAATTACATCTCTTGGAAGCACTGGTCCCAACACCTCCTCACAACACAATCAGAGCTGCCTAATTGACGAGCTACTCACCTAGCTGACCAGCTTCCATCATGCCGATGTTTCTTCCCCTCTCAAACTGCGACAGCTAAACATATCATCTTCAAAAACGGCATAATGACATGTCTACCTCAGCTCTTACTTTGTAAATGATTCAGCACACTCAAACAAGTTATGGTTATACTCCACGGAGAACGACTTTAAACGCCCTCTACCGGCTATAGGTAAAGCGCTATCACGCTGCATTTATAATCATTTGCATATCTTTCCGACATCTACTTTCATGGCAAGTTTCGTTACGATCCCGAGATTATTTCTTGGTGGGCTAATTTTTTTGTCCATGAGTGTATTTCACGCGGGCTGCAACGTGAGGATAAAAGGGGGAAGGGGAGTGTGAAATGCTTTAAAACCAAGATAACATTGGGAATTTAAAATGTGAACAATTGATCAAAATATAACAAATCCGGGTTTTTAATTATTATGTTTTAATTTTTTTTTATTTTTGTCACTAATGCTAAATTAGAAGCATTTAAGAAACACCCCTTCTCAATTTCTGCATCAGTAAACAGTTTCATATGATTACCAACAATATAGCTAACTTCATAAAATGTCTTTGTTACTTCCTTGATATTACCACTGACAAAACACTCTGTTGCTGTTGCAAAGATTATTTAAGAAAGCCTATTGATTACCTCTTGAAAGAGATCTTCGAGGAAAAGTGTCATTAAATGATTTGTGTGTATTGGTATTTTGTAAGTACAGCGCTTTCGTGACAAATAAAACAATTACTGATCCCTGATTATTTTTCACTACAAAATAGTCAACCTCCCAATCGTCGTGAGACGATTTATTTTTTTCGAATATTTTTCGCTTGCAAGATATGAAAGATAGTTAAAAATTCTTTCCACCCATAAAATTGTCGCTACTCCACTGTTGTCTGCTATCACTAACTGTAATCGTTCCAAATAGAAAAAGAATATCAATTCGTACCCATACGACAGCAACAGCAAAAGGCAAAATTGATATATTTGATTTCTTGTCAAAGAAATTTCCACCAAATTTTTAATACAATGTTCTTAAATAACTGAATTTTTCAGAGCAATAGGCCATGACCAGGCCACTTAAAAAGGCTCGGTGGGCTGCAGGTTGAGTATATTGCTGCACTATAGCAATAAAATATCACCTCAGATTTTGCATTTGTTACCTGCACAATTAACTTTTCCACTCCTTGAACTTCAAATATATCAAAATTCTTTGGTAACCAATTTTCACGTGGTACTTTTTTCTGTGTTGTTTTAGCACTTTTTACTTCTGCTATCAAAGTTAAAAAAATTTCAATAGTTTTAGTTAACTTTTCACCACACTGTTTTCCTTTATCCCACGCTTATTTAGTTACGATTCAAATCTCTCTTGCATGAAATCTTTCGTATCAATGGGTTGGTCTCCCACTTCAGCAGACGTCATTTCTTGAACAGGTTGCAAAAATGGTTGTTAATAATCCAAAAAGTAAAACGCTAACATAAATATACCGTCTAAATTCTACGTCTAAAAGCAACAGAATGAAGCGTGCACACACACACATACGTAATTGCAAAGCGGCTATAAGCGGTTTAAAACTGACTAAGAACAACTAGAACCGGTTCAAAGAACTTTCGCGTATATAAGTACCGTATTTCATACTTTAACGATGAAGTAATCATTATTCTATAAAATACCTACTTAAATCGTAAAATTCAATAATTTTATATACTTTAAGAGTAATTTGTCTAGTTATTCATGAAATACCTAGCTATTGTGCATGAATTAACTGATTTCCCACTTCAACGGTAACATATATATATATATATATATATATATATATATATATATATATATATATATATATATATATATATATATATATATATATATATACATGAATTAAAATGTTTTCAGTTCTGGAGTTTAAAGTTCTGTTCCGGAGTTCGGTTATTAATTGATCTGTTTTCTTCTAAATAATTGAAAGTTCCTAAACTCAAAACTTAAATCCACTAAATACCTACAAGAGTAATTAATAGGTCTTGATATTTGTGCTTCGGTTAATTTAGTGAAGAGTAAATAATTCAAAGAGGTATCAAATGTCATCCTCTAACCGAATCACCACTCAAATTTCAAGCAGTTCATTGCCATTAGTTCATTGTTTATCTCAAAGGCGGTATGAATTTAATACACTGTTTAAAGTATATTTTCAGGAAACATTGTAGAATTCGAAAACAAATGTGTTGCTAAGTTTATTCTTTCTGTATGGGTACCACAAACTGCTAATAAACATTATTTTACTCTGTACTAAAATTTCTGTTTTGCTTTTTAGTTAAACCGGAGGTACAGGACGCTTTTGATTCTCTGAAAATGTCTCCCGAAGCTATGGATTTATTAAAGAAACTAAAAGCTTCTACAACTGATGATGTGCGAGATGTGGAACGATTTTTTATTCCAGAACTGGATATCGTAAATAATTATGGAATGCCTTATGATAATTTGATTCTCTCTTGCAGCTATGGACCAGATGCCTGCACGTAAGCACATTTATAAATATATTTTAAACATTTAAGTGGATTGCAGAATATGCATATTTTCATTGCAAAAAAATCCTGTAGCCATCAATTTGAGACATGAGATTTGTTAGTATATTATAAAGCGTATTTTTTTCTATATAAACCTATCTTGCAATTCATTAATTGTATAGAATAGAATAGTTACATAATATGGCATAAACTTAATAACTTTTTCCGGTACTTGTGGTCTAGATGGACATAAGCGCTAGATCCACAAATGTTCCGACCAGCAGCAAAGGAAACTTTGCTACTAATTTCCAAAATTCTGAAATCAATAAAATTAATAATATGATAAATAATAAGAAACTTTAATTGGTGCATATATTTTGTGTGTCAACGACAAAAGTTCTTGCTCCATGAGATTTACACTTGACTAACAAAACAGTTCTTCATTTCCCGTTCTCATATGGACAAGAGGTATTTTTGGCGATTCTGCAGCAAGCTTGTTTTCCTTCTTTTTTAAATCCTCTGAATGTTTACAAAAAACTTTGTTTCTTGAACAAATGATTGCTAATCTGCTGCTCTGCGTTTATTTTCCTATGCAAAGAAATGTATGGCTTATGCATGACGAAACATCAATGTATTTTTTTCTTTTGAAATAAAAAGTAATGTACTAACTGTGAAATAGGCAGATGATTTGGTACAAGAATCACAAAATCTTAATCGTTGCTTTTATTTTGCGAAGTTGTCGCAAAACATTGCTTTTGCAGGATAGGCTGTCAATATATTTCCTAATGAAATCGTTTTTTGTACAAAGGTTTTATTTCAAAAATCTACCTGGGAGGTTTAACTGTTTTCTGAATACCATATTATCTATAAAATCCCATAAACATTAACAGCTTCACTGCCTTGTTTTGTAAACTCTCTTAGATAGATTGAAGTAATTTGGTTCCCTGCCTTGGCTCTTTCTGTAAATGTGTCTTTTTTTAAGTATTCCTTTGTATTTTCTTGTTTATTTATTATTTTATTGTTTTTTTTATCTTTGTAGAGCTAATCCCTATAGAAGAAGTTAATCCTACCGAATAAACAAATAAATTGCTTAACCGAACTACCTTGTCTTCAGATGGGTTAAAAATGAAATTTCTTTTTTATCTTCTATATTTTCCAAATAGCAAGATTCCTTACCTTCAGCAAGTGAATATCGCGTTACCTAGTTGTCATCGTCTGAAGAAGCTTTGAAGTATCAATAATTTAAAAAATGGGAAGGGGGAGAAAATATAGCCAAAGAAACACCTACAGAACAGCAATTTATTCTGCAAATTAGCTGTCTATTAATGAATATCTCTTTTCCCCATTATATTTTAAAAGATTTAAGTCCCCCCCCCGAAACATGCAGAATTTTGCTACAACTATAACTTATATGAATGTAGGTAAAAGAAATTCATTTAATACCACTCTGAACAGTAATTCTGATTCCAGAAGTAGACATATAAATTCTATATCTTCAATGGATATCTATCGACTTTATTTGCTAATTATTAATTTTTCTACTAGATTTTAAACCTAGTCAGTAAAATATTTTTTCTCAACCTGTACTACTATCCTTCCCTTTTGTCAAAAAGAGAGAAATTCCCTATTAAATATTATAATTTTACATACATCTTACTGGAATTCTAGTAAGATTGAAACGGTTCGTACTAGAGAGAGAGAGAGAGAGAGAGTTTTTGCGTCATAAGTCAAGAGCCATTGTTAAACATCAAATCTTATATTCAAACTAATATATTAATATCTTAATGCAGTGGTTCTCAAACTTTCACTACTGGCGCCCCCCTTTTCGATCACATTTTTTTTCGCGCCCCCTTTATACATTAATAATGTACTGAATGCAATAATGAGGCACTTGGACGCTAAAGCAACGATCTTAATTATAAACCATACAAATTAGTAACATAAGTATTAAATTTTGTATACTACTTTTAAGCAAAAATAAATAAATAAAATAATAGGATAATTATTATGTTATTTTTCCTTTCTCTAATTTTTAAATTGAACATATTGCAAAATGCGGCAGCTGCTTAGAAGACAAAATAGAGATATCGGCTAAATATAGAAAAAGAACTCAGAGGGTCGATTTCAATCATAAGCATTCCTTATAAAACCTTTGCTTTCCAAGACAAGCTCATGGACGTCATTAATACTTATTAAACTTGTTCTTAATTTAGTATTAATTAATTAGTTATAAAATATTCTGTGCAGCCCTGATACATTAAAAGTATACCGGCTGAAGTGTCCGCTCTCTGCTCGAGTTCATTTATAAGAAAATAAAACATTATTGATATAATAGCTGAATTGTAAGGGAAGCAAATTCAAGTGCTCGACAATGTTTACAAAAACGTAAAATGATTTTTTTTAAATCGTTGCTCAAATTATAATTAGTTTTAAGCGAATTGTAATTTTAAGCCTCACAGAATTAGCATTTATAATTGATGTTAAACAGTAGCGCACACAGGAATTTTTCAAGGGGGTCTGGGGTCGAAAGTTCACCAATCTTGTGTATCAGGTTCCTTTTGATTTTGTCGATTTTCGGGAACAAAACACAGTAAAAAACTAATTCTTGAATAAATAATTAGCACTAACTAATAAAATTAATCATTAATAACAAATACTTAACTAAATTTTGCGTACTATAAACTTAGAATTATAATCAATCGGAAAAAAATCAAGGGCTTTGGGGGGTCAGGACCACCCCCCTTGTGTGCGCCACTGATGTTAAGTAATGATCAATAATATAAAATATCGATGAAGAATAATTGTATTATTTTTAATATTTAAAGTGAAAAGACTTCAACATGTTTTAACCCGGGAGCAGGCGCGCACTCGGTACGGTCGGGGTTATTGAGTCACCCCAATCCTTTTTTTTATAATTATTTTATTGTACACGATACAAATCATGATTCCAGTGAATAATTTAGCTAAGAGAAAGTTTACTTACCTACTTTCAAGGACTTTTCAATTTTTCTTTGGTAATAAATAAACAGTTTTGCCAGAATTAACGATTTTGTAATCTGTTGTCCCGCGCGACCACTTCCGGGTAAAAAGTATATTCATTATGATAATATGTATGTTACTGCTAAAAAATTGTGTGAAAATCGTTATGCTTTATACATTGAGAATATTTATAAAAATATGTCTTGGCCAAGTAATCCTTCATGTGCTTGTGTGTGTGTGTGCTCTCTCTCCATGGTTTTCCAAATATCATAAAACTCTTTTGCATGAAAAAAGCGCAACAGAGAACACGTAAGAGAGGGGTCATAACTAACTGTACCAATAACTTAGAAGGTCAAACAGATTACAGCTATAATGTGCAGTATTTCAAAAATAATGACAGTGATGAATTTTTTATGCTCCTAAAGTTTTTCGATTCTGGGTCCGGGATCTGGTTTTTCTCTGAAAGAGTAGTATGTTAGGTTATAAAAAAAGCGTAATAAAAAAATCTCTCATCACGGGATGACAGCAAATCAAATAAAAGTTTTTTATTTGGTTATAGGATCAAAGATAGCTAATTAGGTATTGAAGTTTTTATTTTTGATGGCTTAATATCGCCTATAAATTATATCAGAGTAAAAGTGCATTTTTTATTATGTCTGAAAGTATTTTGTTTTAATTCATTCCAGTAAAATAATTATTTTTTAAATCTTTTATTTTCGATATGCTCGCGCCCCCCTCGTAAGGTCATCGCGCCCCCCCCAGGGGGCGCGCCCCACAGTTTGAGAAGCTCTGTCTTAATGGCAACCAATCATTAGAAGAGAAATAAGCCTCAAAAGCCAATTAATAATAGTAAAGATTCATGTAACTTTATATAAAGGCTTGAATGACAGCAATGCAGGTTCCAAATCTTGGATAAGTTCAAGCAGCCACTAGTTTTTGCACTAATTTTATTCTAACTCGTCAATTCCAATAACAATCAATCAAAGTCATTCTCTCTTTACACTTACTACCACAGAAACATACATTACAATTACAATGTCAACATCCATTTTTATATGTTATGGTTACTTAACAAGGCGAGGTTCTCAAGTTAATCAAATAATTCATAAAATATATTTTGCTAAAGGTTAATTGAAAATGCGTTAAGAACCGGCTACAAGATGTTGCTCTAGATCAGTATTCTTCAAACTTTTTCAACTCATGGAACCCCTTGAACTCGAAGGTGTTTTCGTGGAAACCCTAGAACTCATTTCACATATGTACTTATAAGAATATATCTCAAAATATAATGTTTAAAGTAGATCAACCTGATATAGCTACTTTATGCAGAGGCAATGAAAAGAAGTATTGCATGTATTATTAATTTTAATTTAATGTTTAGTACAAAATTTACTCATTAATTATATTAGTTTGTGATCCAAGTGTCCCTTACCCGTGCTTTACATTTAGTAACAGGGATATGTGCTTGCTTTTTTTCACACAAATTGTCGAAGCTTAGGTCTATTGAAATTGTCTGCAGTAACATTTCACATTCTGCGTTTGCTTTGTTTTTATACTTTGTTTTTATAGCTACTCACGTAGAAAAATGTATTTCACTTAAGGTATCCGACTACGTTTGGAACCGTGATTTTAAAAAAGCGCATAAATGGATAATTTTCATGATATTTAGCGTAACTTAGATTAGAATACATGTATAAAATTGCTTTAAGAACATTTTGACAAAAAAAATATTTAAATACAATATTTCGGAAAAAACATTTACTTAGAATAACCTTTTTTTTTCAAAATATTCTCCTTTTGTGAAAAATGCTTCTATTATAATAATAATTTTGCCTATATATAGCTCAGACCTCTGTACAGAGGTTAAACTATGATTCTTAAAAAATTCACATTATTTTCAGAGTTACCACAAATAAAAAAAAATATTGCCGTTTTTTTCTTAAAATTGCTCCCCTATGTCGTCGTAAAATATAAATAAACCCACTTCTAAGCTATATGTTTCAAAAATTCTAGTTGAGTCTCTGTAGAGAGGAGAGAGAGAGAGAGAGAGGCCTGAGCTATATACAGCAATATATTATTATAATAGAAGCCTTTTTCACAAAAGGAGAATATTTGGAAAAAAATTATTCTAAGTTAACTTTTTGCCAAAATATTATATTTAAATAACTTTTTTTGTCAAAATGTCCTTAAAACAATTTTATGCATATATTCTAATCTAAGTGACACTAAATATCATGAAAATTATCCATTTCTGCGCTTTGCAAATCACGGTTCCGAACGTAGTCGGATACCTTAAACACAATAATGTACTGAATGGCATTAAAATGTTTATAACTGGGTGTGAAATACTACGCATTTTTCACGAATTTGCAACAAAAAATTTAGGAGCTGTTCTTGCTTAAATTTAGATTTTAACATCTAATCGATTGCTAAGTTGTTTCCTCTCCATCATTTTAGGTTTTTTCCCCTCCACAATTGCAAAATGGTGTATTTTTCAACAGAAATTATTTAGTTATGCAAGAAACTGTGTTAATTAAATGAGAATAAAATTATCTTGGGGAACTCAAGATAGTAAGCAATAGAATATTCACAATCTAATAGGAAGTATATATATATAAAAATATAAAACATTTTAATATTATTTTATTATATTATAACAAAAGTTTAAGAAGTGTTGAAAAATAAAATTTATTATTTATAAATACAATTTTCAGTTTTAATGAATAAGATGAGTCTTAAACACTTGTAATTATACAAACTCCATAGAAACAATAAATTTGCATGCATATTTATAAGCTTTTTTTTTATTTATTTACTGTGACTCGTGGGTCCCCTGGGTATGCCTTGTGAAACCCCTGGGTTCTGTGGTACACAATTTGAAGGCCACTGCTCTAGATGTTTATTTTTTTATTAATCATAACACAAAAGAATGAAATAATTTTCTAATAAAATAAATTATTCAAACTGAAAGACATTTTGTTAAATAATTTGGAAATGTATCATGACCAACATTAACTTGCTGCACATTGGAAATTAAATAAGAGCAGTTATCTTGATGTTAAGTCCTTAGATAAATCTGAAAGAATTTTAAATAAGCTTCACAATTTTTTCGATATTATCGTCTAGAAATTTAATTAACTTATTCATTAACTGTCAGATATTATTTTGGGATTACAAATTTTTATCAGAAAAAAATTTAACATTACTTCTATTATTTCTTGTAAATTAAATAACTCGTTTTTATTGACAATTATGTGATTTAGCTTCGTAAAAAATATAGAAGCTCGACAACTATTGGAAGATAATAAATATTTTTAAGGAAAACAATAATTCTTTTAATAATTGATATATTAGAATTTCATTTTTTTAAGTACCTAGAAAACTCTAGTCCATCCATTGTTGTTTATTACAAAAGAAAAAAAAAGTTTATCCAGAAGTATAGAGATATCCAAGATGAGATAACAAAAGGAAAAAGTTTCAGAAATTTGTTTTGCCATAGTCATAAAAGCTGATGGCATAATTCTGAGGATCCCTTTGGTATCGTAAAAACCTTTTTTTGAGATAGAGTATTAGTTTGAAGATATTGAAGTAGTGACACAACAGGACTAGTCTAAAGAATGTGAAGTTTCTACATAAAGATATCTTGAAACTGGGATTATAATTGACATGAAAATTACTTTTAAGTAAGTTGGAAGAACTTTCCTTTTTAAGTTTAAACTTTATATATGGTTGTTCTTTTTCTACAACCAACTCGTATCATCAAAGACAATAACTTATTTTAAAGATTGGCATGCAAAATTTACTCGCTATTTATTATATGATGTGAATCATCTTCGTCTTTGATGCCTTTCAAAGATTTCCAAAGGAAAATAAAAATAACTTCTCAATGTGTTTGAAATAATAGTTCTAAGATTTATTAACAATGCAAACTCAAATTTAAAGTGTATCAACAATGTAGCATTAAAAATTCTCATTTTAATTGTCAAAGTTTTAAAACAGTTTGCTCAACTCAGGGTTAATTAATTTCTTTTAAATAGGAAAAAAAAGAGATGAAAAAGATATAAGCGAAATGCAATAAAAAGGCCTTACAATTTCCAGGACAAAATATATTAAAAATCACAAAGAAATGGATGGATAAATTAAAAATAAGTCGATTAAAAATAGATTGTAAAAGAGTTTACGGTAGAATTAACTTATTAAAATTCTGAATCCCGTGTTGTAACATAATAAGAAGGATTCAGTAGCTCAAATTTGAATGAAATATAAACATTACGCAACATGATAATAATGTATTTGTGTGTGTGCCTTGGGTAATACTTTATTTAAATCTATATAAATTAAAAAGTGTGTGTGTGCCTTGGGTAATACTTTATTTAAATCTATATAAATTAAAAAGTGTGTGTGTGTGTGTGTGTGTGTGTGTGTGTGTGTGTGTGTGTGTGTGTGTGTGTGTGTGTGTGTGTGTGTGTGTGTGTGTGTGTGTGTGTGTGTGTGTGTGTGTGTGTGTGTGTGTGTGTGTGTGTGTGTGTGCTGCGCCTTCCTAAACCGTTGATTTGATTTCGATTGCAATGAAAGTTTGGAGAATGGCTGGACACATTCCCGCGGCGTAGGTTTCTAAGTTAGTAAAGCTATATTCCAATAGATGCCTAAGTCGCGTTGCGGGGGATTAAGAAAAATTAATATTTTTGTTTTATAAATGTTGAACCTACAGGTTTAAAATTTGATAGCCCAATTCCTTTTATGAAATAGAATTCCTTTAAGAACCGGTTTTGTGAAATTCTACCCCCAAGAGGCGTTGCAAGGGCTTAATGGGCGTTATAGATAAATATGTTACCATTTATGGACTATAAGACCTACAGACTTGAAATTTGGCTGGCCTGTTCCTTTCATGCCTTATGTCGCTAATAAATGACTTTTCAAAAAGGCAAAACCAAGGGTGGTTGCAAAGGGTTAAATGCCGTTGTAGAAAAAAAATTCCATTTTTGAACTATAAGACCTAAGGACTTGAAATTTGGCAGGGATATTCCTTTCGTAGAATAATCATCCACTACCAAAAATGTTTTTCAAAAGAGGACCCCCAAGAGGAGCTGCGAGGGGTTAATGGGGCATTATAGATAAATATTCTCGTTTTTGAACTTCTAGACCTTCAGACTAGAAACTTGGTAGACATGTTCCTTTCATGGAGTAGAGATCTGTAAAGAAAGGGTTTTGCCAAAATCGACACCCAAAGGGTTCGCAAACGGTTAAATGCTACTATAGATAAAAATTCATTTTTTTACCTATTAGACCTGCAGATTTGAAATTTGGCTGGTATACTCCTTTCAAGGAATAGAGAACCGCTGCAAAAGATGCTTTTAAGAAAATTGAACCCCAAGAGGGTTGCGAGGAGTAAACGGGGTGTTATAGATAAAGGAGAATTCCTTTTTTTCGAACTATTAAACTTAAACTCTTAATTATTATGCTCACAGTCTTCTTTCATAGAGTAGAAATCCTCAAAGAGAGGGTTTTGCGAAAATTGACATCTAAGAGGGTTATACATAAAAACAAGTTATACATAAGAGTTATACTAAGTTATACATAAAAACAAGTTCCCTTTTATGAATAACTAATCCTGTTTTGAAATTTAGAAATCACATAACTTTTGCTGAGTATAGATCTGTCAAGAAGGGGGTTTTCAAAAGTCACCCTCCATGGGGTGTTATTATAAAAAATGTTATGGGAGCGTTATAGGTAAGAAAAATTCCTTATTTCAACTATAAGACCTGCAGATTTCCAATTTGGCAAATCTGAATTTTTATTGCGTGTGAGCAGAGATATGGTAAAAAAAACTTTTTTTGTTTAACATACAATTTAATTAAATTTAACTCCTAAAAAAATTATTTTTCCTTCAATCTCTAGTGTTTTATTTTTGAATTCACCCATGCGAAGAAAGGGTATACCAGCTAGTTCTTATTATAAAAGATAGATTTCTATAACAACAGTATTATATCATCATAGCTAACAAACACACACACACTGTCTCTTAATATTCTCAAGTAGTTTATTATACATTTCATTTGTTTATTCATTAAATAAGAGTACATAATTGAGAAAACTGTTTGCTATTTATCTATTTAAAATAAAGAAACAATTTATAAATAAGGTTCATTAGAAAGTTAATTTACTGATGAATATAATGCAGTAATTTGCGCAGAATTAATTATGTTTGATTGTTTTCAAACCATAAATCTAATAATTAGGTAATGCCATGGCATAAAAGCAAAAGTAATGGAATGATTGTCTTAAAACTAACTAAGCATTCATGCTGTTAACAAAGCAAACCCAACAAAGAAGGTAAGAATTTTTTTTTTTTTCATTTCTCGGAATTCAACTATTTTACTGTAATTATTACTGGAACTATTTTGTAACTTTTTACTGTGTGTGTAAGGATTTAACTATTTTACTAACTGTAACTATTTTAGTAGTATTCCGTATTAGTATACGACTGGTGTATGGGTTCCTTTGTTTTCATATAATATTACTACGAGCTTTTTATTTTACTCCATGAGATTTTGTTGCTTCAATTATAAAAGTTGTGATATATATTTACAAAACCTTTCAAATTTTAATTCGCGTGTAGTTCAAATAATTCCTCTCCAATTCTACAACATATTTTATAATAATGGAAAACTATTTAACTACTTTTATCAATAGATATACTTTGTGCTTACTGTAACAGGAGGCTTCGTCAGGGACTAATAACAATTTGTTAATTCATTGTAACATTCTTTACTCTTATAATGGTTATTATCTATGTCCGAAGTGGACATTAAGTAGATCGCGATCGATTGCTGGAGCGCCAAGTCATTTTGGGGTACCGCCTTTACTAAGAGCTAATACGAGAATTCTAAAAGAACATCAATGGAACACCAGCTGGACAAGAGAAATGGCTTTTCACAATTGATGTGAGTGACTTATTTGTGTGAGTCTGCGTTTTCAAAGATGAATGTAACTAAGCCAGCATATTGTTCTCGTTTCACAGACGACCTCTTAGAATCCAGTGCAAGTTTAGCAGTTAGAAATTATATACTGAGAAATTCAAGATTTGCGGACAGTATGCAGACTAGGTCTTCTGACTATAACTACGAATGTGAGTGATTGAAATTTTTTATGTCGCACTATTTAAATACACTAGGGCAGGGGTGCCCAACACGCGGCCCGTGGGCCGCATGTGGCCAACGAACACGTAAATAATCTTTTTTTAAAAAAAATTTAAGTATCAGGTTTTTAAAGTTTTTTTCATTTGCTATAGATATATATATATATATATATATATATATATATATATATAGTATCTACAATGTATTTGCCTGTTACCTATTCCTGTTTTAAAATATATCCTTTTTGATAATAGAAATGTCCTTTACATTAAAATAGATTTATATTTTATGAAACAGTTACATTTGATTTTACTATAATAAATTACTTTTTTAATAAATTTCGAATTGAATTTTGCATATCCTTTACTATGGATGGTACATGATTCTCTGTGTGTGCGACTTTCATTTCTTCTCCTCCTCTTTTGTTTGGAGTGCCCAAAAAGCAAGAAGCAATCAGAGATGTTTTTAAAGTTTAAAAAAAAAATTATATTCAGGACGGTTAAAATAAAGGGCAATGTATATTTAATCGTTTGCGAATGGCAGTACAATCAAATTTCATTAATGAGTAACGAAAGATCAATTCAAAAGGAACACCGTAATTTTGAAGAAAATGGCAACTGTGTAATAGTACTTTAAACATTATTTGATCATTGCATTATTATATTATCTATGTCTGTATACGTGAAAAATAAAGAAAACAATAATAATAGATCATTCTGTTTTAAATTTTCACTCCAATAAATGTTTTTTTTTGTTTCCAAATCTGATATAAAGGTACATATTTTTATGTGTGGCCCGCGAGAATATAATGTTTTTCCGAAGTGGCCCGCAAAGTCATTTGGGTTGGTCACCCCTGCACTAGGACTTTTAGGAACGGACTTCGTAATTTTAAACTATGGTCAAGTTACGAGGATGACACGTGACCTGGCATTCCCCTCTCCTAACTTCTCACCACATCAACTGGAAGACATTAGAGTCATGACATATTTAAAGTGCATCCTCCCCTCTGTATAGGTGGGTACTAGGCTCGAACTCATGACACGCCAGCCACGAGTCCGTTACCTTGACCACTAAACTTCCGATGCCACCTATAACTACGAGAACTAACTTTAATGGCAAATGATTTATTTTTTTAATGAATTGTTTGATAATAAATCAGTGCTTCTCAAAGTTTCAATATTCGCGACCCAATATTCAATCATAATTTTCATCGCGCCCTCCTCCCTCATACAATAAAAATCTATTGAATTCAATAGTACTATACTTCGACGTTAAAACTACAATACAACCTTAACCTCTTAAGTTCCACCGGCGTATATAAACGTCTCGATCAGTCAAAGCGTTAATTTCCCTGGGCGTATATATACGTCTTTCCGAAGTATGATCTATTATCTGCACTGCTATCCATATAATTATTCCAAACCTTAACCTCTTAAGTTCCACCGGCGTATATAAACGTCTCGCTCAGTCAAAGCGTAAATTTCCCCGGGCGTATACATACGTCTTTCCGAAGTAAGATCTATTATCTGCACTGCTATCCATATAATTATTCCGAAGGCTTTAGAATTCAATAAAAGGTCCTTGACAATGTTTGCGAAGGATTTACTTATTTCAGATTATTTGCTATTCTTTATTCTTCACCTTCCCCTCCCCTCCCCTCCCAATACACTACATACGCTCTCCTACATGGAAAACGAATCTCATAAATTTTATTCGGCAGTTAAGGGGTTATTTATAAGTCGTTCCCGTTCTCAAAATAAGTGTTAATTCTTGTATATAATTTATATATGACAATCCCATGGGGGGGTCACTCGAAATTATTAAACTTGCTCTTAGCTTAGTATTGTTAAATTAATTATAAAATACATTGTGTAGCACTGATCCATTTATAAGTGTAATATATCAATGTAAATGTGTATTTTATTTTTATTATGTCAGAATATATTTTGTTTGTTTACTTTCAGTAAATTAATATTTTTTTTAAATAATCTTTTGTTTTCGATTTTTCAATATGCTCGCGCCCCCTCGTAGAGTTGTCACGCCCCTCAGTTTGAGAAACACTGTAATAAATGCATCATGGGATATTATTATATTTGTAGCTACTATTTTTATTTTCGAATCTTGCATTTTGCTTTAAACTTGGTTTAAAGCGTTGGGTTTTTTGTTGTAATAATGTAGGTAAGTATATATTCTGTATTTATTATTGTCATTAAATATTGTTGTTATTTTTAGCTCACAATATCTACGCCACTAGGTGGACAGCAGCATCTTGTAAAAAGTAGAAGTAGACCGTACCATGTAAAAGTCTGCCCACCCCTAATCTATGTATATAATAATAGGATGACTATTCCAACTATTGATCCCTATTCTCATTACCTTTCATTCCCAGAAATCTATCACCTCGGTTATTCAAGGTCCATCTCATTCTACATCAGCGACATCTAACAGTCAAATTGCTTTGATTCAGATGTCAAGCAGTGCTTCAACCCAATACGCTAATTCATAGTCCAAAGATGTGTCCTGTTTCTAAAACCATCATTCAATTGAAATCAACTGCGAATTTCCCAGAAAGGAATTACCAGCTTTGTGTTCTAATTAAATACTATTTAAAAGCTTGGAAAATTTGGTCTCTCTGGAAATTATTTTAATTTCTAAATGCATAGCTACAGTTCCTTAGCATATACTTAAAGTTAAATAATTGTCGATTGATGTGCCTTAAATGGTGAAGTGATTACCAAATTCCTTCAATTAAGTAATCAATTAAAAATGCACAAATTATTATCTGATGAGTAATTATACATTTCTACTTCAATTAATTGCTTGCTCAATGTTTTTGTTTCAAAGCTTTATTAATAGGCCACTTTTAAAAATTTTACCCCGTATTTACATAATATGATGTCGTGTGTGTGTGTTTGTGCGCGCGCCCGTGTGTGTGTGTGCGAGAGAGAGATTTTTATATCGAACGGATTTTTTTAACACCTTCGATTTTTGTTGTCATTTCCCCTTAAATATTTGGAAATGATTGATTTGTGAATCTGATTACTATTATATGCCTGATAAAAAATCATTCTTTAATTATTATAATTTCTAGTAAAGCTAAAGAGAACTTAGCTCTGACACGATATCTTGTATAAAAATTCATACTTAAAAGTTATAAAGCAAAACTAAGAAAAATATACATTTTATGCTTTTTCCAACTTGATTTACTGCATACAAATTTCCTCATAATTGAAAATATGATAATTGTTTAATTTATATTGCAAAGAGTTGTTTATGTCATTAGACTTCCACATATAAGATATTTAATGCTTATCAAATCTAATGAAGATATTGATTAATTTAATCAGCTTTGTGTAATAATATATATGCGTATTCAAGCACTACTTAAAATCTCTCAGATTATAATTAATATTGGTTAACTCAAAACATACATCAAACCACGTCTGAAAATGAATTATTTCTCCAAATATAATTAGGATTTGTTCTTATTAAAGAACCATTAATGAATTATAACTTTTAATGGTATTTATTCTCTTGTCACGTAGTTCTACCATAAGGGTAACATTAATAATTATTTACTTAGCTATCTTGACCTCTCAGTTGCTCAATTCGAAAGCGGTAAGTGATCGAGAACTTAATGTGATCATTTATCAGTTAACTTAACGTCATGTAAATAATAATGTGTATCGAGCACTTCCCATTTCTTGTACTAGAGTGCATCGAACTTCATCTTAACATTTTGATTCACTCTAATTATACTCTCATGAGTAAGGGATTAATAATTTGTCATTCTCCATTGATGTATGTATTTACTACCAATGGGAAATTTGCTGAATGGCATCTAAATCAATTATTATTAGCTGTTGGTAACCAGTTTAAATAAATGGATTACCTTAAGGGCCTTATGAAACTGTTATAGGTTATCATAATTACTATATATCTACTTTTCATTGTTATTAAAATACAATTTATCACAAAATAATAAATATACATCTCCTTCAGTTATTTTGTAATATCAATCTTCTGAAAGATCGAATGATATCTGCTGTCTGGTGCTTAACCTGGAACTCAAGAAACTAAATTTAATAATTAATACAACAATCTCGCTGCAATAATAAAAAAGAATTAGAATGTACTTTTTCAGATGAAAATAGAGAAATTTAAATTAAATTAAAATGGTCAATGATAGATACAAAATATTTTTTACATTAGCCTCTATAATTCTATGCAAACTCATCAGGATATCGATATCGGACTTATATCTCCTTTTTTGACTGCTTTAATGTTTAATCTTTGATAAATATTTGCTCATCTCTTTAAAAAAAGTTACTTCCAATAAAACAAAAGTATTTTACAAAATAAATTTCCCTATACATATCTCGATAGAATTCACGCATACACAGCATTTCTTATTAATTATTTTTAAAAAAATAAGAGTCATGTTATAATTTCTACTGCAAATTTATTCAAAACACTTTTTCTAGTATAATTTTATTACAAAACTAAACAGTATTTATCTGTCGCAGTTCATACATATGAGTACCTTTTATGTCATATATCAGAAGATTCTCTTTTAAAAATAACTTCTATACTATTGATGTAGACAACTAATATTATATTTAAAAGCAAATCTCTTGATACCATTCTGTCATGTGTGAGGCCACGGCATCCAAGTTGTGAAGGTATTGGATCGTGGCTGAGTTTGTCAAGAGTTCGAGCCCAGTACCACTAAAGACCCGCCGTGTAGTGGAGCGATGTACGTTAAATCTGCCGAGAGCTGAAACGTCCTCCCGTTGGTGTGGTATGGTAGTTAGGAGAGGAGGTTGCCAGCTCAGGTGTTTTCCACGTCATTTGACCAAGGTTCAAAATTACGTGGTCCGTCGCCACAAGCTCTCGTGTAGCTGAAAAGTGCGAAGTTAATATCCACTCACTCATTCACGCCATTCTGTCGTTTGCATTCTGCATTGTTCCTGTTGAATCTGCGTAATGCAATATTATTCATGCAGTTTCAAAAAATTAATATAAATAAATATACTGAGACATCTAAAATAACAAACTTATGAAAGAGGTGATGAAATATATTGCTGCAAATCTGTGATACATTTTTTGAATGATTTAAATATTTAAAACGCAAAGAAATACCTTCATTGTATGAGACTTAAATGAATACGGAATGGAAATTATAAGAGAATTTTTAATGACACACACAGAAGTCATTTCATGAAATCCTAGAAACTGAATGAGACGATTTTTATTATTGTTCTATATAATAAAGGTTAAATCAACGAAGTAAATTTTTTTACAGCCTGATTGATTTTTAAATTTACAATCTTGCAATAAAATGTAAAAGGCTTTTAAAAAAGAAATTAATTGCTGCTAAATCATTAGAACATTATGAATTTTCTTCAGAATCAATAGAAAATAAGGGTGTTTCATATGTTATGCATAGTTTTTAAAATTGAATTAACTATTTGATAAATTTCCCAAAACTTAAAAAGTATACTTATCTTCATCGCAGTCATCATTTAGTGATTCATGATAAAAAAACAACTTAAAAGTACCTTTGACTGTAACAAACTTGAGAATTTTAAATGTGATTTTCAGTTTTGTTAAAAATAGAAGTACGTGTTGATTTTCTTCGGGAATATACAATACCTTCTAGTAATTTGACTCATTATCCTTTCTTCATTATGTATTGTTAAATAAATATATTTCTGCCTATCTTTCTCTATTTTTATACTAAGAAATTGCTGAATTCAAGCTTTTAGGATTACCTTTTAGAAATATATTAAGCAAAAATCATTTTTCTTACTAAAAGAAATTTATAAAATTAATTTAGTCTCAGAAAACTTCTTGATAGCAACAGTTCAAATGAAAGAAAAAAATCTTTAATTTTGATGCTCAGAAAAAATTGAGATTAAGGTATCCGACTACGTTCGGAACCGTGATTTTTCGAAAGCTCATAAATGAATATGTATGATATTTAGTGTAACTTAGATTAGAAAACGTATATAAAATGGCTTTAAGAATATTATTACAATAAAAAAATTATTTAAATACAACATTTTGACAAAAAAATGAACATAGAATGACCAATTTTCAAAACATTCTCTTTTTATGAAAAATGCTTCTATTATAATAATATTTTGGCTGCATATATCTCAGGCATCTCTACAGAGGCTGAACTAGAATTTTTGAAATATATAACTTAGAAGTGGGTTTATCCATGTTTTACGACGACAGAGGGGAGAAATATTAAGAAAAAAACGCTGACAATTATTTCAATTGATGGTAACTTTGAAAATAATGTGAATTTCTCAAACTTCCTAGTTCAGAGTCTCTAAAGAAGTCTTTACTTTATATATAAGCAAAATATTATTATTATATAATCATTTTTATGAAAGGAGAATGTTTTGAAAAAAGGTTATTCTAAGTGAATTTTTTTTGCCAAAATATTGTATTTAAATAATGTTTTTTTTTTCATAATGTCCTTAAAACAATTTTATACATGTATTCTAATCTAAGTGACACTGAATATTATGAAAATTATCCATTTATGCGCTTTTTTAAAATTATGGCTACGAACGTAGTCGGATACCTTAAGAGACTGTAAAAGAGTATGGATTTTGAAAATATGCATCATTTAAAATAAGCTTTATTCAAGCATCCGAAATTTAAATAATTTCAAGAATGGAGTATTAGTTCTTACAAATTACTAAGAAAAATAGTTCTAAGTAAGATATTAAAGCAGTCCAAATACCAATAAAAATTTTATCTTTCTTATAATGTTAAAATTTCAATAAGAACGAATCTTAAGGTATTCGACTACGTTCGGAACCGTGATTTTAAAGAAGTGCATAAATGGATAATGTTCATGATTTTTAGTGTCACTTAAATTAGAATACATGTATAAAATTGTTTTAAGGACATTTTGACAAAAAAAAATTATTTAAATACAATATTTCGGCAAAAAATTAACTTAGAATAACCTTTTTACAAAATGTTCTCTTTTTGTGAAAAATGATTCTATTATAATAATATTTTGCCTGTATATAGCTCAGACCTCTGTACTGAGGCTCAACAATGAGTTTTGAAAAATTCACATTATTTTCAGAGTTACAACCAATTGAAATATTCATCGACGTTTTTTTTCTTAAAATTTCTCCCCTCTGTTGTCGTAAAACATGGATAAACCCACTTCTAATTTATACATTTCAAAAATTCTAGTTGAGCCCCTGTACAAAGGTCTGAGCTATAAACAGGCAATTTATCATTATAATAGAAACATTTTTCACAAAAGGAGAATATTTTGAAAATTGGTAATTCTATTTTCATTTTTTGTCAAAATATTGTACTTAAATAATTTTATTTTGTAATACTATTCTTAAAACAATTTTATATATATTTTCTAATATAAGTGACACTAAATATAATAAATATTATCCCTTTATACACTTTGGCAAAATCACGGTTCCGAACATAGTCGGATACCTTAATATTTTAGTTATAGATTAAAATAGAGAACACTTTAAATGTAACTTTATTTCATATAAATATGCAGCATTCTGAAATGAAATCCTCTAAAAAATTTAAAACCAAAGTAAAGCTTCAAAAATGAATTTTTACTTTTAATATAATCTCTTCTAATCGTTTACTTAAAATTGTGATACCCCGTGAGCTGAGAGTATCCTCTCTGTATCATCCACGTGACCTATGTTTGAGGGAATGAAAGATTGACGTTGTAATACCATCCATAATTAAAATTAGTTTATTATGATTTCAATTTATATTCAACAAAACAACACTAGTCTAGGAGGCTTATGATCAGGAGTGATGAGACACAAACTGTAATTCTAACAAAGAGCGCAATAAATCACCGAATCTTTATTTATAGAGAATTTCCTAACTTACTAGAATCCGCTCTAGTCTTAAAGCTTAATCTAAACTATCTTACTGCTATTCCACGGCGAACAGCTACTGTCTTTATATCGTCAATATATTCTTCGATCCAACTTGATCCGGCTAGGGGATAATCTTCTGGTCTCGGACCCACTTAGAAATAAACTTCACTGACACTATCAGACCGACTCATAGAACTCTCTCTCTCTTAGACACTTCTTCTAGAACTTCACCTAGAGCTTTTTCGAATACTAAAACTCCAATATATATATACTTCCTAATCTACATAACCACGTTTTATTCTAGTGTTGGTTGGAAAGAATTGCCATTCTGGCCCCAAAGATATTCCAAGAGCATTATTAATAGAAGTACCGATAAAGCCCCGTCACAAAATATGACCCTCTTTCAAGACGTTCGAAAACTGATCTCTCCTTGATTTTAAAATGAAGCATATATTTTTCAATTTTGTCTTCTCATTGAATGAAATATCACTTTTCCAAATATAAATTTACCATACATGAAATTTTCTTTTTTTCTTAAATTGATCCTTGCTTGTGCAGCACTTTTTGAAGGAGGACGGATAAAAGTTATATGCTACCTTTAAATAGAGTTAAATTTTAAATTTAAATATTCTTTAGAGAAATAATCTTCTAGGTGCATTTTATAATAATGTGATATCTACATTATAACAATTCTTTATATTAAAATGCAAAGTAATAGTTTTTATATATAAGTACGGTAAATTCCTTTAACTGTATGAAATGAAATAGGTTTATTTCCTTTAATTTTTGTTTTATTAAACGTATATAAAATCTGATTTATATTTGTTTTCAAACACAAAAAGTTTACGTCTTTTCATTGAAGCCTTTTATATGCCCTTTAAACACGCCATTATACAATTGAATGAAATTTTACATCATCGATGATGAGTTTCAAAAGCATTTTCTTCTAAAATATTCATAAATATAAATTCAATATTACATTGTATTGTATCACATTGCATTGTATTGCACGTATAGTATTATATTATACTATGTTATACATATATATATATATATATATATATATATATATATATATATATATATATATATTACATTATATTATATTATATTTCAATATTAAGGCTCTAACAATTTATTTTTTAAATGTGTAGTTTTTCATGGGTACATTGGAACACTTTATGTTTAAAATAATATATGTTTCGAGGTAACTAAGCTTACCTTAAAAGTAAATATTTTATTTAGATCTTACAGGTAAAATACTTGTGACCTCAATGTTTTTCCCTCGAAAGCATTATAAGATACAAGGAGAAAATAAACTTTAAATGCAAACTTGCATTATTAATAACATAATTTTTGTGTTTCCTTGTTATTCGTTAAACAGTCTTTCTCAATTTAATTAAATATTAGAACAATTTTGTGCGTAAAATTCACGAAAAAACGAGAAATAACTTTTAACTCCGTCTTTCCTAATACAGAAAGACTTATATACAAAAACATTTGACAACTTAGGAACGTTTGGAATAACTACATAAATATGTTTCTTATTTTTTTCATACCGTTAAAGAATTACGTTTTCAATAAAAGTGATATTGAGAGAAATGTTTTGAAAGAGAGAGGTGGCCCTGAAAATTTCACACTTATAGTAACCAATACCATTAATAATTTGAAATACTTATAAAAGACTTTTGAATTCATCAATTAACATTTCCTTTTATTTAAAATTAAAAAAATTACTTATTTAGTTTAATATCTACTAGTTTTTCATTCGTTTAAATATGTTTATTATTTTAAAGTCAATTTTATATACAGGGTTTCCGGGCAACAAGTATCCAAAAGTAATGGTTCATTATTACAGAACTACTCATCAGGATAAAATAAACTGTTCACCCATGGATTGGAAAACTCTCCGAGATTTTTTGGGTCGAGTACGATCAGCCGCACGTGCGCGCATTATTCGGCAATCAAAGACGATAAACTTTTTACGCTGACTTCATTGGTAAAAATGTGGACACCACAGTAAAAGATGCAGTGCGTACTTTGGTTGACGGAATTTATATCAGTCACGCTTGTACAGCGACGTGTTCGAACAGAATGGAATGAACGTCATTACTGGCTTGCCTAAAGGCTTACCAGGACTCCTACAAATTTAATCACGCACACGATTAACAGTGTCTTCTATCACGAAAGCTTAAGGAGACTTGCCAGTTTGAAACACCAAAGTTCCCATCTCCTTTAAAGTTCTTTCCTATTGGTGGATGGATTTTAATGTCGGAGGGTCAACATTCCATACTATTCGAAATTGTCGCTGTATTTAAATTCCGTTAACCAAAGTACTCACAGCATCTTTTACTATGGCGTACATATCTTTACTAATGAAGTCAGTGTCAGAAGTTTTTTGTCTGTGATTGCCGAATAATGCGCACACGTGCGGCCGATCGGACTTGATCGAAAAAATCTCGGAGAGTTTTCCATTCCATGGATGGTCCACATTCTGATGAGTAGTTCCGTAATCAGCCATTACTTTTGGATGCTTTTAGCCCGGATACCCTGTATATGCCTTATTTATATTTTATTTTTTAAAAGAACTTTTTAAGTTGGTTGGTATATTCAAGACTTTTTAGTTAAATTAATTACTAAATTAATCTTAATTAATTACTTAATTGCATTTATACATCATCTCATTATTGTAACAGCTTTCTTTTCTTAGTGATATAGTAACCCTGTACAGCCCAACGTATGGAAAATGTTACATGTTTAACTATATTGGAATTTTTAATGACAAAGACACGCCCGTGAAGATTGCAAAGCAACCCGGAAGGACCCATGGTATGGTTTACAATATACTTTTTCTTAACTATTACTCTATGTCATATTTTATCTATAACAGTAGAAATTTCATTTGAGAATTAGCTGGGAATTTTAGAGATGATAAATGATTTTATGTTCGTATAAAGCGAAAATGAAATGATCTATAAGTCAGAGATAGCTTTAAAATGGGATTTAAATCAAACTACTAAACAATAAAGCAATACCTAGTAGTTTGATAAATGCAATATGCAAATGCACTTATAAATATATCATTTTTTAAAAAATTTCAAGTTAGAAAACATTCATACGATACATAAAAATATTTTTTTAAAAAAATTAAGTCAATTCCTACTTAGGTCAAGAGAGAAAAATTTTATTTTAGTTACTTTTTATGAAATAGTTACGATTAATATGAATATATATATATATAAGTATGACAGTGAGTGACAAAATAGAAAGCGATTTTACTCGCAATTTTCCCTTTTCCTTCTTTTATGTGGTATTGAACTATTTTTTTTGTTTGAAACAATTTATTCATTCTTTAAATTTAATTAACCTAATAAAATAGTATAGTAAAAAAAAAAAGAAATCACATTCTCTCAGAAATTAGGCCAACCCAGGTGGGATTCGAATCCACGACCTTTGTATTAGAAGTCCAACGCGCTATTCACTAAGCTACAGGGACACAACGAGCGTTTTTCCTTTCTATATATGCTGTTGGACTATTATTTTGGTTTGTTACTATTTATTCTTTTTTAATTTAATTAATGAATATATAATTTGAGAAAACTGTATTAACATAAAGTGTCATTCACTACAAATTTTAAAAAATGTATTTGATTTTTAATGGATGAATAGAAAGTATTTTATTAAAGATTGAAAATTTGAACAAGATACGTATAGGGAGAGAGTGAACTAATAGTGGGAATTGAAAAAAGCAATTATTTTCGTATTAGAAAATTCCTTTAGTGAGTGAGTGTTGATTTTTTTTTTAGCTAAAGAGCCAAGTTTGGCTATACTGCGCCACACATCCGTTAATATAATCTGTGATCTAGACGGGAAAAGAAAGAAAGGATAAATTGAATGACAAGAAGAAGGGTCTAAAATAGAGAAGGATCACTAGGGTACTCCTGGGTCGTTACACCCGCGTTTACCAAAGGTAGTAAACCCCTTGGGAAAAGGAAAAGATCACTAGGGTACCTCGGGATTGTGACACCCGTACTCACCTAAAGATGGTGAGGGGAGAAAATTCCTTTAACTTTGTATGTAATTTTAGACGTACAAAAAAGAAATTAAATTTATTAAAATCTTTTTTTTTTATTTTAAAGAACAATAAACATATTTAACATGAAATTAAAGAATAAAAACCGACAAGAAGTTAAGGTATAAATGTTGATAGTAACTTAAGGGCACAGATTTTTTTTCTTCTTCCGAGGAATGAATTAAGTCTTCTCATATTAATCAGAACATTTTTTTCATAATTTTATGCGCATTTTAAGCCTACAACATTTTACAGAACTATAATTCCTTTCATAATTAAGTTCTCAGTATAATGCGCAATACGCTATTCTCTCGAGATAACTTTGATTAGAAATATATTCATATTCAAGGAAACTGAATAATTTTGACTAATAATTTAATAAATTTCATTTAGAAGCTGAATTAGGCATCTTAAATTTCAGCCCTGGGACAATTACAAGGATAATACTCTAGATTTAACATTTTATTCTTTTTACTCCTTCCAGGCTCATTCTTTTTTCTAGATTATGCAACAAAAAAACGTCCATTTTTTGTTATGTTTATTTTCAAACCTGCATATCTTTTAAACATAAGAGCACCATTCTGATACAAAGTTCCTAAAAATTAATGTTAAAAAAAACTATTTAAGTAAATGAGTAATTTACCTGTAAAGTGGACTTTCTGTATGGCAGAAATCATTACACTTTGGAATCAATTTTCGCTAACTACAAATATAAAGCTTAGCGTACCTAGCTTTTATTTTGACTTACAAATTATATCTACATCTTTTGCATTTACATTAATGATTAGGAAATTATCAATCCAAATTTGATGGTGTATGATAAATTCGAAAACGTGCTACTGCGCATATCGCAACATCGCAATTTGGACAGTGAATCTTGTTCTTCTTCTTAACTTCTCTTTTTACTGTCTCTCTTTGAGCAGCAAATAATACACTGTCGTGTTGGATTAGCTTTCTTCTCTGTAGGGGGAAAGTAGTCAACAAAGTATCTTTCAGACAAGCGTAAAAGGGGTGGGGGGGGGTGCTCAATAGAAGGACGTCCTCTTTTAGCAGATATAGTCGAACCTCTATATTGTGAATTTTTCTATGTAGCGAACTTTTTCCTGGAACCAAGAACATTTCACGATTTTCTCCGTAAAAAACCTCTCTATAGCGAAGGGCATTTTCTATATAACGAACTTTTTCTCTTGTGATTCAAATATTTTTTCTCCCTCTTTTTGAAGGATTTCTGGATATTTCATGTTATTCTCTCTTTTAACATATTTTATGGTGGTCATAAATTTCGAACTGATTTTTATTAGGAGCCTAATTCACCAAAAGCAATATAATTCTGGGTATTTCATCCAAGAAGTGCAACCTTTGACCCCCATTGTCCAGTTCACTGTAAACATTTTCGATATCCTCTTTCACCCTCAGTGGAGTTGTTTCATGTCCTCATGTTCTTGAACTAGTCTCCATTCATGTGTCGAGTTGATCAGCCGTACTGGTAACTTTGTTCCTTGTAGCTCGAAAAATGTTAAAACGTAAGTGCTTCAGCATCAAAGAAACACTTAATTCTTCAGGAAGAGGATGAAAGCGTCAAGAAACTTTCCTTGCAATTTTACTTTCTTTCTTTTATTTTGATAGTTAAGATAATAAAATAAATATATATTAATTTGCAAAAAGGGGGGTATGAATAATTACTTATTTTAATATATAGTGTTCACGAAGTTAAAACTTTTTTTATGTGGTTTATGAAGTATATTGAAAGGTGAACCTCCATATAACGAATTTTCCATATAACGAACTTTTTTTCGGGATTTAGCGTCTTCCTTATATAGAGGTCCGACTGTAATTCCATCGAGGGGCACTTTTCAATTATTTGAAAACATAGAAAGTGCAAGTGAAATAATTTGGGAAAGACCAATTGCGCAGTATAAATTTTCACAGTCCTCGAGCTACACTCGGAATAAGTCAGGATGGTATGTTTCACCTGCCCGAGCTCAGCTCGGGAAAAACCGGGAAGGAGTTCAGTTTTACATCGTATTAACAAGAGCATCAGCTCATTTCACACAAGGAGCTCAAATGAATCAATATTCAATGATACAATGATGACGGCCACGGCAAAAAAAAAGATACTATGGAAATAAAGACAGCTAAAACAATTAGAGTCTTACATATTTCGATGGATTTTGTTAGCAACTTTATTCTTGCTTTAAGGTATCCGACTACGTTCGGAACCGTGATTTTACAAAGGCGTATAAATGGATAATATTTATGATATTTAGTGTCACTTAGATCAGAAAATGTATATAAAATTGTTTTAAGAATAGTATTACAATAAAAAATTATTTAAGTATAATATTTTGACAAAAAATCAACATAGAATGACCAATTTTCAAAATGTTCTTCTTTTGTGAAAACTGCTTCTATTATAATAATATTTTGCCTGTATATAGCTCAGACCTCTGTACAGAGGCTGAACTAGAATTTTTGAAATACATAACTTAGAAGTGGGTTTATCCATGTTTTACGACAACAGAGGGGAGAAATTTTAAGAAAAAAACACCGATAATTATTTCAATTGGTTGTAACTCTGAAAATAATGTGAATTTTTCAAAGATTCTACTTGAGCCTCTGTAGAGAGGTCTGAGCTATACACAGGCAAAATATTATAACAATAGAAGCATTTTTCACAAAAGGAGAACATTTTGAAAAAAGGTTATTCTAAGTTAATTTTTTGCTGAAATATTGTATTTAAATAATTTTTTGTTAAAATGTCCTTAAAACATTTTTATATATGTATTATAATCTAAGTGACACTAAATATCATGAAAATTATCCATTTATGCACTTTTTTAAAATCACGGTTCCAAACGTAGTCGGATACCTTAACGTAAATTTTAGTTTAAACTATTTTAATTTTGAAGCCGAATTGTTTTATAAATTATTATTATGGATTTAATTAAAAACGTTTTTAGATATTTTCATGGTCTACAAATTCATTTAATGTATAGGTTTCGAATCATTTTTTACATAAAGAAGAGTATTTTAGTCAGTAACTATAGTATATCGTTGAGAATCAATTTATTATCATTTGAAACGTTATTGTTTTCATAAAAAATTTATAAATGTTTTCTTAGGAAAAAGTTTAACATTTTTACGTTTTGATACAACCAATTTCGAAGTTAAGAAATGAAAAATTTCACTAATAAAATAATATTTAAGACATTTTAAATCGTAAAAATATTTTATAGTTTATTAAAAATATTTCCCAGAATCATTTTGAAATAAATTAGTCTTTTGGATTTATTTCATTCCTGCAACCTTCTGAGAACCGTGTATTAAACTGGGAGGAAATATATATATATATATATATATATATATATATATATATATATATATATATATATATACTACATTATGAGAGAAACAGAGTCTGAAGCAGCTTCTTTTAGAAAAAAAGAAAGTATTTTCAAAAAAGTAAGAGATTATAAAAGCCTTTAAGTAATTCGAGTAACATGTAAAGATTGTATGACAAATTTATAGGAAGAATTATTAATGCATTAATAAAAAGTGAAATTTTTACTTTAAAACAAATGTTTCTTGCAGTCTGGTATTTGAAACTGAACTTCACCAATTGATTGCTAAATGGGAAAATCAAATAAAAACATCAAAAAACTTAGTTGTAAATGAAATACCGACTTTAGCTGTAAATGAAATACGAATTATGATTGATATAATGGCCATACCTCAAAAATACAAGTACATTAACTTAAAAACTACCAGCGCTTCTTAAATTAATTTTTTATTAATTACCTTTAATGTTTGAGAAATCGAGGTATATGTTTTTATTAGATTACATCATAAAAAACTAATCTTATTTTCTAGGCTTTTGATTTATAGTCTTTATCAGTAATTTCTTAGTTTGTTTCAAAATGCTTAGTTCTGTATGTAAAAGAGAAGAAAAAAATTACTTTCCAATTGTTAATTCTGAATGCAGCAAATTGGAGCTTATACAATTTATATTAATTATAGATGATTTCTTTTGCAATGTATTTCATATAATCGATCTTTTTCAGGTTTGCAGCTATATATGCAAGTTCGAAAGGAAGACACCTTACCATTGTTAACAAGAGACTTGGGAGTTAGAATCGTAGTGCATGATCCACGAAGCATACCAATTGCAGCACAAAATGGCATAGACATACGACCGGGTGATATGGCATCAATAAATATGGAATATTTGGAAATGAACAGATTAGGACAACCCTGGGGAAGATGTGCCGAGGATGGTCAGGTTTTGGCAAACAACTACTCCGGCAATCCCTACATCCAATCAGTGAGTTGAATGTTATCTTTTTGAAAATTAAATCTCTTTTGCCTTACAGTAGAACGTCGTTTATTCGAATCAATTGGGATTGGACACCGTTCGGATATGCGATTGTTCGGATAACCAAAAATCGAATGCGATCCATGCAGTATATGAAACCGGAAACTATACGAATATTGAAAACCATCACATGCGGAAAACGTGCTTGAAAAAAAAGCAAAATAGGTGCAAAGTGTCGCAATTTTACCTTTATTGTGGAAAATAATCACTTATTTTTCGCTGTGTCATTGTTTACCTTCGTTTTTTCGCTGCAAGGTCTCCGATTCTTTTAAGCAGCAGTATTTGACTAGGGCAGCACTCTGATTGCTGTTCGTACCACTCTATAACTGTCTCTAGCGCAAAAAACACGCCAGCATTTGATGGACCCTTGCTACCTTCGTTGTTGTTGTTATTGTCCTCGTCTACATCCGTTTCATCGTTGACAGGATCAAATTCTTCTTGCACGGAAGTCGTAATCTCATAGCAGTTCACAACTCAACAAAAGATCTCGTGTCTAATATTGTAATCACACAACTGAAATTCCCCAAGTATTTCTGACCTTGGGTTTTCCAGTCACTTTTGACCTCACGCGAAACAACTGTAGACCATTGCACTGTTAGAAAACGTATTCATATACAGTGCATATAGTTGACAAAAAAAACTGGTCCGGATATTTGACGCTCCGGATAATAAACGTTTGGATACATGACGTTCTACGGTATAATATATTGCAGTAAGCTTTAAGCATAACGTAAATTCTATCTAAAACTAAAATTCGTAGGTTACAAGCTTCATATTGAGGAATCTTTTCTTCTCCACGGCTACTTATAAACAACAGTCATAAATTATAATGCATATATTTGCGTCTTTTTAACCGTGAATTCCATATTTAAATCACTTCCTCGGTTACTCTTTGATTCATTTATTGACTGTTTAAAAACAACGAAATTCAAAGCAACACGAGGACTACTCTGTTAACCAACCTCGTCATTCGTAACTCCAGTCAAGTGATGAGGACGGAATCTATAAATTGTTACCCCACTCCTCAAATTTCCTCATCATTCCACAATGAAGACTTTAATCCTCCATAGATTTAACTTGCACCCACCCTTCTGTATGGTGCGCCTTTAATATCCTCAAGAGTCACAAACCTATGACACAACGCCAACCTTATGGATTCAAACAGCATATCTTACTATTGGTTTCTCAGAGTTCTAGAATTGAACATTTTCATTATATTGGCTTCTCTTTTTCTGCGAATATTTTTAATTATTTTTTTATCTGAAAAAAAGAAATATATGAAAATGTTTGTATTAAAAAATTTCGTATTCTCGGAATATGATCATTAAAATCTTCACATAGCGGTAAGTGTCTCGTTATCTTGTATATTACACCAAATATATTTATTTTTAATTTTAATTCGGCTGAAATATTTTTAAAGGTAGTTAAATTTAAGTCTTCTTGGGATTCTAGGTCTGTATAGCATATGTAATCAAACATATGGTTTAAAATTTTGCTTTGGCTATTTTTGTAAACTGCCGTAAAAGACGGCGTATGACGCGTACTTTTAACACAAAAAATAAGATTTAAATCTACACGTGAATTTTATACGTCGAGTATAAAAAGAATTTAAAAAATATTCTACATGTATCAAAATACAGTTTATTTAAAAGGTGACATTTCTCATCAACTTAAAGGTTGTAATCCTAAAGCTTGGAATATTACCTAAAATAAAGGACCTCAAAACATAAGAGCATAAGTACATTCAGGTTTCTGCGTAAAAAAGGGAGTGCGGATTATACAGTGAATATACCCAAAAATTAAAAATTGCAGCTTGAAAATATGGGTGCGCGTTATACGGTGGTGCGCGTTATACACCAGATTTTACGGTACATAAGAACTACATAATAAAAAAATAAGATTTTATTACTATTTTCTTTAATTTGTATAAAAAGGGAAGAAAAATAATCTTCACAAATTTAAACTTCTTTTTCATAACGTCAGATCCTCTAAAGTATTTTTAACTTAAGTTTATTTATTTATTTATTTATACATTTATATTCTTATCAACTATATTTAAAACTATTTTTATTTTAGGAGTGTGAAAGTTTTTGCATTAATCAAGAAGTATTCAAACGCTGTCATTGTTGGCATCCTCGCTATTTGTCCGCGGTTGTGACACCAAAGCGAAAAGCTATTTGCGCTACTAATTCAACCTCTGCAGTAGGTAAAAAAAATCTCCAATTGATTAATTAATTTGAAAAATATTGAGCAAAACTGGATCAGACCAATTTCTTAGTTAGTTTGTGATGTCGCCCGTCTCGGGTGACTATTTTTTTGATTATCAGCTTGAGCTAGAGGTGTAGGAATAAAGGAAGAATTAGGAGTCGTCATGATCTTAATATGACTTTATTAAGATCTTTAACTTAATCGTCTAACAAATTAGATTCTAATAATATAAGTGAGAGAATATACGATGGCAAAACACACAATATATATGTTATACCGAAATTACTTAACTCGGACCACTATCAATAACTGACTTGCCTAAACTCAATTCCAATACTATCACAGATCCTAATATTAAATAGTCAATCCTACCTTGTTGTAGTCTGAAGTAGCGATCACAATAATCCTAGATGAAGTTGCGTATTTACTCGAGTGCAATGGTATGCACCTTGACTTAAAAATTCGATATCATGTATAACTTCCGATAGCTGTCACTTAATGTTTTCGAAAACCTCTTGACGCTTGAACCAGGGATTATCTTCACATTCCTCAAATTGCCACCAAGCTTACTCTAACTTCTGATATTTAAAAGCTTCCTAATTTTCATCTTTCCTTCACAATTCATTTCTTGGATTTGGTTGGAAAAGAGTTGGCATTAATTCTGGCCCCAAAGAACCCAAAGGACATGTTACAGAAAAGACGAATATGTTAAAATGAATTTTTGTTCCTTAAAAATTTGACAATTTTTAATTATTATAATTGTAAAGTCATTTGAACAAAATTTTCTAGGCTGTGTCCTCAGTTCTGAAAAAAATCTTTCTTTGCAATAAAAGTTAATTTAAAATTTTCGATTATTATCTCCCCCAGAATATAGTTTTAAATCTTAATATTTTCTAGTGCATGAATAAAACAATTGTGGTTTAAAATAACATTAGCGTTATTGCAACTTTGTAATTTTATTCATTAATAATAATACAAATGAATTATTTATGAAATAAGTAAGCTTGCATTTTAAATTAAAGTTTTCTATTTCATCATTTAATCTGAATCTCTAAACTATATTAAACCATATTATTTAAATTTCCATCCCCTTATTTTTTATTTATACTCCCTTCCAATTAACCTTATCTAAGAATAAATAACTTGCTTAAAAATTTTAATCATATTTTTGTAGTTTCCTTTTGTTTTGATGTACATAAGAAAACAAAAAAGTCAATATTAAATAGTGTTTGCTTATTGCAAGTTATTTTAATAATTATTGTACTATACTAATTATTAATGTATTTAAAGTTAATTTATTAATGTACTACAATTTTTTTAAATACATATGTCACCAAAAAAAAGCTTTTTTAGAATGAAGTATACTGGAAATGATTTTTTCCCTGTATTTCAATCGATACATTATAAGTTTTTGAAAAACATGACAGTGACAAATTTTAGTTTCAAATTTCATCGAATTTATCTTCCAGTTTTCTGTTACTTCAAGTATTTTTTGCTCAAAAGTTGCATCAAGATCCCTTTAAATTTCAAATCAATATCTTCATTATAACATATGTGTTGGAATATTTTGAATTAAAAGAGAGAGTTTTTACTTTTTTCATGAAATGTTTAGTTTTTTATTGTAACTAATCTAAGCTATATATTCTTTAATTAGTTGATCTAATGGGCATTTAATTTCTTCAACGGAGCATAATAAAATAATATATTGTTTATAAAAGGAATTAGTAAAATTGTATACTTTATAGGATCTTAAGATTTTTTGTGCTGTCTTTTACTACTAATTGTACATAAAAAAATTTCCTTTTATTAATAATTTTAGATTTTTTTTTAATGTTTTATAAGAAAAACATCTTTAGCATTTAATTTCAAAATGTTTTTGCACTTAAATTAAAATCGCATTAAGAGCACGTTCTTGTTATTTATTTCTTTTGTTGATAATTTTTTTTATAATCTTAAGCTTATTATTTCCAGATCGCTGTTTTTTGTCCGTAGTTCATGACACTGACAATGGAACAGTTGAATGTAACTGTCCTCCCGCCTGCAGGTACTTTCACCAAACTTCTTAACTGAGAACAAATCTAATTACACATAAGTTTTACAAAATTCTTTTGAATTTTTTTTCAATATTCCATATTATTCTGAGGTTCTTAACATTCAATACGCGAAGTAAATTTTCTGCTGACTGTTCATTTCATTCTATATTTTTCCTAGAAATAAAGCTATTTCAAGTTCAACATTTTATTAATATAAATATTAAATTTTTTACTTATTTTAATCATGTAATTAATTGGCTTAACTCTAGATAAATAAACTGATGCAATGAGCTTTCCGCTTTTTGATAAATAACTTCATTAAAATTTTCAACATATTGTCAGCCTTGTTATCAAAATGTGCAACTCCTTCTGGGTTGCTAATTTGATATAGGAGTGCTGCCCGCAAAATTGTTGTTTATGTTGACCAAGATGGGCGATAGCATTACAGTATGGTTATCTTGATAGTTTTATCGTGTGGTAATGGGGTTTCCATGGGGATTCCTTAATCCCGCCAAGCAGAGGTTGCCGCGTAGCATTCCTATGTCAAATTTAGTTCCTTTGTGGAATTACGCATTCTGATAATATGGCTTCTTTTTTAATTTAACTTTCTCAACTTTTAGCAAGTTTTTCTAATGAAAAACATTTATTAAAAAATAGTTTCTAATTAATTATATGTTAACAACATATTATTTAAAGTTTCATAAATGGGTGGTGCATATAATTGCTTATATCAATAATTTTACAGACCTTCACAAAATAGGTTCAAAAGTAAAAGATTTTCAATCGCTAAAAAAGGGGGATCCAGTTTTCATAAATTTCCATATATGCAAAATTTTCTAATAGCTTATTTTATTTTATAATCTAATGTAATAATTTTTACTTGTATTTCTTATACAGAGAAATAGGATACCAGTTAACTACATCAGCTAGTCAATTAAATCAAGATTTCTTTCGCATGGTAAAAAAAGCCAAAACATTAACTACAAAGGGTGGAAAGGCTTCAGTAACGAATTCTGACTTTGAGTAAGCTCTTCTACTTATTCTTTTCCAAAAAATGGGAATAAAATTATTTTATTTTTGTTTTTGTATGAAAAAAGTACTTTAGAGGTCAACTCACCCTAGTTCTTCGCTAAAATCTGTATAACCTTTCCGCATACATACAATAACATTGTATATGCTTAGAATTGAATAATCAAGAAATTTTGAGCATGCGTTTCAAAAATTTATTTTCATATATATAATTTTAGTAAACTAAGCTTATATTCCACATAAGTTATCCCATGGAATCCTAGAAATCTCTCAGATCATTGCATCTACACAAAAGATATGAGCTTCTAACGTTTTCTATACATGAAATGCACGTCCACAAAAAGTATGTGGCATAAATGTATAATTACATTGGTTTTTTCCGCATGAAAAAAATCATAAAATAATTATTTTTGAACAAAAAATAGATCTCTCTTATACGAGGGTCAGAACTTTAATAATGGCAACTACTTATTTACATGGAATACAAAAGTGATTCATGTCGCTATATTTTACAGTCCTTCAATATAGTCTCCAGCAGTGTGTATAACCCGTTTCCAACGAAGTGAAAGTCGCAGACACCTGTAACAGCGCCTGTTCTGTTGATTGTTCAAATATACCGGTCTACAGCCGCAAGATTCTCTGAAACAAGTTTGAAACGAATGCCATGGAGTTGTTCCTCTATCTTAGGAATTAAGTAAAAGTCACAAGGACTCAGATTTGGGGAGGGTGATGGATGGGAAGGCACTTCCCATCTCTATCGATCGAACAAATGAGTCATAGCTTGCGCTGTATGCGACCAAGCATTGTCATGCAAAATGATAGGGGCATTCTGTAGAAAGTGTCGCCGATTTTTGTCAAAGCTGGTCCAACATGGTGCTCTAAAAATGAGCGGTAATACTGTGCATTGACGGTCTTCTGTGGGGGAACGATATACTTTGGGGTGACACCATCGCCGTCGTACACGAGAATCAACACAAAGTTAAGATTGCTAGGGTTCTGAAGAAATTTTGAACGTTGTGGTGACCCGTAACGACGTCACTCGTTTGATTGGCGTTTCAGTTCTGGCTGGTACGATCTGGTCCAAGTCTCATTCAGTGTAATGATACGGCGTAAAAGAGCCTCTCATTCACGTTCATAGTGCTCCAGGTGGGTTCGAGGTGCATCGTATCGTACCCATTTCTGCATTTTCGTCAAATGATGTGAACCCATCGTGAAGTAATTCTTCTCATGTCCAGGCGTTCCTCCAGAATATGCAGCATAGGCATATGCGCAAATCCTGTTTATTGTGCCAGCCTCTAATCGTTTGGCGTGGATCACTGTCCATTAGTGCTGTAACAGCATGCACTTCTGCTTCGCTAACACCAGGACGACCTCACCGATGCATGTCTGTCACATTTTGGCATCCATCATTGAAGGATTTTACCCATATTGCTAAGGTTCTGTAAGGCTATGCAGATTAACCGCAAGCCTCTTGATGCCCTAGATGGCATTGTCGTGCTGTACGACCTCTAGCACATTCAACTGTTATCCAGCTTCGTTGTTCTTGTTTTGAAAACATCCTGAAAACACTTACTTTAGATTGCAAGCTAATACAAGGATTAGTTCTTCGTGCCACTCTGCATGCGCGTGACGTAGGAAAGACTATTCTTTTTGCTGAGAGGTAAGGTAGTTATGTAGCTCACGTGTGATATACGCAACATTCTTTGATTTTGTTGCGCAGCGCTTTTACAGCAGTGTTGCCACTATTAAAGTTCTAACCCTCGTACAATTGTTCTCAATGATTTATTTCAAAAGGTACGGTGAAAAAGTCAAAACGTCTTCAATATTAGAGCTTCTTCAACATGCAATTCCTAATTATATCGAATTTCTTAAAGTGCTCTATAGACTAGCAAGAACTGTATACATAAACTTGGCTTCTATATTTTATCAAACAACATTCTATGCATGTGAAAATTTAGCTGGAAAATGTAGTTAAAATTAAATTAAGTTTTAGCAGACAAAGTTTAGCAAGAAAGAGATAGAGACGCTATATATAAAACTTCAGCAATACTATGGCCAGAACATAAAAAACTATTTTTATTTTGTTTTTCGGATCTTTTGAAACTGCATTGATTATACATGGAATTACCATACTATACGGAATGATATATTACCATTGAAATACTATATACTAATTCAACGTCAGTTTTATGAAGATAGTAAAAACTGCTATTAGTACATGATTTATTAGGTGCTTTTTTAAGCTAGTTTACAAATTTTACTTTCTATTACCTACTACATTATATTATATAATATATCTCTCTGTGTCTGTATAGCACTTAATCCAACAAAACACACATTTCATGAAAACAGTTCAAAGCCTTTTACACCTAACTTAAATGTAAAAATTCACTTTATTTTACTTCAGGACTGACTTTAAGTAATATGATGCTGATGTGCAGTAGGATCCTTATTTAACGAATTCATCGGGACCGAATATTTTTCTCCTTAATTCAGGGTTCTTCGTTATATCGGGGTCCAAGCAAAATACAAATTTGTTTGTGTTTGGAAATTATATAATAAGCTGTTGCATAAAAAATGTCCTAGTTAGAAACTACTCACTTTATATTCAACTGCTATAATTACAATTAAAGAATTATTGACCAACAGATAATTGCAAATTTTAAAATACTGACTAATAGGTGTTTGACATTCTTTTTTATTCCTGACTTGAAGGAATTATTTTTCGATTTTATACAGGGAAGAAAATACTGCGTCATTTACATCCTGCTGCATAAGGCATGTTTTCACATTTCACAGACAATGTAAAACATTAGAAAATGTAACAAATTTAAGAAGTGTTTCATTATCGATTTCTGCATTAGAATCGCTATTTCTTTGGATCCAACAAATCAACCATTTTCTCAACTTCAATTGCACAGGTAGGCAATTCGCCATCAAATGTGACATCATCGTTAAAATTTTAAAAGTATCTACTACGTTGTGGAGTGGTATGAAATAAGAAAATAATTTTTAGTTCAATTCAAACCTCACACGATAGGTTACACTCATGAGTCATCTACAACTATAAAATCTTATCATGATCTACATGTTTTACCGTTGAAATTTTCTGCTTGAAGAAGAATCTTTTCCTGTTACAGACAAAAAAGAATGCCTTTTTGAAAAAAAAATCCAACTTTTTCTAATACTTAACTCAGTGACGCAAAAGCCCATCAGGGTCAATGCCTACTGGGTCTACCTCAATTTACCTGAATCTTAAGCTCAAGGGGTGCATGTGCAATAAGACGATAAATGGTTATTTGGAATTAGATGTTATATGCTTAAGTTTATTGCTTAATGTATATTTAAGTTTTCTTTGCGATAAAATATATGATTTCATCTGAATATACCCTTAGTTTCAAAGTTATTTCAAACCGAAATTTTTATATTAAAAATAATTTTAAAAAATATTTCGAATCTGGTTTTTTTCTAAGTTTTTCCCTTGGTGATATTTTAAAAATTATTTTTTTTTAAATTATGTATTTTTATTCTTTTCTTTGTCTATATTAAATAAAACAACAGTTAGTTCTCCGGTCTGCATAATAGTATGGGGTATATATATTAATAATTATTTCTTAATTTGATTTAAAGAATATTTAAAGTTTACGGTAACCCCTAATTTAAATTTTATTTCGACGTTTACATCAAATCGTGGGTTTGAATTCTGTTGGCAACAAAATTCTGATTTAGAAGCTAAAAGTATAAGTTGCCAACCTAGATGAGATAACTTCGTCTGACTGCAGCTCTTAATTGAGAGATGCGTCCCTTGAAACGACGATCATCAAGTTAACATTTTGAGTTTTCAACTATACGTAATAATTGAATTATCATTGGCTTGTAAGAAATCGAATCACTAAAACTAAATGAAAAAATACCATGCGCTCTACCTTACGTATTTATTAATGTCAACACAGACCGATGCCATAATGATGGTCGAGTCCACAAGAGTAATAAAGAGAAAAACACTTCTAAAGAAATCTATTTAAGGTATCCGACTATGTTCGAAACCGTGATTTTAAAAAAGTGCATAAATGGATACTTTTTATGATATTTAGTGACATTTAGATTAGAATGCATGTATAAAATTGTTTTAAGAACACATTTTGACCAAAAACATTTATTTAAATACAATATTTTGGCAAAAAATTAACTTATAATAATCTTTTTTCAAAATGTTCTCCTTTTATAAGAAATGCTTCTAAAATAATAATATTTTGCTTATATAAACTAAAAACTTTTGCAGAGAGTCTGAACTATTTTGTTTGAAAAATTCATATCATTTTCAGAGTTACAACCAATAGAAATAATTATCGGCGGTTTTTTTTTCTTAAAATTTCTTCTCTCTGTTGTCGTAAAATATGGATAAACACACTTCTAAGTTATATATTTCAAAAATTCTATTTGAGCCTCTGTACAGAGGTTTGAGTATATACAGACAAAATATTATTATAATAGAAGAATTTTTCACAAAAGGAGAATAAAGTGAAAAGTGGTCATTCTATGTTCATTTTTTGTCAAAATATTGTAACTTAAGTTATTTTTTATTGTAATATTATTCTTAAAACATTTTTGTATACATTTTCTAATCTATGTGACACTAAATATCATCACGGCACTTTTGTGTGCCACCTAATTCCACAAATGTGCTAACAATTTTTTTACAAATTCTTAATTGTATTGTGACTAAACATTGTTTCCCAAATTAAAGTATAAAAAAATTGATTGGGTTCGTAATCCATTTTTAATAATGGGTACATAACTATTACTTTCTGAATAGATATATTAAATACAAGTAATATTCTTAATTAATTGGCAATAAATTAATTTATTCTTACATTTGAAGTGAAACAGATCCTTTAAAGAAAATAAAAATATCTTATGAATTGCTTTCGCAACTTTCTATGATTTAGAAAACTAATTAAAAAAGTTCTCAACGTACAAAAGTCTAGAACTTTACAATATTTTGACAACCTAAGTTTTTGTCTGATTTATTGATTCAAGTTAATAATTCAAAATATTTCAAATTCTTCAATGGCTTCCTTATTTCTTCGAATGCACTTAAAAAATTCTTTTGAAATCGGTATATGAAGTTCATTAGAAATGTTCTGAGACATCATTAAATTCTGTTTGTATTCAAAAGTTTAAGAAATTATTATTATAAATAATATATTGTCAAAATAAGAGTGCATTTTTGATAAAAATAATGAAGGTAAAAATTGTATTTAAAAATAGTTACATACGAATGATAATTTTGTTGTTCTAAATTGCACTTTTTTACAAAACTTTGTTTCTATTTTTTCTTGCATTTTAGTATAAAAACTAAAAAGTTTTGAATATATACTTTAAAAATTTCTGATCATTTTTGTATACTCGTTTCTCTTAAAAAATATGCGTATAAATTGTGTTGAATAATTTATTTTTACAGCTTCAAGTTAATGGGAGTACAGATCTTTTACAATTCATTTTTTGTATCCCACGTAAATGAAACAGCTATTTATAGTGTAAGTAAGCATGACTAATAATATCTTTCAAAGTAGGATCTTTATTTAGTGTTTTAGATAAATGAAATGAATATTTATAATGTAACGTATTTTTATTACAATTTCTTAATTAAATATTTTCGGAAAATGAAAATTACTTATGTTTTCCTTTTAACTTAGAATAACTTAAAAGAGTGAATTCCGAGAGAATCACTATTAATTCAGAATAATTTTATTTAAAAATGTTTTGTTGCTTTTTCATTCTTTAAAATAGTCATCATCATAATTTTTTAATGGATTAGTACGATTCAAAACCTGTTAACCTATTCAGTATTGATTTTACTGAATGATCTTAGTATGCGATGATATGAATTTCAATTTTTATGTAGACAGAAAAATTTAAAAAATAAACATTTAATATAATCAGGTTTGATAATACTTCAAAATATTAAATATAGTTAGTATTAGTAATTCAGCATTTTATCATGCCTTATAGTAGGTGGTACTAAGATTCTAACAATTGTGCGTGGTGTGGAAGGAAGGGTATATCTAGCGTCTTGCTTCATACTCATATATACACTGCTGGACAATTGCTAAGGACGGATAACACTATCATCCATAGCAACGACAAAATGAAAGGCAGCAAAATGTGGAAAATTAGAATAAGTGCGGGAAATTAGTAAGAAGAAGTATGAGTATGCAAATTTTTTTCCACGTCTGTTCATCACGTGATAGCGTTCATAAGAGCTTTAAAGGTTTTGACGCGTGTGGACAGTTATTGTTTCAAGTCAAAGTTTTACAAGAAAGATTTAATAGACGAACTTAAAATTTTTGGCATGTCTTCCCGACATCACATAGATGATTTTATGCGTGGCCGAATTATTGGAAAGATCGAAGAAGGGCGAAAAATAACAGATGTTGCCAGGGAGTTCGACATCGCTCACAGCGTTATTTCACGGCTGTGGAAGTCATTTAAAACTACTGGAATGTGTAGTAGACGGCACGGGGGAGGTCGTGTTAGAAGTACGACGCCTGCAGAAGACAGATATATCGTCCTATCAGCAAACAGGAACAGGCGCACCACAGCTCAGCAGGTGGCAAATCAGTTTCTTGCTGCCTCAGGAAAGCAGATCTCCCGAAAAACTGTTGCCAGACGTTTGAGGGGAGGATGACTATACGCACGCAGACCTGTTGTGTGCGTCCCATTGACCAGAGAGCACCGTACTGCACGTTTGCAATGGTGTCGTGAGCATCACAATTGGACTGAACAGGACTGGGCATGCGTACTATTCTCAGATGAGAGTAGGTTCAGTCTGTCATCGGATTGTAGACGTCAACTGATCTAGCGCGAGAGTGGTACTGCTTATCGTCCAGAAAATATCCAGGAAAAGGACCGATATCCGACATGCTGTATCATGGTGTGGGCCGGCATCATGATCAATGGCCGCACGCGCCTACATGTGGTTGCGAATGGGACTATGACGGGCCAACGATACATTGATGTAGTTCTACTTCCTCATGTTCGTCTTTTCCGTGGTGCTGTCGGTGATAAATTTGTTTTTATGGACGACAACACAACATGTCATCGAACACTCGCTGTTCAGGATTGTCTAGACAGCGAGGGTATTCAACGTCTCGTATGGCCAGCGCGTTCTCCAGATCTAAACCCCATTGAAAATGTATGGGATGCTTTGGGGAGGCAAGTTGCTGGTCGAAACTATCCTCCGACAAACAAGAACACCCTCATCCGTGCACTCACAGAGGAATGGAATAAATTGCCTTAACAGCTGCTGGATAATGTTGTGCAAAGTATGGTACGACGTGTGGAATGTTGCATCACACTCCACGGTGTACATATCCCGTACTGATACCTTTCTTTAAGGTGCCTGCTGACTTTTAGATGCATTGTTCCATTTCTCCGTACGCAGATCAAATGAACATTTTTTTTTCTTTCAGATGTTTCACAGCTTTTGTACTTTCCAGAACAATAAATATTCTTTATGCTAATGTCATGTCTGAACAGTGCTGCAGCTATATTTTATGTGGCAACTATATTTTATTACTCATGTTTCGCTTAATGTTATGCTACATAGCAATTTGTGATCCGTCCTTAGCAATTGTCCAACAGTGTATTAATGCGACGCCTGTTTAACTTAAGTTAATTTGATTAATTTATTTCGTTCGATCCATTTTAAATAAAACCCGGTTCTATTCTTCTGTTGGCTTCACACTGTAGCTTACGTTTAAACATTAGATCTTTTAAGACAAATAAACAGTACACTAAATTACAAGGCCGGTTCTTTAAAGTAACAATTAATTTATTAAACAATAAGATTAAAATTAAGTGACACAGAACTGAATACTACTTAGCTTTGAAAGAGGGAGAAAGCGACGGATGGGGTTGACCTCGGGTAGCAAGTGCGCTTCCCGGCTGTGGAGGGTTTTCTGGCAGACGAAGAAAGAGTAAAAGCCCCGAGAATTCGCGCGCCAACCCTTATATAGGTTGACCGCACCACACGGAAAATCATCCGCTTCAAAGTTCTGGCGGTAAATTTTACAATTCCGATTGGGCAACAAGCTGTGTAAGGATACAGCTTCGCCCACCATAGAGTCCGTTGACCTGAGGCACCCCCACATTCCTTTTAAATCCGTTTCCTGTAAACAGGGCAAGTGTACAAACTGCCGTTGTAACTTTGGGGACCGGCGACCTCCCATCAGTATATATGTATGTATATATATATATATATATATATATATATATATATATATATATATATATATATATATATATATATATACTGCTCAAAGTAATTAAAGGATATTGCGGTTTTAGGTGGATCTTGTGGCTGGGAAACTTTTTAGCTGATTGATACATGGTCGACAGACGTAGTAGGTTATATCAGAATAAATTACACATGTTTAGCAGAAAAAAATGCATTTTATTGTGCATTTGTTTACAAAAGGAAAAAAACACAATTTGCGCATTTGAGAAAAAAACTATAAGAAAAGGTGGTTTCTTCAAAGGAAATCATATTTATTAGGGGGTATGGTTTCCACGGACGGCCAGCAACGTTGAGCACCTTTGAGGCATGGAGTCAATGAGGCTATTAATCACGAGGTGGGGTATTCTGTCCCACTCTTCCAGAAGAGCTCTTTCCAGTTCTTGGAGAGTTTGTGGGGGTGGTTGGCGGCCAGCAACTCGTCTTCCTAGAGCGTCCCAAACGTGCTCTATTGGATTCATGTCTGGAGAACACTCTGGCCATTCCATTCGTACGATTCTTTCTTTGAAAAGGAAATCCTCCACCAGGTTAGCACGATGTGGCCTGCAGTTATCGTCCATTAAAATGAAGTCATCTCCGATTGCTGCAGCGTAAGGGATTACAATAGGTCTGAGGATTTCATCCCTATATCGGCGAGCAGTCAGAGGTCCATCTCGAATGTTGTAGAGGTCTGTGCGCCCGTCAATGGAGATGCCACCATACACCAACACTCCCCACCGACAAATCTGATATTTTCGTGCACGAAAGCAGGATTATTCCTACTGCCACGGTCCCTCCAGATGAAAATACGCCTATTATCCGGATGAACAGAAAAACGGTACTCCGTCAGAAAAAAGAACATTGCTCCATTCATTTCTCCTACAGTTCACATGCTTTGTTGCCCACTACCTGCGGTCGCGACGATGTCTTGATGTTAGTCTAACTCATACCATCGATCGGCGAGCATACAGACCTACACCATGGAGCCGGTTTCGGACAGTCTGAGTTGAAACCGTGGTGCCAGTAGCCGAGCGAAGGTGGTGTTGGAGAAGAGTAGCGTTCATTTTTTGGTGTCTCCGAGCCGTTAGCACTAAATAACGATCTTCATTGGACGTTGTTGCCCGTCTACGACCTTGTCCTGGTCTTCGGCCTGCACTTTCAGTCTCCAAAAAACGGTTCCAGATCCTGGAAATCACACTTTGTGACACTGCAATGGCGTGCGCTTCTTCGGCTTGAGTTTGGCCCCCTTCTCTAACCTACCAACTACTCTCCAAGCTTCTGAATTGGTTAAAGGACTTCGCTGAGACATCGAACTCATCGAAACAAAACAGTCACTGAATGCCGATCATAATTGTCTTCATTTCAATTGAAAGTCAAATTTCATTTGCTGCCTCTGAAGCGACGTTTTTAGACGTCGAACTCAAAATTAGCATACTCCACAGTTTGAGAATCAGAAAAATTTGCATTTGTGATTATCCTCTTCCATTTTCGGCAAAAAAAATCGCTTATATCTTTATTTTATATAAAACTTACAATATCCTTTAATTATTTTGAGCAGTATATATATATATATATATATATATATATATATATATATATATATATATATATAAAATTTTCTATAAAAATATAAATATTATTAAAACTGCAAATATAAAAAGTATGTTGTATGTTTATAAATCCTTAGGTATAATAATTATACATTAATAACAGGGTGATATATATATGTGTTACTATTTAGTCACACTACCTTTTTAAAAGTCATCTTGAACCGGTTATTAGTTTGATAGCTTATCGGCCAGTTTGTCCCTTTCCTTTATTATAAAGACTCATCATTTTCAACGAAATATGAATATGTTATTAATTTGGTAATATCTTTTTTAAAAAAAGTAGTTGTTTTATCTTAATCTTTTTCAAGGAAGAAACTCAAAAATGCAAATTATCCTTTTTGACGTTATCAATTTGACTTAATCTTGTAGTATTTGATATCGAAACTACACAAATGTATTACAATGATACTATGAACATTATCATCATATTATTACATAATGATAAAAAAAGAGAATATACTGTAACGTTGAAATGCCAATCGATCAACTACTCAAACTAATGATAGTGTGATATGTTATACTAGATATGATCAAGTGGGCAATTCTGTTGAAATTATATCATTAAACAAGAGAAAAGGATGTGTAGGAGGGTTGTATGAATCCGTAAGACGCGTACACAAAGAAGAAAAAGTGATGTAGGTCTTTGAGTGGTATGTTTTGTCAACTAGCGTACTTAATAAGTTTTTTTACATGTCCATGGAGGTAGAAATTCGTACGTATTGGTATTATGTTGGCAATTTTATAGTTAATTTGTAAACTGTATACAAAGTATAACTGAGAAAACAAAATAATAATAATTTTATTTTGTTCATATAAAGAAAATGCGTAATCATGTAGTCATATAGCATATTTCCTGAATGTGACATTTGATTCATAAAAAATACTCAATGTACGAGTACTCCCACTCTAGCAACATCAATAAAGGCACTTTGGTACACATTAAAAGTTTTAAAAAGAAACAAAAGACTACATATTTATTTAAATTAAAACATATATATATATATATATATATATTTAATAATTCATATTTAGACTTTCGCTTTACATTGCTACTTCCCTTATATAAATATTACAATAACTTATATAATCTACATGTGTAAATATGATAACTAGAAAACAACAAAAATATTCATTTGATTTTCTGATACTTTAAACAGTGCGATGTTTTTGACTTTAGTTTAATTAAGTTTAAATCTCACCAGTAATATAATATAAATGAAATATTATTGTTCAAATTAAAAATATATCTGTACGTAAATTTAAATGAAGATATTTCGAATTTAAATTCTTTCATTTCAAAGTCTAAATATGAATTATTAAGCAACTTCAGTATTATGAAAAATTATAGTTTGAGCTGATTAATAGAAATTAAAAATTGCTTATAATTATCATTTCTAAGAAAGCTTTTGATCAAAATATTTATTAGCATCAAAATATTTATATAAGTATATATATATATATATATATATATATCATCATTAAGAATTTATTATGTAACCCTAATATTTAGAGTATTAGTATGTAGACTGTTTTCGTGAAACTAATAAACAGGTGAGAATATTTTACGATAATCATATATTATAAATTAATCCTGGTCTTTCCATTGAAAAAGATGTTATTTCAGAAGAATTGTAATTTTTACGTACTCTCCATTCCAGTTGTAAACTATGTAGAATATTCCTAACAAATATAAAAGTCAAATAAATTACTTAACAATTGTATATGCATTTCCTACCGATAAAATTGTACAATATTTTAAATAGATAAGAGAGAGTGATAACTTGAACTTTGTTCAAATTTGTATGTACACATTTACATTGTATGTCAATAAATATATGTCTATAAATAGGTTATAAATATATTACACATAAAATTATTTTGAAATAGTTAATATCAGAAATGAACTTTTTATGTATCTCATATAATCAGAAATGAACTTTTATGCATCACATATAATCAGAAATGAACTCTGAAACAAATGAAGATATTTTATAAAATTAAAGTAAAATTATATCAAAAATTCTTAAGAGACTTAGTTTAAATAATTTATACGAAGTATAATTTCAATAAGACTGTTACACACAAATAGCTACAAATAAAATTTCACAAACTGTTTGTTATTGAAAAATAATGGAATAAATTAGATATTAAGTATCATACTTCCTTTAAAGTTTTAGTGCTACATTATGCATGAAATCTTTCAGATTAAATAATATATTATTTGCATATAAGACTTTTTATGTCCTTTTGTGTTTCATGATGTATTTCAAGATATTCAAAACAAATTATGGAAAATTATTTCTTTTTTTTTTCAGTGGGAATCTTTAATCGCAAATATTGGAGGTAACATGGGCTTGTTTCTAGGATTATCTCTTGTTACAATTGTAGAACTTTTCGAATTTTTGATGCAGATGATATCTAAATTATTTAGTCCAAAAAATACAGATGGATACAAAACTAAAACATATGTCCAAAATTTCTGATTATCTATTCTTACTTTCTGTAAAATATAATATTTATTTTATAATTTGAATGAATAATAAAATTTTATCTGTTTATATATCTTGTTTTTCATATTTGTACAAACAAAAAAAACTTTAAATGATTTCTAATTTGATTTTTAATGTGATTTTTCTTTCTCATTTTGGATCAATGTATTTAAGTCTTTCGAAAGATATTGAAAATAATTTGTATCAAAAGGAAGAATTTATTCTTATAAAGAAATTACTTATGCCCAGATTTACTAAAATGTGAAATATTGTTCAGTTGCTAGCAAAGAAAGTGCATTGCATTTAATTCTTTTTCTTGTTCATTTATGCTCATTGTTTGAATTCATTTTAATTTATGTTAAGTTTTCAATTTCTTAAAATTAATAAAACTTGTTTCATTCAAAATAGTACTTTCGTCTTATTTTTTTTTAATTTGATAAACTTGTAATATATTACTCCTTTTATTTTATACTATTTTTTGTTGTAGATAAATAAAAATAAGCTACAATAAAATAAAGTAACCAAAGAATTATTTTGAGATATTTTATTTTTTATCTTCGTGTGAACATGCTTCCCTAATTTATGTAGGTTTTTCAACTGGAGCATTGAACCAATCATTTTGCATTTAATTTCTTTCTACATCAATGATACGGCAAAATGAAACCAATGAGAATACAACTCCATTAGCTGTTAAGAGATTCATCATCAAAAACTGAGATTACTCTCGAATACACATTATAACATCGGAAGCATCAAATTCTAATTTATATTCAACTCTCTTTCACAAGGTCTGCTGAGATTGCACCCATTTTAGAATCGAAGTCCCAAAAATCGTTAAACACCAAAAGCCAAACCAAAAATTCAAACATTTCTTTTTCTCTTGACATTTTGGATACTGATGTGACACACAATCTCATGCATTTTGATGAGTTTAACTCTTCTTGTAAATCTAATAATTTTCGTTTGCTGGGTTCGACCAGAAGACTTCTTTTATGTGAAGCAAATAATTATGAAAATATGCAGCTACATACAGACAGGTTATATTATGCCATACAATATTGATAAAAGAAATAAATCACCCTCTATGGGGAAACACTATATGCTTCAAGTTCGTGGTGTTTTGTGTCCTAACAATAAAATAGATTATGGAACTGTCAAATTATAAAGGTAGATAGTTTCTTAGTTAATGAGAGATTAGTTGATGATAATTTTATTATTACTGTGGCGTTGGCACGTGCGTGGCCGTTAAAAACCTGATAATTTGTATTAAGGTATCCGACTACTTGCAACAACTGTTTTTTGAAAAAATGAAGATATGGGGATTTTTTTGTAATTTTTGGGTTTATTTAGTATAATTTAAGGAAAAAATCGTAAAATTGAAATTAGAAAAAAAGTTTATTATTATTAAAATGGGAAAAAACTGGTGAAAATGTACAAAAAATTACATAAACGGGGCCCCGCTCTGTACAAAAATGTTTTGAACAAATTTTCAATTTTTCAGTTTTAATGTGTTACTTCGTTATTCGTGTTTGAAATGACCTTCAGGATAATAGATAGTTTAATTTTTACAACAACTAGAGCCCTCTATATTAGTGACTATATGAAATTTCTTAAAAAAACAGTGATTATATTCACATAAAGGACTGTAAATTTTGAAATAAAACAGTTATTGATAAATCTGAAAATCAAAACACTTCTACTGTTATACGAAACATTCACAAAAAATTTCAACAAATTATATTCAAAACTTTTTGAGCAATCGCTGTCACCGTTTGAGTTTTTCGAAAAAAAACACATTTCGAGTAAAACGCATTTTAAAGTTTGATATCTTGTGTAAAGTTATGGCATCTTCTTTTATTAAAACACTTGTAGTTTTTGTTCTAGATAATGGACATTAAAAAGCTTGGTAATTTTATCAAGCTAATAAGATGGTCTATAAAATAAAATCATAAAAAAAAATTATCAGTTTTTGAAAAAAATCATTATTTTAGAAGTCGGATTCCTTAAAATCTGCAAAATTTTCCTATTCTGCAAAATTTTCCATTACAAATAACTGCAATATTACGGCTAATGGAGCACAAAATGATACAGGGGGAAAATAGAGTTTCCTGGAATCTTTAATCAAAAATATTTTGTGAATTAGTTGTCTTTCTACTTTGCGTTATACATCAAAATGTCCTTTGTAAAACTGTCTGGAACATAAAAATTGCTTCATGCAATCATGAAACATACATATTACTCAATTGCATAGATTTACTCTCAAACAGTTTTGAGCTTTTCTTGAATCCATATGATTCGAATTACTCTGATAGCCCTTTCGCGGGCACAAAGCTAAAATACACTTTTCTGTGATTAAGTACTTGATAAATGTTATGTTCTCATCCTCTATAAACATTTTTTTATCACAAAAAAATATCTGATCAGGGGTTTTGTTCCTGCGAGGTGGCTAGATGTTATAGCCATTACGCACTTAAGATATTTAATTTACTTTTCAAGACAGAAATAATGAATCATATTACAATAAACTTTTTATGAAAAATTAGTATGTATGCTAATAACTATTTCAATAACAATTAAGTACAAAGTACAAGTGTAATAAATTAATTAAATAATAATTGTACAATATAGAATAATTACTGAAATATACATTGAAATTGGTATATATCCACATTTTACATTTTATTTAATTTCAGTATAAAAAGTTAGAAATAAAGTAATATTTTTGAGGTTTGAAATTAGTTATTTCACAAATTTGATGAGCTATTTACTGTGAAACTTTTCAAAGCAAGTAGAACCATTTGCTTGAAGGCACAGTGGTACGCACAGAAAAGCTATAATGAAAGATTTTCGATGCTAAGAATCTCGTACTACATATTGTAAACAAAGAATTGTTTATATTTCCCACCCCAAGCATTCTCACGTGATTATAAGTGCTTTCTCTCTTTCAATGGAGGAAGAACGAAAATTTCAAGGTCATTTGTCTTGTATGATGGGCAGTGGATAGAGCCTCTATCCTCATATAAAAGCTTTCCAAAAATATAAATAAAGCTTTTTTTTAATTGCACATTTGCTTAATTCATTCAAATGAGATAAAAGTATACTTATGACTTATCGAAATTTTTTTCAACGATCAGAAATTTTATTTATAGTAATCAAATACAATTTGTAGATTTACACCAAGAAAAACTGTTTCTAAATACCCATCAAAGGACATGAAATGCAAAAAAAAGTTATCGTACTGCCATCTGTATTGATTTTTATGCGTTTTAGCTTCAATTAAGCTTGAGGATAGACTAAATATCCACCACTCGCTTGGAGAAAAAAAATTTACAATTTGGAAGCTGAAGGACTAGATAGTGTCATTGATCTTTTGACCACAATGGCTTGTGAAAGTTAAAATATAAGATGAAACAACATGTCTTTTGGACTTTGCATTTTTTACCAATAGTATTTGCCCCATGATGTCTCTTGACCGAATTGAGAACTACGCAATCCGTTATCAATAAGCCTCAAGCAGCTTCCAAAAGTAATGTTAATAAAAAGTTTTAAAAGCTTAAATCTATCACATGAACAAGTTTTAAATCAAAATAAAAACAAAATTTACTTTATTCATGATGTCTGGTGTCATCTTAGAGATTTTAAGCATACTACTTCATTTTATGTCTTTCCTTTAAAAGCAACTTGTCTCACTTACGGATGTTAAATACAATGGAAGCAATACATAAAGATTAACTTCAAAACTATGAAGATCACCCGTAAGATCGTTCATCCTAAATTTAAACAAAGGTTTGAATGTCATTGAAAAAGAGTTGGATGTTTCCAAAAAGCGTTTAATGTGGACTGGAAAATAATGGGAACGAATGTATAGTTTAAATTGTCATTGGAACAGTGACCCCTAAAAGTTGATTTTCACTATAACAAAATTAGCGTTCTATAAGTCTAATAAAATGCATTTTCTTAAATCTGATGTCTCGTTCCGAGGGTATGTGTGTGTTAGCGATAGAGGAGTTGAAACTATATAGATTCTGTAGATCTTTCAGAAATTCAGTCCCAACTTCTTTGAAGAATTTTCAAAATGCATTATTTATGTAGCTTACGGTGGTTTTTCTCTTTGTTTTTTAAAAAACTTTTTGCACCTTATTTTTTTATCTGCTCGTAAAAAAGATTTCCCATCACTGATGTAAATCATGATTGGGCTACTAAGAACGCTTTTTTCTAAGTTTAAGAGCAGAAAAATTTTTAACCTACAAATAGCAAAAAAATTACACAAAGGTTTCCCACATTTTTGTTCTAAAACTCCGCGAGTGGTTTCTATTCAAAAGAGCATTGCATTTTCTGTAAATGTTGTTTAAATAAAAAGACGACTTCCTTTTTCTAATACAATGTACTTCACTGGGCAAAAATGTTTCTCATATGTTCCTTTTCTGAAAAAAAAATTTTTTTAAAGTAGTAAAAAGCTCATATTTGAAAAAAATAAACAAATGTTTAAATACTTACGCATTAAATATATTAGACTTTAAATGTAAAAAAAATATAAATGCATTTCAATATCTTAAGAATTAATGCTTAGTAAAGCACAGTCAATTTATCGCAGTTCTAGTAAAATATTTAGCCTAAAAATCCATGAAGAAAAATTGTTCTCCTTTCCAAATTTAAGTATCTTTCAGGAATAAGATACACATTTCATCTTATTTCAAAGTCCAAAATATTTATTAATTTTTTTGTGTCGACAGTTTTATAAAGAAGTAACATGGTAAATAAAATACAAATAATTATTACAATTCAAAATTCACATACTCTAATATTATCAAATGTAAGTCATTTCCCAGGAGCTTTTCTTCAATTTATATTTCTATTATTCTAAATAAACTCAACTAAAAAAAATTTTGTAATTTGATATCTAAACTTACAATATATACTGAAGTCAATTCTTGAAACACACCTAATTGTAGCCATGTATAACATGATCCTTAAAATATTCCCCAAATAGTTGAATATAAACTCTTTTTTTGTTATTATTTATCAGTAAACTTATATTTTTATTTCAATATCTAATAAGCTAATGGAATAAATTAGAATTTAGATTTGTGATGTACCTCCCCTTGGAAATACATCCCTCGAAGTATCAGCGTAAGCTAGAGGTGTAGGGTTATCGTAAGAACTAGAATCAAACATTATCTTAATATGACTTTATTAAGATATTCAACTTAAACTTTGAATTAATATAATATTATTAAGGAATGAGAGAATCTACGATGACGCAATACGCAACACAATAAAATACAGACCAAACTCAATAACTGAACCGCCTAATGTTCAAATATAATAATAATAAGTAATCAATCCTACCTTATATTATTCTGCAATAAACTTGTCTTTATCGACATTAGTATGTAGCTTTACGTTTAACTTCTAATCGATCACCAGTATGTTTATCCACGTAGAACTTGAATCTTTGAACGACGAACTTCAATAATCATCCAATACCACAACGCACCTCAATTGTCTAACATTCATTTACACTGCCATTACATTGCCCTTACGCTTACTCTAAGATCCTATATTTATCCTATATTATTTGCATCTTTTCACTTCTCGTTTCTTGGATTTGGTTGGAAAAGAGTTGCCATTAATTCTGGCCCAAAGAACCCAAAGGACTTGTTAAAGAAAAGACGCGTAAGACGTCACAGATTTTTCCAAACATTGGTACATTATTTTAAATCTGCTCTAATATGCATGATAATAACTTTTCTCTACATTCAAATATATTTTCATTTGTCAGCTTTGTGAAAACAAATATTAAAAAAATACAAACTTATGATTTACAAATTTGATTTATAAATATCAGCATACAACTATGCAAACAATTTTATCAGAAATACAGATTAAAAATCATATATCTTGGAATTTCAATCGTAATTTTTTGAATTCAGTTAGCTACGTATGATAAAATAAAATGTTTAAATGTGTTTGGAATTTTCCAAGCCTAGGGATTTTCCATTATGCTTATCTATTAATATTCCTTTATCTTTTCTCATTGCTTTTTTTAATGAAAAAGCTCACTTATTAATTTTGAATATTTAAATTTCTGAATAAAAAATAGACTTAAAAAATTATTAAAATTTTTTTTTATGTTTTAATTATATATATTTTAACTTTTAGTATAATTTTAATAGCTTAGACTTTTAAATTACTGAACAAAGAACTGGAAATAAACTTTCAGGAATCTGAAACCAAAATTAAGCCATTTTTTATTAAATGGAGTCATTTCTGTACTTTTGGAAATCTTTGGGGATCATGGGTAAGGCTGGATTGTTCTAAATTTCATCTAACAAGAAATTATTTTCCCCATACAATTTTCTGAACAATGAGTCCCAACATGTTTCAGAGAAGGATTCGAGTTATATCTATTTTGTTTCTTAATCCGAAAACTATACAATACGGTCTACACATAGTTCCACTACAATAGTTTAAAATTTCAAAATGAAAGTTCCCTCCAGAGAATGAGAGATGGTAAGACTTAAGAACAATGTTTTTTCTTTGAAAATGATTTATCTAATTCTCTCTCTGTCTCTCTAATTAGGAATTCTAATCATATATAAGGAAATGATTCCCAAATGTCTACCGGTGCAGAATACTTCAAATATAATGGAGCAGGTTCTTAGTTCTAAAAAGACTGAAGATTAAACTCAGTTGGTATTCCTATATGATTCTCCTTAAAATTTAAATCTTTACTCTGGAGACTTTTCATTTTTACAACGTAGGAATAGCATTATTGAAACTGGGAATTTAATTGTAGTACGGGTTAAGACAAGTTAAATATAAATATTGGTTCCACAGTAAAACAGACTCAAAGCTTATGGAAATAATAAATCTTTTAAAGCTGTTAATTTTAAATCTAAAACTTTTAAAAATGAGTAAGTACTAGTGTAAGATTATTCTATCTCTATAATTCCCAAAAATTGCTTGTAAAAATGGGGATATAAAGGCAATAGAGTTCTTCCAACCTATTCATTAAATCATTTTTAAGCTTTGGCTAAATTTTTAGAACAAATATATATATTCGAATTTTATACAATAAAAATTAAACACACTGAGGGATTTAGTTAGAGCTTAATTTATTTTTCTAAAGATATCAATCCACAAAGACAAAAATCAAAAATTAAATATTAGAAAAAAATTACTAGATAAAAATATCTAATATTTCATTAAATTAAAATTATCGTTGTTGTCATCAAATGTTTCGTAAAAATTCTTAAGAAATTTTTCACAAATGTTTTGAATATATTCCATTTTAAGAAAAAATATATATTCCTACTTGAAAAAAAAATACTTTTAAGACTCAATCACTTAAAAAGTGCATACACGAACACAACTAAACATCCCCCCTTTATTTTTTCTAATTAATTTTTTAGTTTATTTATTTATTTATTTTTATGTCATTAACAGGGGTGGCCAACCCAAATGACCTTGCAGGCCACTTCAGAAAAACGTTATAATCCTGCGGGACGCATATAAAAATTTATATATTTACATTAGATTTGAATCCATTACAAACATTTATTGGAGTGAATATTTAAAACGGAATGAGTTATTCTTATTGTTTCCCCATTATTTTTCAAGTATACAAACATAGACAATTTAATAAAAAAAAATACAATGATCAAATATGACTAGCTCTAGAATAAACATTGCGATAAAGTTATAGAAATCAAGCGTGATGCTGTGGAGGGTCGCTACAATACAATACTGCTCATTTCTCTAATGTATAAAACAGAAGTAACGTAATAAAATAGTAATAATAATGGGATATATTTGTTACAAAATACTACAGTAAAAACAAAAATATTGCACAAAATAATCGTATTTTGTAAAGTTGTAATGAATCTCATGGGCCGCAAAACCATTCAAAGAGGGCCGCGGGCTAGCCACCCCTGTCATAGAATTAGGAATATAAACCCAACTTTCTTTTCCCTGTATAATTTTCAATTATTTTATCTTTCAGCTTCCAAACTGACTCGAAGATGTATCTTACACTACCTCATCTTTCTATAGTGCACATCTGGGGTGGGCATTAAGTTGATCGCGATCAACCGGTGGACCGCCAAGACATTTTGCGGTGAATGCCTTCACTAAGACCTAATATCATTCCATCTTACGAAGATCTAGAAATACCGTATTTATTCGAATCTAAGCCACGCCGCAAATTCTCAGCAACATTTTGTGAAAATTGAAAAATAGTCTAAAATGGTTTATCGATGTCCAATTTTACGAAATTAAAATAAATTTAAAAGGAAAACTAATAAGAAGTGAATAATTAGTTATTTTATATTATAAACTTTTAAACACATGCATGTAGCTGTAATGGCTCTAAATATCCCCATCCAACAATTTTTCCCCTTCGATTCTAATCCCCAATAGATTTTCAATAGCATTTAACTTTCGGGGAAAAGTGCGGCTTAGATTCGAGTAAATACGGTATTTTAAAAATTACTGAGGAAAAAGATTGAATCATAAGAGAACATTTCGTTGAATAGAAAATGCACTTCGTTATTTAAAGGTTATTTTACGAAGAAAATCGTAAAATGTTCTTGGTTCTAGGAAAAAGTTTGCTAAGTAGAGAAATTCGTAAAATAGAGGTTCGTAAAATGGAGGTCCGACTGCACTGTATACTTTCTTTTAGCTCACTATAACCTACGCTATTAGATGGACCACAACACCTTAAAAAGTTAGAAGAAGCCCGTACCCTGAAAAAGTCTGCCCACCCTTAGTGTACATCATATCAGAGTATTCAGATTCAAAAAAAAATCTCGAAGTAGTTTGAGAGTAAACCCACAAAATTCAGCAACATTTATATAAATTTCATAACTATGAAACTTTTCATGCCTGAGATGGTTTTAAGCAGGATATATTGATGTCTAGTGCAATTCAGAAAGACAACATCCCAGGGTACTTTTTATTAAATCTTCCAATAAAGTTAGTTCCTAAACTTAAATTAGATTGAGCAGGTGCCAGCGTGCGAGTGCTTATGCCCAGAATTCCTTTCACGGTTTTAATTTTGAGGGGGAGGGAGAGTGATCTAAAAGTCCGATAATAGCAGTTGTTTGTTATGTGCGCGTTCAACGCTGTAAATTTATCCAGAAATTAATTTTAAAACATCAGCCGAAAACTATCATACGATCGCATCAACACCAATTCCATAACACACACAATTATAAAGTTTTCATCAACTAATCCTATAAGTAATATCGGTTAAGCAGTACATCGCTTATACCGTAACAATGGAAAAAAATTAAATTGATCAATCGTTGAGTACAACAGTGAAGTAAAACGTTTATTTACGGCTTTGATCCTGTATCAGATTTTCTAGATAAGCTTACAATTCAAGAAAAATTTATTTTCTTGTCAGGACAATAAACACTGCAAGTTTGGCGCGTATAATGTTTGACAATTCTCCATCTCAGAGAAAGATTTATTTCATATCAGTATTATCTGTGAGAACAATTTGTTAAGTTTCAAAAAATTTTTTGACCCGAAAACGTTTTTCCACACACACACAAAAATTATCTTCTTTCTTTCTTTTTTTTTTTTTTTTTTCTTTTTTTTTCTTTCTTTTTTCTTTAACTTTTCTTCTTATCCCGACATGTTCTTTTTTAAAAATGTATATTTTAAGTACTCCAACGGTTTTTTATTGCTTGTGAGACAGATCAAAGTAATGAAAAAGCATTTTCAAGACCATTTATCTTTGAAGACATGATTCACTGAATCGAAATTTACGTTTTTCAGTATACATTTTAAAATTAAATTAACAACATTAACAATTACTAATCCTGTCGTATGTCATAAGTATAGAATATATAACATCTAAATAGAAAACACAGATATGTCCATTATATATTATTCCATTCGGTGGTAGGATTTATTTTTTCACGTACATTCCAAATGGATTATTTATTTATAGTTATTTAGTTTTAAGCCGTCAAAAAGGATAAAGCTGTGTTAGTTTTAAAAATGATGCGTATGCTTTCCCTAAGGATGTAAGATTAAGGAAAACTGGATAAATATTGTGTATTCCTAATCAGAATTGGCGATTCACCAATGCTAACTCACTTATTCTTCACAGGGATATTACGCATTGATTTTACTGGATAGATAAGAATTTATTCTCGCCTGCCGTTTCTGAGTGGCCCAGTTATGTTCCATTGACTAAGAAATTCTATTATTGGAGAACAATGTCCTAAAAATTTAGCAGGAAATGTTATCAATCAAGTAATCAAATTTATCTATTTTGCTCTCATTTTGCTTTTTTTTATAGTACAAGGAAGTAAGAGGTTTGGTCATGAATAAAAAGAAATCAAAATTACTCTATCACTCAGTAAACAATGCATAAAAGTAAACATTGTGTGTGTGTGTGTGTGTGTGCTTGATAGAAAGGTTGGTATATTAAAATAAAAGCCAAGAATGAATTTTCATATTTTTAGCAACTTTGCTTTGTACAATGTTGCTTTGGTCTTATAGTGTGTTTTTTCCATCATCCTCATATTTCAGCCCGCTTTAAGTACCTGTTATGTGTATGCGGCTTGGCGGGAAAAAAGATTGAGTACCACTTGTGACGGGCTCACAAGTCTTTTCTTTAACACGCCCTTTGGGTTCTTTGGACCAGAATTAATGGCAACTCTTTTCCAACCAAATCGAAGAAGTGAAGTGTGAATGAATCATGCAAATTAACAAGCTTTTTAAATATCGGAACTTAGAGAAAGCGAGATGGCAATTTGAGGCAGTTGATGGCAAGTAGAGGAATGCTAATATAGTTCGTGGTTCAAGTTTGGATAAGGTTACGTGGTGGGGGTTAGAAGTTTTAAATGATAAAAATATAAAGAAGCAAGCTGCATACCAGTGCATGCAAGTAAATACAAGATTGCCTTTAGGGACAGTGTTTCTCAAACGGTGGGGCACGCCCTCCTGGGGGGGGGCTCGGTAACCCTGCGAGGGGGGCGCGAGCATATTGAAAATAAAAGGTTTAAAAAAATAATTTTTTGGAATGAAGTAAAACAAAATTCTTTCTGACAATAAAAAAAATACACATTTACACTGATATAATTTACTTGTATCATCTGGGTGATCATCAAAAATAAAATATTCCTCTTCAAACGCTCATTAGCCATCTTTGATCTTATAACCGAATTAAAAAAATATTTTGTTTGCTTTGCTGTAATCCCACGATGAGAGATTTTTTTATATTACGTTTCTTTTAACCTAAAATATTACTTTAGCTGACCTTCGAACTTACTGGTATGGTTATCTGCTTCCTTTTTTTAGGGTATAGTTGTAAATATATATAATATATTTCTGTTTCACCTCTTTCCATGTGAAAGAGTTTTATGATGTATGGATAAGCATATTTTAGAACCTGCTACACTTTCCCCATGAACAATTTTGTGGTTTTGATTGCTGTGTTATACGACTTATTATGGTTTATAAATGTAAATGAGCAAAATATTTTTAAAAAATGGGCATTTGTGATCCCTATTGAAGGAAGTTGAAATTGATCAAGCTATTGAAGAACCTACTCAAAAAATGCATATTAATCAAGATAGCGAAAGTAAATATCAGAAAAGCGTTAGACATGAAACGTTTGAGTTGATTTGAAATTTTCAAATGCTGCCTAAAGATCTCTATGAAGAAAACTATGAAGGCATGATGTAGCACTTCGCCTTATCAAAAAGACACAAGGAAGGAAAAGTTCAAAATGCTATTTGTAGATCATCGAAAAACAGCATAACTACAAAAACGTGAACAAAATATGACAGTTTTGCTGTAAAATAACGTTCCTGTGTGTCTGTGATTTATGTCTTTTATTAAAGACACGCACATTTGGAACATTTTCTTTAGTTTTATTGGATTTTTTCTCAAATTTTCAAAGAAAAATTGAAAAGTCCTTGAAAGTAGGGGTAAGTATATTTTCTCTTAATTAAATTATTCTCTGGAATTTTGTGATTTCTATCGTGTGTAGTAAAAATAATTATAAAATAAATTATAGATTTAAAACAAACTAAAAAACACACTTTTATAGTGAATCGAACTAAAAAGTAAAATATAAATATATATATTACTTAAGAGTAACATATATATAATTTAATACTTATCTTGTTAATTTGTGTGGTTTATAATTATGATCGTATTGTAGGTTTAGCGTCAAAGTGCATTATTATTGCATTCAATACATTATTATTTTTAGGGGGGGGGTCACGATAAAAGTTATGATTGAAAATTGGGTTTCCAGTAGTGAAAGTTTGAGAACATTTGCTTCAGGATATTCGTGATTGATTCTCCAGACTGCAACAAAGTAGGATTGAATATTTAATATTAGAATTGAGTTTAGGCGATTCAGTTATTGATAGTGGCCCGAGTTAGGTTAAGTCGTTATGATCTATATATATTGTGTGTTGTGTGCATATTTTGCCATCGTAGATACTCTCACATTAATTATTATAATTTAATTTGTTAGAAGTTTAAGTTAAAAATCTTAATAAAGATATATTAAGATTATGTATGCCTCTAGTTCTTCCGTTAATCCTACACCTCTAGCTTACGCTGATACTCCGAGAGATATTCTCCCGGGGGAATATCACACCCTGATTTAATATGTAAGGAGTGCTTTTCAGGTACTTCATGAATTTTTGTTATTGATATACGCATATAATAATTTCAGATTATTTTATGAAAATTATCACCACAATATATATATATATTTAGTTCTGTCAAAATATTCAAACTTCTAAGAAAATTTACACATATGTAAAAAATCTGTGTGGAACATGCTTATAAATCAACTTTTTAAACACTTTGAAATTAAGTTTCTATACTATTATTTTAAAATCTAAGATGGGCCTGATAGGAAATATCTATAGGCTTTATTTCGCCCATCTCACAAAATTATCTAATCTTCATTCAAATCTAAAGTCTTAGTGAAAATCTTCTCACGGATTTTCGAACCATCTGATAGCTTTATAACTCTTATATAAGTGGAATTCCAGGTACTTTAATAAATCCTTTTATTTGTCCGATTCCACTAAGCCAAAGTGTCTTGGGAGGATTATATATTCTGGGGGGCAAATTTAAAGTTTAAGGTTAAACCTTAAATAACTAGGGAGTTTAGTTTCCTCATGCATATTTAAAAACAACAAAATAGCTATTTTTGGTTTGTTGATATGTTTTATACTACTGATTCAAAATACTAAAAAAGATAGCATCCATTTAACACAAATAATCTATTTTTTGGTAAGTATATTTAATCTGATGAAAAAAATTTTGAACAGAAACCAATTTATATTAAAAAAATTTTGAAGAAAAGTTAATATCTTTTTATTTTTAGTCAATTTATAAAAACTTTAGATTTCATTTTAAAGCTAATACAGCGTTTTTAAAACTGTGGGTCACCCCTCCCCCTAGGAAGCCGTGATAAGCCAACGTGGGGGGGGGCGCAAACATATCGAAAATTTAAAAACAAAAGGTTATTTTCAAAAAAATGTTGATTTACTGAAAGGAAGCCAAAATAAAATACTCTCTGACATGATAAAAAATAAAATACATATTTACACTGATATATAACACTTATAAATGTATCAGTAATGCACAATGTATATGATAATTAGTTTAACAAAACTAAGTTAAGAACAAGTTGAATAATTATCAGTGACCCCAAGGGCGTGTCATATATACACTGGTGTGCAAAAATTAAGGACGAAGTCGAAAAATTAGCATATCAGCTGAACGAAGAGGCAGAGCGTACAGAAAAACCAATCAGGAGATTAAGTGAGGTGATATACGGTAGCACATGCGCATAAATGCAGGTAGACATAATGGGGGAGTGTCTGAGTAGTATAAAGCATGTTGTCGGTGTAAGATCAGTATTTCTGGCAAAGAGATTGCACGCCGTATAGCAGTTAAAATCACACCGAGTTGCTGCCTCAGCGAGAAATGGCGAATAATCAATCTGTTAGACGACATCTGGATGCTTTTACCCGAGGTCGAATCATTGGGAAGTTGGAGGAAGGCCGCAGTGTGACAAGTGTGGTTGCAGAGTTCGGAATTCCTCACAGCATCGTTTCACGACTTTGGAGACAATTTCAAACTACAGGAACAGCTATCCGGGGGTTCAGTAGTGGTCGTCCACGAGGAACCACACCCGCAGATGACCGGTACATTGTCTTACAGGCCAGAAGAAACAGGCGGTAGACAGCGGGAGAAATCGCTAGACACAACGACACAGGCGAGTGGACGACCGATATCGCGTTTTACTGTGGCCAGAAGACTGCACGGTGGTGATATGTTTGCACGACGCCCTGTACGGTGTGTACCTTTAACGCCTGCCCATCGGAGAAGGCGTTCTCTGTGGTGCCGGGAACACCGGAATTGGAGAGACAATGAATGGGGACGAGTACTCTTTACAGATGAGAGCAGATTCAGTTTGAGTAGCGATTCTCATCGCATATTCATCTGGAGAGAGCGGGGAAGCCGCAATCATCCCTCGAACATCATTGAAAGGGACAGGTATGGAGGTCGCGGTGTTCTCGTTTGGGGAGGCATCATGCTTGGTAGTCGTACAGACCTTCACATCTTCGACGCAGGTTCAGTCAACGGGACCCGTTATTGTAACGAGATTCTTCTTCCATTTGTGCGTCTTTTTAGAGGCGCTATGGGTCTGCAGTTCCTTTCATGGACGACAATGCACCATGTCATCGCACAGTAGCTGCCGAACAGCTCTTAGAGAGTGAGGATATTGAACGTATGGATTGGCCGGCACGATCTCCGGATCTCAATCCCATCGAGCATGTATGGGGTTTTTAGGCAGACGCTTGTCAGTTCGTACCTTACCACCAGTAACGATTCGGGAGCTTCGATTGGCGCTGCAAGACGAATGGGCAGCAATTCCTCAACAACTCATTGACACCTTCATTCTCAGCATGGGCAGACGCTGTGAAACCTGCCTAGCAGTCAGGGGAGATCATATCCCCTACTAATGACCGGATGTTTCTTGCTAGACACCCATCACAGGGATGTTTCGGCCTTCAGTCGCATTGCGACCATGCTACTTTTTCAATCAAGCTTCTTTTTATCCCTCCTGATTTCTCTTTTAGTAAGTGTTGCTTACATTACACATGCCCTTACGTATTGGGGATCTTACGGTATTAAATGTGTTGATTTGGAAAGCTTTTGTACAAAGTTATATTGAAAAAACCGTCTCGTCCTCAATTTTTGCACACCAGTGTACATTTATATACAAAATTTAACACTTGTCTTGATAATTTGTGCGGTTTAATTAAAGTCGTATTGTAGCTATAGAGTCAAAGTATGTTATTGAATTCAATACATTGTTGTTGTATGAAAGGGGGAGACGCGAGGGAAATTTTGATTGAAAATTGGGTCGCGAATATTTAAAGTTTGAGAAGCACTGATTTAATAGCTTGGCTTACAATTTTATTTTAGGAATTTTTCCTATTGGGTTAATAAATAAAAACCAACAGGGAAAAATTCTAGAAATAAAACTGTAAACCACATTTTAAACATGCTATCTTTTAATGCAAACCCCAAAAATACATTTGTCTCTCATCGGTGCAAAAAAATAGCAGAATTCTCATAACATATTTTAAATCACTAACTACTCCGATAAGAGGAATAAAAAAAAGCTAAAATCTATACAAACGACTAACACTATTTGAAAACATAGATGAGCGGTATCCAATAAAGAAACGTCAGAAGTTTAGAAGGCGGAGTCGTCCTCGTCACTTAAACGAGATAAAAAAGTATGATGTCCTTCACCAATAGATATCGTATAGTTTTAGAATGCGACATTGTCACAAATCAAATCAAATTCAAATAAATCGCCAAATTTTTGTTTAAACATAAATTTGGTCTTCAATCGAGAACAATTTAAACTATTTATGCGAGGTTGATTGATTGATTGATTTAATATTAACGTCGCACTGTTCAGCTACACGAGGGCTTTTGGCGACGGACCACGTAATTTTGAACCATGGTCAAGTGACGTGGACGACACCTGAGCTGGCACCCCCTCTCCTAACTACTACACCACACCAACCTATTTATGCGAGGAGTGGACAAATATTTCGGCTCGTGGGCCACTTTTCAGAGGGGTTGCGTGGTAGTTGCGGACACATAACATTTCATGGTATTTGCGGACACTCCGAAAAACATCGTGGTATTTGCGGACACCTTTTCTCCCCATCTCAGAATAGATAAAGGGTGCGGATAAATAAGGAAATAAGTACTTTTAAATACCACAAAAATTTAAAACAATATTTTAAGTAGCAAATCTCTTTCAGCTGGGATAACGTTTTTCTTTTTCTTTTTTTTTTACAGAAGTTTTCTGTTTTTACACTCGATTATCGAATTACAAGGATAAATACATTTTTTGCCAATCAAATTTAGTTATTTATATTGAATTAAGATATTATAGTGTGAAGGCATTTTAAACATAGCGAAATGTAATAAAACTAAACACTTTCAGAGAAATATTTAAAAGTTAATAGTAAGTAACAGAATAATGAAGGGTATGAACAAATTTCAGGAAATTTGTAGAGAATTTTGTATTTTAGAGTAAAATAAATATTAGAAGAAGTGCAATTGCCATAAAATTAACTAATTTCATTAATTTAAGTAAATATAAATACTAGAAGTAAAATATATAAAACAGATACAAGTAAATAAAAGAAAAATAAATACAAGCAAATAAATATTAACCTTTATTACATAGGTTCTCAACGTGGCGTTTGAGGCTTTCCAGGGGGGCAGTAAAAGACCCAGAGAAAATTAGGGGGCATGGAGAGGCTTCGGCAAATTAAGCAAATATAGTTTTAAAAGACTAAAAAAGTACGCTGATTATATACTAACAAAAGTAAAATTTTATACTGGTTACCTTATGTTGATTGTATGAATTTAAATCATTTCTATCACGTGTACAAAAATTCACTTTTTTTGGTAGTTCAAGAAGTGGATGAAAAACTTAAAGATTACAATACATTTAGACCAACATTAAATGGAATGATATATAGTAAATTTTAATTTCTGTAGAGTACGTGTTGTGTCTTTGTGAGCATTAGGAATAAAGTTTCGTCCTCTCCATTTAATTTTGTATATTATCCAAGAAATATAATTAAATAAGTTCACCGGGAATTAACGTGTGATACTTTAAATGCTAAAACTGAGACTTTTTTTATTTGGAAAGCAATAGTTTATTGTGAATTACTTCAAATCATCAAATCTTCTTTCAAAAGTGTTTTTATAACGAGTATATATATATATATATATATATATATAATCCAATATAAAAAATTCAATATATAAATATATATATACAAACACATATACATAAATTTATACATATATATACATATACACAAATATATAAACGAAAATATAAAAATAAACATATAGTTATATACCTAAGATAACTAAAATTAGGAAGAAGGCACAGTAGTATAATGACAAACTCCTAGCCTTAGGAACCAGGATTGCAGGTTTAAACAAGTTTTGCGGCCAGCCAACCTTCACCTGTAATTTGTCATACTACAATGGGGTGCAAAAATTAAGGACGAGACGGTTTTTTCAATATAACTTTGTACAAAAGCTTTCCAAATCAACACATTTAATACCGTAAGATACCCAATACGTAAGGACATGGGTAATATGTAAGCAACACTTACTAAAAGAGAAATCAGAGGGATAAAAAGAAGCTTGAATGAAAAAGTAGCATGGAGCGCAATGCGACTGAAGGCCGAAACATCCCTGTGATGGGTGTCCAGCAAGAAACATCCGGTCTTTAGTAGGGGATATGATCTCCCCTGACTACTAGGCAGGTTTCACAGCGTCTGCTCATGCTGAGAAAGAGGGTGTCAATGAGTTGTCGAGGCATTGCTGCCCATTCGTCTTGCAGCGCCAATCGAAGCTCCCGAATCCTTACTGGTGGTAAGGTACGAGCTCCCAAGCGTCTGCCTAGAAAATCCCATACATGCTCGATGGGATTGAGATCCGGAGATCGTGCCGGCCAATCCATACGTTCAATATCCTCACTCTCTAAGAGCTGTTCAGTAGCTACTGTGCGATGACATGGTGCATTGTCGTCCATGAAAAGAAACTGCAGACCCATAGCGCCTCTAAAAAGACGCACATATGGAAGAAGAATCTCGTTACAATAACGGGTCCCGTTGACTGAACCTGCGTCGAAGATGTGAAGGTCTGTACGACTACCAAGCATGATGCCTCCCCAAAGGAGAACACCGCGACCTCCATACCTGTCCCTTTCAATGATGTTCGAGGGATGATTGCGGTTTTCCCGCTCTCTCCAGATGAGTATGCGATGAGAATCGCTACTCAAACTGAATCTGCTCTCATCTGTAAAGAGTACTCGTCCCCATTCATTGTCTCTCCAATTCCGGTGTTCCCGGCACCACAGAGAACGCCTTCTCCGATGGGCAGGCGTTAAAGGTACACACCGTACAGGGCGTCGTGCAAACATATCACCACCGTGCAGTCTTCTGGCCACAGTAAAACGCGATATCGGTCGTCCACTCGCCTGTGTCGTTGTGTCTAGCGATTTCTCCCGCTGTCTACCGCCTGTTTCTTCTGGCCTGTAAGACAATGTACCGGTTATCTGCGGGTGTGGTTCCTCGTGGACGACCACTACTGAACCCCCGGATAGCTGTTCCTGTAGTTTGAAATTTTCTCCAAAGTCGTGAAACGATACTGTGAGCAATTCCGAACTCTGCAACCACACTTGTCACACTGCGGCCTTCCTCCAACTTCCCAATGATTCGACCTCGGGTAAAAGCATCCAGATGTCATCTAACATATTGATTATTCGCCATTTCTCGCTGAGGCAGCAACTCGGTGTGATTTTAACTGCTATACGGCGTGCAATCTCTTTGCCAGAAATACTGATCTTACACCGACAACATGCTTTATACTACTCAGACACTCCCCCATTACGTCTACCTGCATATCTGCGCATGTGCTACCGTATATCACCTTACTTAATCTCCTGATTGGTCTTTCTGTCCGCTCTGTCTCTTCGTTCAGCTGATATGCTAATTTTTCGACTTCGTCCTTAATTTTTGCACACTAGTGTATATATAATGTATATGTATATATATATATAGATGTATGTGTGTGTGTGTGCGTGTGCGTGTGCGCGTGTGTGTGTGTGCGTGTGTGTGTGTGTGTGTGTCTGTGTGTAAGCTAAGACTTTTATTCCAATCTTTTAAATAAAGAAGGAATTCAATAGTGCTTCAGTTCCAACAATATACTATCTAAAACTAAAATAAATAATATGCATTTAAATACATTTGTTGCAATAGCTTACAGATTCGCAATTGAGGGTTTTAGGGGAAAAAATTAAATTAAAAAAAATATATGTGTTCTATATATTAGTAATAGAATATTATTTTAAAATTAATTCTTGTTTTCACGATGTATTATGTACTCTCTTATTTCTCTTGAGTTGGAGGAGGCGGAATCGAAATATTCACTAGAAAAGGGGGCACCAGGTCAAAAAAGGTTGGGAACCTATGCTTTTTAAAGGCATAAATGTCCTTTTCCATTGGATTTAGTACAACCTAAATTACAAAATTTAAAGATTTTAGACATTTTTCTAAATTGTTTGATGTTTCGAATTCTTTTAGGATGTTTTCAATTCTTTCATCCAATTTTAAATATGCTTTTTACCTTTTTATTTCAGGGTCCCCCAATTATCTGGATTTCAAATTAAAAGACACTTTTTGTGTTTCTTCTTTTAGTATTTCAACTAATAAGTGGACATTAGGATAGTTAGGATATAGGTTAGAATGGACATAGGTTAGAATTTAACAGTTCGACTATTTCCAGTTGTAACTTTCATTTTAATCAATGTTTGTGGAAGAAATGGGTCTAGTAAAGGAATATAAAGAGAACGAAGATATAAGAAATGTCTGTAGAATGATTTCTGCATTAGCTTACTTGCCAATAGAATACATAGATGATGCTAGGAGCATTATATGGGAAAATTCTTTTAGCATTGACACACTGACCACATTCATTGATTATTTTGTCAAGCAGTGGATGGACAATCCAAATATGCCCATTAATGTATGGAATGTATATGGACAGCGTCATAGAACAAATAATTCTGTTGAAGGGAGGAATTCCAAATTAAATGCAATTATTGGCAAAAACCAGCCTAATGTTCACTGTTAGTTAAATACTAAAAGAAGAAATTAATCTGAAATCCAGAGCATTAGGCGACCCTGGAATAAAAAGGAAAAAAGCACATTAAAAATTGAATGAAAGAATTGAAAACATCCTAAAATAATTCGAAACATCAAACAATTTAGAAAAATGTCTAAAATCTTTAAGTTTTTTAACTAGGTTATGTGAACTAAATCCATTGGTAAATGATATTTATGCGCTTCTAATAAAGATTAATTAGTATTTATTTACTTGTATTTATTTTTATTTTATTTACTTGTATCTGTTTTACATATTTCACTCTTCTAGTTTTTATCTTTACTTAAATTAATGAAATTAGTTAATTTTATGGCAATTGCACTTCTTCTAATATTTATTATTTTACTCTAAAATACAGTTTTCCACAACATTCCTGAAATTTGTTCATATCCTTCGTTATTCTGTTACTTACTATTAATTTTTAAATATTTCTCTGAAAGTGTTTAGTTTTATTACATTTCACTATTTTTAAAATGCCTTCACACTATAATATCTTAATTCAATATAAATAATTAAGTTTGATTGGCAAAAATGTATTTATCCTTGTAATTCGATAATCGAATGTAAAAACAGAAAATTTCGGAAAAAAAAAAAAAAAAACATTATCCCAGCAGAAAGAGTTTTGCTACTTAAAGTACTGTTTGAAATTTTTGTGATTTTTAAAAGTATTTATCTCCTTATTTATCTGCACCCTTTATCTGTTCTAAGATGGGCGAAAATGCATCCGCAAATACGCCGATGTGTTTCAGAGTGTCCGCAAATACCATAAAATGTTATGTGTCTACAAATACCACGTCCGCAACTACCACGCCACCCTTTTCAGAAGTGGTGGATACCGGCGTGCCGCACCTTTTAAAAATGATTGCATTCATTAGTTAACACTGTATCTCAAAAACTGTATAAACTGTACCTTAAAAATTCATAAATATAAAAGAAATAAAATAGTGGAAGTTTAATTAATTGTGTTTACTGTGTGAACTTCATATCATCTATACCTGCAAACCCATTCAATTTTAGAATCATTTTAAGGACTCCGACTACGTTCGGAACCGTGATTTTGCAAAAGCGTATAAATGGATAATATTTATGATATTTAGTGTCACTTAGATTAGAAAATTATTTAAGTACAATATTTTGACAAAAAATGAACATAGAATGCCTCATTTACAAAACATTCTCCTTTTGTTAAAAATGCTTCTATTATAACAATATTTTGCCTGTATATAGCTCAGACCACTGTACAAAGGCTCAACTACAATTTTTGAATTATATAACTTTGAAGTGGGTTTATCCATGTTTTACGACAACAGAGGGGAGAAATTTTAAGAAAAAAACGCCAATAATTATTTCAATTGGTAGTAACTCTGAAAATAATGAGAATTTTTCATAAATTCTACTTGAGCCTCTGTACAGAGATCTGAGCTATATATAGGCAAAATATTATTCTAATAAAAGCATTTTTCACGAAAGGAGAATATTTTGAAAAAAGGTTATTCTAAGTTAATTTTCTGCCGAAATATTGTATTTAAATAAAATTTTATTGCCAAAATGTCCTTAAAATAATTTTATACATGTATTCTAATCTAAGTGACACTAAAAATCATGAAAATTATCTATTTATGCGCCTTTTGAAAATCCCTGTTCCGGACGTAGTCGAATACCTTAATGAGACAAATGTACCTTATCACACTTTTCAACATTTGTGTGTGTGTGTGTATATATATATGTGTGTATGTGTGTGTGTGTGTGTGTGTGTGTGTGTGTGTGTGTGTGTGTGTGTGTGTGTGTGTGTGTGTGTGTGTGTGTGTGTGTGTGTGTGTGTGTGTGTGTGTGTGTGTGTGTGTGTGTGTGTGTGTGTGTGTGTGTGTGTGTGTGTGTGTGTGTGTGTGTGTGTGTGTGTGTGTGTGTGTGTGTGTGTGTGTGTGTGTGTGTGTGTGTGTGTGTGTGTGTGTGTGTGTGTGTGTGTGTGTGTGTGTGTGTGTGTGTGTGTGTGTGTGTGTGTGTGTGTGTGTGTGTGTGTGTGTGTGTGTGTGTGTGTGTGTGTGTGTGTGTGTGTGTGTGTGTGTGTGTGTGTGTGTGTGTGTGTGTGTGTGTGTGTGTGTGTCAAACTAAGAGTAAGATTTCTTGTTGAAACTTTCATCACAGCCTGCAAGTTGATGGCAGCCAAATTGCATTTATATTTACTCTTGTTGATTTTCGTACAAAAACCATTTTTGCTCACATATTCAATGAAAATTGCTTAAACATGAAACTTCGGGGACTCACATATTTTTTCATGTTAAAAAATATTGGAAAAAACAAAATCAGATATTTAACAAATTTAGTTTATTAGAGTACATTTAATTTACATTGATACGAACACATGCATGTATTTCACAAAAATAAACGAAACAAAAATATTCACAATGAAATTTAATACAAAATTTTCAAGGATTTGGGATTTATTGAGTTATTAGAAAATAATCTGATTCTTTGCATTGCCTCTTTTTAGCATCAAATTGTCAACAAATTGTTCGATATCGTTCATTTTGTTATTCATTTCACCATGGAATCTCGGTATGATCCATCTCGGACGACGTGGAAACAGGAGCTGCATTATTCATCTCATTTTCGTCCTCAGAATCTGCATCAATATTTTTTGAGTTTTGAAAAAACTACTAAATACCTTTGTCTACCATAATTAGGGCTGTCTACACATCATCATGTACTGCAAAAAATTCTTCCGATGATGAATCTGCGTGGTTGGTGTTTTCCGTATTTTGATCATTTCCAGAAGGGAAATGGTATGTTGTTAAGCGATTTTCGTTTCGTGTTAAGAGAAAAAATGCATGGAAATACATAGTAATTCGTCGGGACCGTTATATTATTTCGTGTTAACCAATATTTTTTAAGCGTTTTTGAGTTAAACGTATTTCACTGTGTATGTTGACCAAATATAGAGAAATTTTTCTGTCTATTTCGTTTTCAGATTATCTTGGCGGGCCGTTGGTTGCACACCCCTGGTTTATGGGGTATGGAATAATTCATTTGGCCTTGATTTTTTTTAGATGAAATTAATCATTTTGAAAAACAGTTGCTGTTCAAAGACGTATACTAGCTTCGTTAACTTAGTAATCGAAAACTGCGAAGGAAAATTATGTAATTATTTTAGCCCTGACGAAGAATCGCTGTGCATAAGGCAAACGATTTATATTGATGAGGGTTTTTTTTAAGAAAGCTTCTTTTAGCTTTAATTAGTTGGCAGAGTTATTGATATGTGTACCGATGTTTGATTTATTTTATAAAAAATGCCTCTCTGAAACATGATCACAGAAATTTCTTGCACCAAAACCGGAATCGCTGCGCATTAGGCAAAAGATTTATATTGATGAGTTTTTTTTTAAAGAAAGCTTCTTTTAGCTTTAATTAATTGGCAGAGTTATTGATATGTGTACCTATATTTGATTTATTTATAAAAAACCAGGTAAAGATCTGACAATCACTCAAAATTATAGACCAATCTCATTATTATGCATCCTTAGCAAAGTTGCTGAAAAAATTATCCTCAACAGAATGACTGGCCATATCCTTACTAATAACCTCTTCATCCCGGAGCAGCACGGCTTTCGAGCTGAGCTCTCCACTTCGCCCCAACTACTCAGAAAGTCAAGTATATAAAATCTGGAAAAAGACTAGGTAAGCACACTGGGGCGGTCTTCCTCGACATTTGGAAAGCGTTTGACAGAGTATGGCATACTGGTCTGCTCTGCAAACTTATTAATTATGATTTTCCTCCCCCACTCATCCTCCTGATTAACTCCTATCTCACTAACAGAAATTTCGCTGTTAAAATTAATAATACACGTTCAAACCTTAGATTTATAAACTGTGACGTTCCACAGGGGTAAATTTTGGCTCCGACTTCCTTTATAATCTCTACATTAATGATATTCCACAAACAGAAAACACAGTTATCTGTATTTACGCGGACAACACCGCGGTAATGAGTCAAAGTCAAAACACCACACTGATTGCACATTACCTCAACATACACGTTGCTCTCCTGGAAGAATGGTGTAATGACTGGAAAATTGCAATAAATGTATCCAAAACTGAAGCGATATATATTCTCTATTATTAAAAAGTTCCCCAAAATCTATGTAAACGATCTGCTAATACCCTGGTCTCAACACACTAAGTACCTAGGCGTTATTCTAGATAATCATCTCACTTTCAAACACATTACATGTATAAGTTTAAACAATCGGTCTGTAAAATTTACCCTTTAATTACAAGAAACTCTGCATTGAGCAGAGAAAATAAACTGCTTACCTACAAACTCATCTTCCAACCAATTCTAACGTATGCCGCTCCAATCTGGGCATATGCAGCTAGATTCCATTTTAATCAAATCGAAACTTCTCAAAGCATCCTCCTTCGTCAAATCTTCAATGCTCGATGGTTCATGAGATACACTGACCTCTGGAGCGCAAGTAAAATGCTGTCAATTAGACAGTTTATTAAAAAGATTGCAACAAACTGCTGTCATAATATTGATAATTCTAGTAATCTCTCGATCTTGGATATTAAAAAATATATCCCTGATCTTAATTTCAACAGACCAAGAAATATTCTCTCAGACCCCCTCTTCGTGTAATTATTATATTCTCCTTTTAATTTTCACTTCTTCCATCTTAAATATCATTTTCACTTCTTTCTACAAGTATACCGTGGTCTAGTGGTCAGAGACACTCGCTCCGAATGCGTTGCATCGGGTTCGATTCTCAGATTATCTTTTTTTTCAATTTTACTATTTACTCTTTAACTTTCCTCGGAAAGTTATTCCAACAGATCTCTTTTTTATTTTAATGTTCCTCTACTATTTTTATTCATGATGGTATTTTTAATAGCTTTTAAAAAAGATTTTTCTGTTTTACTTTTCATCCATTTTTTTGTGATCCTAGCTGCATTCTCATTGGTCGGTTTCGCCCTGCCCACCCAAGATCGAAATTCTAACTTCACTTTCGGGGCTTTGTGCCGACTTTGAAGCTTCTTTTCTCAATTTCAATGCATTATAATATTTTAAATTTTAATTTTCCCAAAATCGCCAGTATTTTTATTATATTTTTAAAGCATTTAATCTTAACAAAGGGCAAAAAAGTCAATCATTTACAGTCACTCAAATACCTACTGGTATGAGGTTGTAGCTCGAAAGAGCTGGGTACTCAAGTCATCCACCCAACGATATATTTTATAAAAAAAAATGCCTCTCTGAAACACGTTCACAGAAATTTCTAGCACCAAAACCGGAATTGTGTATAATGCAAACAGAAAGCAATGGAATTTCAGCTGTCTTTATAATTTTGTTCTGAAAAATACTTGAAAGCTAACCTATTAGAGCCCCGCCATACTCTTTTAAGGATACCAGAAAGGTTACTGATTCCTTGTGTGACTCTAGTTTCAGACCCCAAGTAGTAAATAAATGTTGATTTTACTTTTGATACAATATATTGATGGGAGGCCGCCGGTCCCCAAGATACAATTGCAGTTTTTACATTTGCCCTGTTTACAGGAAACGGATTTCTAAGGAATTTGGGGGTGCCTCAGGTCAACGGACTCTATGGCGGGCGAAGCTGTATCCTTGCACAGCTTGTTGGCCAATCGGAATTGTAAAATTTACCGCCAGAACTTTGAAGCGGATGATTTTCCGAGTGGTGCGGTCGCCCCTTTATAAGGGTTGGCGCGCGAATTCTCGGGGCTTTTTACTCCCTCTTACGTCTGCCAGAAAAACCCTCCAGCCGGGAAGCGCACTCGCTACCCGAGGTCACCCCTTTCGTCGCTCTCTCCTCTCATTCCAGATAAGTAAATACCCTTGAAATTTTTAAACGTTCTTTATTTAAAAATGTTAATTCAAAATAAATTAATTGTTACTTTAAAGAACCGGCCTTTTAATTTAATGTACTGTTTATTGTCTTTAGAGATTTAGTGTTTAATTTTTAACTTAAGCTATGATGCGATGTGACAGCAATCTGGGTATTGTAAAATGGGTATTTGAAAATAAAATCAATTAAGTTAAACAAGCGTCGCATCAATATATAGTCTCATGTTTTACTTTATAACCATGTTATTTTCATCTCCAAACTTGCTTTTATCTTTAGCTCTTTTTTCTCTTATATAAATGTTTATATTACTATTTACAGATAAGGTAGAAAGAAAAATTTTTATTATTTTCATGAATCTCATATATGTGTAAATCATATTTTCCATTAAATCCAAAAATAAGCTCTCTTAATTACACAGAAAACACTTTTAACAAAATTATTTCTCCCTAAGCCGGTACAATTCATCCTAAAAAAGCTAATTCTACTTCATACGGACCCTTACACATTTTTTCAGGGGACTATTGTATGTTTTAAATAAGCTACACGTTCTCCCGATTTTAACCCGACTATATTTTAGATATTCTAGGGTGATATATTTAAAACCCACCACCCCTTGCCTTGAAACTTTACTGGTTATGAAATGCCTCGATAAAATAATAAACTTTGCTGCGAAATGATAGATTAATTATCATTATTTTGAACATGCCATGCATGTATAACTGTCAGAAAGGATCGCATTCCATATTGAAACAGATCTCACTTTGAACTCAAATATCAGAAGTATCTACCTTCATTTTACGCATTTTCAAGACAGAAACAGACACAAATGTATAAAAATTTACTAATCACGATTTCTAATTTTTGCTGAATTTTTTGAAACTGGTGTATTAAAAATACACAAAAGTACCTGGAATAAGTTATGGATCAACACGACAAATGTTATGCTTCTTCTCTCCACGCATATACTATATTTCTACGTAATTAAGGTTTACATTTAAAATTGTACGTTAAATAATTCTTAATCCTATATGTAGATGCTGAATATCTAGAGCGAGTTCTAAAGCTCATAATACGAGGCATATCCAGAAACTAAGTTCCGTTTCTATTTATATCCGCTCCAGCGCAGCGATCGCAGTTCCGCGCATGCCCGACAAACGCTCAGTATCAAGGAGAAGAAGCATGAGTCATTTTTAGATCACTGTCAGCCACGTACGCTTTGTTGTGCTTGTTTACAATGTCGGTGTTGATTGAAAATCTCGCTGCGTGCGAAATCAGATGTGTAATTCGTTTTCTGAATGCTAAGAAAGTGAAGCCAGTGTAATTCGTTTTCTGAATGCTAAGAAAATGAAACCAATCGAAATTTATCGGCAAATTTGTGAATTTACGGACAAACCCTCCTACGAGGATTTGGATGGGACGTGTTTGGTCATCCTTCGTACAGCCCTGACCTCACTCCTAGCGATTTTCATCTTTTCTTACATCTCAAGTCTTTCCTTGCCGGTAAACACTTCAACAATGACAAAGAGCTGAAAGAAAATGTTTCCAACTGGTTGAAGATACAGGCGGCAACCTTCTATGAAGAAGGCATAGAAAAACTTGTGCCACGATATGACACAATTTCGGCAGTTATGTGGAAAGGTAGTTTAAGAGTTTTACATTTTTGTCCAATAAATGTTTTTTCTGTATCTGTATACAATTTATTTTTATTACCAAACGGAACTTAGTTTCTGGATATATCCAGCTATCTTAGTATAATTTGCCTTATATAAAATTTAGAGAACACGATATATAAAACTATTTTTATAATTTGGCTATCTGACATGAATTCATATACATATTTAAAGAACGCATATCTAAATATAAGTAAGTAATGCTATCTAAGTATATTAAATTTTGGAAAAAAGAACCGAAACTCTGAGTAATTTTTCCAGCTGAAAAGTACTTCAATATTAATATATTAGCTATTTTGTAACGTATAGAAAGCAACTTCTTTTAATATACTTATAATCACTTTTTTCTAGACTTAATACTATCCATATTACACGCTTATTTATTTCATGTTTCTAAATTTTAAGACATAGAGCATGAAAAACAGAAATATTTGTCACTGCATACTAATACCAATATTTAATCATTTTACTGAAAAAAATATGTTTTCCAGTTTGAATTTTTATATCTAAAATAAGGTGAAGGCAGTTTCGATGAAAAATATTTTTAACTCAGAGAAACTTAATTTAATTAATTCATATCACTTGTAATATTCTTAAGCATGAAAAGATGTAAGAACTACAACCGTAGACAATAGTAAAAATGTTCTCTCTCTTGTAGCATTTTTAAACTTCTTGAGTATTATCTGTGAGTCTGAGATACTTTGACCTTAATATTTGATGAAGTTACCCATTTTTCGATACTCTTTCTGGCGCTTAGCCCAATCATATCGATCCTGTTGCTTTAAGGGAGCCATAAGTAGTTACGACTGGCATATCCAAATAAGATTTTTCTAGTTATTGGACTAACTTAAGAAAACAAGGGTAATGTTTTGACAGACAATTTTATATAATATGATGGTCTTTTCTCACGGAATATTCAGGAAGACCTTAAACGTTTCTCAATAAATTGTAAGCTTGTTCATTTTCCTGAGTAAAATAAGGTTTCCGTGTATGAAACTACAAAATAGGAAATAGTTATAATATTATAAACTATCCACTATCAGAAACACAAAACTACCACAAATTCCCGTAGTAAAAAATATCAGTTTTATCCGTAAGGCAATAAACGCGTCCATAGTAAAGTTATAATGTGATTTCTTTTAATCGCTTTAATTTTATTCTTCATAGTGTTTCGTAGCCAATATACAATTTTATCTGATAATTTGTATCAGTGCATGCATATAAATAAATGTCCTGGATATAATAAGGCTATTTCTTGGAAAAATAGCATAAAATATGCTATTATTTTGATTTTTTATAAAGATAAAATACTTAAAATATTTTCTGTTAAAATAAATAGGGGTATTAAAAAGTTTTGTATTTTGTAATTTTTATATCACTAATACTTTATTTTAGTTTTTATTTCAGATTTGAAATAAATAGAACTGTGAAATGAAAATTTTGCGGAATTTCGGGGGAGCATTTTACACTTAATTCTGATACCAGAGAATTCTAGTATTTTTGAACATTGTGTGCATGACTTTGTTATTTATTTATAACTGAGTAAAAACTACAGGTAAGGAGTAAATCCTGTGAAATTTTATAAAAATAGTACATTTTATGAAAGGTGATAAATTTTAACACAACTAGAAAAATAAAAAATTTTTAATTTAGTTTTTTAGAAGAACCTTTATATAAATCCTTTGGCTTTTAATCTATATCATCTATATACACATCAAATAAAATAAACATTAAAAAAAATTGAATTCATTTATTGCATTGGGTTTGAGCTGCAATTTCGTAAACAATTAAAATTTTTACTATATTTAGTCACTACCACATATCTAAAAAGCTAAGCTGCTGTTTGTAAAAAATACACCATGAAGGAATCATCAGAATTAAATGAAATTTAATGCGCAAACGACTTGTTTTTTGTACAAATAAACGACGAAATTTTCAAAGAAAAGAAAACAATATTAAAAGTATTCGAAATCAGTACTTGGTGTAGCCACCAAGCGCTGCAATAATTGCTGCTATACGACGTGGCATGGAGTCGAACAGATTTTGAAAGCTTGCTTGTGGAAGAGAATTCCGTATTGCTTGTATGCGCCGCTAAAATTCATTTTTTGAAGCTACAGGACGCGGATCGCAAGCGAGGCGCCGACCAACCAAATCCCAATCGTGCTCAATAGGTGACATATACGGCGAATAAGCAGGCCAAGGAAGAAGTTGCATGTGTTGGGCTGAACAGAAGTCTCGAACAGTCTTTGCAACATTGGGCGTGCATTATCCTGCTGAAATATAGCTCCAGGGATGCCTTAAAAGAAGGGAACGACTTTGGGCTGTAGAGCACTTCACGGTCGTACCTGTTGCTATTGAGATTATCCTAAATTCCTAGTAAATTGGATCGTCCATGATATGAAATCGCATCTCAAACCATAACTTCGGGTGTTAGGCCACTATGTCTTTCGATAACGCACTCTGGAAGGCAGCGTTCACCGGCAGAGCGTCTAACACGAATGCGGTCATCATGGTCCCCAAAATTGAAGCGTGATTCATCTGAAAAGACAACTTGGTACCAATCAGCTTGCCAGGCTCTGTGCTCATGAGCCCATTGCAGTTGCAGCCGTCGATGGTTTGCCGTGAGGGGGATTTTGTATAAAGGCACCCTTGCACGCAATCCACGGTGCAGGAGACGTCGACGAATTGACGAAGCCTACATTAGCACACCAGTAGCAGTAGTCCAACGGGCTGTCAACTGCCTAAACGAAATTGTACGGTCATTCACCGCCATGTGGAGTAGGTGTCAATTGTCACGCACTGACGTCACCTCCCGTCGTCTGCTGACAGTTTTTCAAGTTGTTCGATGCTCAACGGTCCACTGCTTCCAAACTCGCATCACTGTGGAACTGTTCCGCTGCACACGAGCTCCTATTGCGTGATAGGAAAACCCTCCTTCTCGAAGGCCGATAATCCTCCCCCGTTCAAACTCCGTAAGTTGTTGGAATTGTTCCTTATTTCGTCGTGGAGGCATACTTAGTCTCACAAAACGTTTGCCACTAACTATTAACAATTTTCAACGTCCCATTGCAACCCTCTATTTATACGCTTTTAGTATCAGTTCAGATGGCGCTGCGCACGCCACGAATGCGCAGTGACTCTGAAACTTTACTATTTTACGTAACATCCTATAATTCATATTTGCTGCAAAGTTGATTTAATTCTGATGTTTCCTTCATGGTGTTGCATTTTTAACAATCAGCAGTGTAATTTATGAGTAAAAGAAATTTTATAAGCATTACATTTTATTTTATTTTTTCATAAAACAAAAATTAGATACCCAACTTACCCCTTTTTTTAAAGCTAAAATTTCATTTGAAGGGAATGCTTCATTTACTATATATTACATATCTGTATTTCTCAAAATATTACAAAAAAATTGCTCTTTTGCAAACAACTCTAAAATATATATATATATATATATATATATATATATATATATATATCACAAAAATAAATAAAATGTTTGCAGGAATACAATTATTTAACTTTTAACAATGATTTATACTAAAAAGCTCAAATTCTATTGTAAAATTAATCTAACCTAATTCGACAATTCTCATAAGCTGTTCAACTTGCCATCCTGAATAGTCCCAGGTATGCTTAATCGGTACCAAATATAAGGATCGAGCAGGTAAGAGAAGGGTGTGAATGTGGTGGAGGCAGTTGCTGTGTGTGGGCATGCATTATCCTGTGGAAAAATGGCTCCCGGGAGCCCTGGAATTAGTGGCAACACATGTGGCTGAAGAATGCCACAAACTTGCATCAGAGCTGTCATAGTGACATGAATCAATATTAGGTGTGACCGTCTGTCGTATGCGATAACACTCCTTAGCATCACACCAATTGTGGGAGCTTTGTACCGCTATACAGTGAAGGTAGGATTGGGACATTCACCACGAGGTCTCCATACATGTACACAATTGTCAACAATGTGCAATTTGAATCTGGATTCGTTACTGAAGATGACTTGATTCCATTCGGTTGCAATCCAATTCCTTCGAGCGCAACACCACTCCAAATTGAGAGGATGGTGAGTTGGTATCAATGACAATACATGAGTGCTGCGTTGCGATTGCAATTGTCCTTCAACTAGGCATCTTGCGATGGTACATATTGACACAGAGGCCCGTAGTGAAGATGCTGCCTGTGTATGGATGGTGGACAACGACACATTTGGGGCTCTGCGCACGTGTCGTATGATGTAACAATATTCTCGACTATTATTCTGTCGAGAATATCCTGAGCCGTCACTATGCAAAAGACCTCTCTCTTGTCCACTGGTTCCAACATCTTTCCACAGTGATGTCAAAATGGCCTAAATGACAAGCTCTTCACCAAGCTGATCACACGGTTTCCATCATCCTATGACTCTTCCCCTCTCAAACTTTGACAACTGCTAATACTGTCTCCAATGGCTGTGCAATGGTATTTCTGGTGTTAAAAAGTGTCCTTTTGCAACAGATTAAATACACGTAAACAAGCTCTGCTTACCTGTGTTTTATAATCCAAGTAAAAAGTTCAGCACCCTCTGGTGACATTACGCAATACACAACCATGCTGGATTTCTAATCATTTATATATCTGACAGTCACATACCTTTATGCTAATGCTTCATAAAAATCCCACTCTTACTTCAAGGTGCGCAATTTTTAATGACAATGAGTGTATTATCAACACAAATAACAGATGTATTTCATTAAATCGGTAAAAGTAGTTTGTTATACATGTATGTCCTTGATCGCATACTTTCTCTATTTAATATCTATTAATTGTTGTCATCTTTTTATTTCAAGATTTTACTTTAACCCATTTATCTACCGATGGTACTTATAAGTACCACTCATTATAAAATTACATAGATAACCATTTTTACGCATACTCTGACTATAATTAGCAGGAATATTTTTTTTAAATCCACTCTTCCAAGATATATGACAGCACGGGATGTGTCCTGAGTATTTTAAATGAGAAGGCGAATAGTTTTAAAGCAGAAATTTCGTTTTCAGCTGACATTTTAATCAGATTGCGAAGATAGTCATTTTTGTTCCGAAAAAGTAATTAATGTCAGAAGGTAAGTGTCTTATTTTTTTATTTGTATGTTAATGAAGACCTTAGAAAACGATTTGACTATTTATTTTAAGTGAACAACGTTTATATAATTAATTTTACAGTTGAAAATCTTTAATTAAGTAATTAGCTCTAACGGATTAAATTTCCCAAAGTTGAGTTGTTTGTTTATGTATATCCCTTAATTTACAATGTAATGATTTGAAAAAAATATTGCATGAAAAAAAATGCAGTAAATCATAATGCGGTAGATAAAGGGTTAAATGCTAGGGTCTGGAAAATTTAGGTCTAAATTTGAGGCTAAGAACTAATTATGTACTTTGGAACGCCAATTCGTTATGATAAATATACTACTGAGGAGAGCCTTTTTATTCTCTTCTAACCAAAGGTTTTCTTGTTCTTAGTTTCAATCTTGAGAATACTAAGATTCACGTCTTAATGGGTTTCTTTTTTATATGCACTCATAGACAAAACAAAAATTAGTGCACCAAAAAATAATTGCGGGATCGTAACGAAACTTGGCATGAAGATACATGTCGAGGAGATATGCTAATGATTAGAAATGCAGCGGGATTGCACATTACGTATAGCCAGTAGAGGGTGTTTAACGTCATTCTCCGTGGAGTATAAAACAGGTAACCAAAGCTTGTTTGAGTGTACTGAATCATTTATAAAGAAAGAGCAGAGGTTGACATACCATTATGCCGTTTTTGAAGATAATATGAGCAGCTGTCGCAGTTTGAGAGGGGGAGAATCATCGGCATTATGGAAGCTGGGTGGTCAGCTGGGTGAGTAGCTCGTCAATTAGGCAGCTCTGATTGTGTTGTGAGGAGGTATTTGTACCAGTGGATAAGATAAATGTCATTTACACGAAGACCAGGTTCAAGACGCCCTCAACAGACCAGTCGTCAAGAAGACCTCCACATCATACGAAATTCACGCGTACAGCCAACTGCTTCATCAGCCGCCATCCAGGCACAGGTAGCACCTTCATTATGGGCTCCTGTGTCTTCTCGAACCATACGAAGGCGCCTGATTGAAGACCTTGACGCCCACCCATCGACGTCTTCGTTTGGAGTGGTGCCTCGCGCGACGAAACTGGACTGCAGCGGGATTGAACCAGGTCGTCTTTAGCGACGAATCCCGATTCAATCTCAGCAGTGATGACAATCTTGTTTGTGTGTGGAGACCCCGTGATGAACGCCTCAAACCTGACTTTGCTCTACAGCGACACACCGCTCCCACAGCTGGTGTGATGGTAGGGTGTGTCATTGTCTACAATACACGGTCACCCCTAGTATTGATCCGTGGCACCATGGCACCCCAGCGGTATGTCCATGACATCCTTCAACCAGCCACTCATGCAACGGCTTCCTGGAGCCATTTTTCAACAAGACAATCCTCGGCCTCACACGGCAAGGGTGTCACAAGACTCTCTCCACACTGTTACTACCCTTCATTTGTCTGTCCGATTCCTATATTTGTCTCTAATCAAGCATATCTAGGATCATTTGGGACGGCGAGTTGGGCATCGCACGAGTTGGAACGAACTAGAGGCAAGGTTGCAGCAAATATGGAACGAAATGTCTCAAGATATCATATGGAACTTGTATGCCTCAATGTCTGATCGTATCGTATCGTGCATTCGCGTTAGAGGGGGTTCAAATGGGTATTAAATCCTCCGTTATTTTGCCTTTTTCTCTGAAATGAATTATTCTTTTTTCTTTTTGACTTTTTAATCATTCACTTATGTCATTAAGTATATAAAATTTCAATTAATTTTGACGACTCCTTCTTGGTGCACGAATGTTTTTGTCCATGAGTGAAGATTTTCTTTTTTTCTAGTTTCTCTTATAGTGTCCTGGTCTCTTTGTGACATCTATATTTCTCATTTAAACGCGATTTTAAAATCTAAAAGGTAATCCATAGTGCTACAGCTGATAGTTCTTTTGAAGATTCCTTGTAAACTTTTGATGCGTGGGTACTATTTTGTGGTGTTATTAAATGAAACTTAAGCAATACTGGGATGAGAGCCTAGTGTAGTCACTTCGATATTTGTGACGGTATTGTCTGATGATCTACTTAGAGATGTGACTTAGAAAGAATAATTGGATGATATTGCGGTCAGATGGCATTCCTCGGTCTTCCACCAACTCTCAGGATTCTTTCATGATCTAAAAAATGGATGTAACACTATGAACTTACTTTGTGGATTTACTTTTCCTTTCATTTCCTAAATTTGAAATCTTCAAAAAATATTTATCATTCAATGTGGGATATTATGCTTCATTGAACTTTTTAATGTGAAGAAACTAAGTACTCAAAAGGGACAATTTTCTAGAATTTTAGTCTGGTTACTTTCCAGAAAATAACCATACTACTGCTCATAATAGTTTCTACTAAGAAGAATATTTAGGTACTGCAGATCGCGCGCACATCCTACTGTTACCAGACATTGTAGAGAAAATCATATATTTCTCCTTTTCGTGTACTTTAATTTCTGAAGATATTTTTTTCATACAGTGCTGGAGCTTAAGTGTTTGTTCCAGAAATATTGCAATCCGGACAAGACCATCAAATTTTATTCCGTAATAACTATTGAACATATGTCTTCGACTAATTAAATCTGCAAAATTATCACGGCTTCTACATTGATACCATGATTTAGAATCAAATTTTTCCTAAACTTCTACAACTCGATTACGAACAAACCAGTTCCTTTATTTTGCACAGCCTTTTATTCAATAAAGAAGAAATGACGAGTTTGTCCAAAGTATAAGTTCAACAACTAAATCATTCAAGAGCCGTTTTAAATATTTTCCAACTATAGCCCTTATCACTGCTGTCATTAACTCTAATCTAAGTAATATGAGCTTCTTCCGAAAATGTAAAATTTTAAATGTAGTCACTACTTCACTGTCATCGCTTAAGTATTGAAAATAAACGATAGAGCCATATATCAATGGTAAATGACAATTGATTGATGTCACAAAAGCTATGCACTTCAAATTTAGAATCAGGCATAATTTTGCAAAATGTAAAATAATTCCTCTTTGTAATAAAACTCTTTAAACTTTAGATCTATAAGCAATTGTTATACTATTTGATAGATCTTTCAATAATTCTTTATTGCGAACAATACCGTATAAAAATACCTTAAATCTCATTTATATCTTTATACGCTTCAGAAATCTCTATTTCATTTTGTAAAAGCTATTCTGCAAATTCTCAAACCCTTTTTTCACTATGCTAAAATTATTCTTAAAATTAGTAGAAGCGCTTTCACACAGTAAACGAGTTTCACATTCTTCTTGAATAGTTTGAAATTTAAAAAATTTCAAATTATTTTAAAATCTTTGCATCAAGTCTACATCTGTATCAGATACATTCTCATCATCATATATATGCCAACGATTCTAAATCCATTAATGCCTGTACATCGGAAACTACATCTAAATTAGTGGATATGGTTTACAATAAGTTTTAGAATTTTGTTTTTACTAACCAGAATTAATCTGAATATATTAGGGGCAAAATTTCTACGAATAATTCATCTTCATACTTTTACAAGAAATAGCATTCTAGAATACATCTTCTCTAAATATTATGTCTACTTTTTGATCGGAGCTTTTACAAAATTAAACTAAAAGCAACCCATTCCTTTCTAAAGCAATTTTAGTCTCGATATCTGGAGCCATCCCTTTGAAAAGAAGTAATTACTGTTTCCGTAACCGGAACTTTAATCTTAATAAACTGCTTATAATTACCTTATATTCCAGCGTATAACACGCACCTGTAATTTCAGACTACATTTATTTTATTTTTAAATATGCTGCTAGCCAATAAAATTGAGCACCATGGAGGAAAGTAAATACAAAAAATATATTTATTGTACGTAAACAGTATGGAATGAAGGCAAAAATGATTATATTTGCAAGCAGTTTACTGGAATGTGAAATGAATAGAAACAGCGCTGTCTCCCCCGGCAGCTTAAAAGACACCTAGTTAGTCAAAGAGTCAAACTGGGCTTTGATGGCAGAAAGGGGTAACACATTCCATGCTACTTAACGTTTATGCCCCACTTCATCAACCGTATTAGGTGGCGGGCGAGTCCCTCAGCACCCCAAGACTAGATGTTTTCAATGGGGGCAAATCTGGAGACCGTGCAGGCTGGGCTAACAATCAAATACCCTGTGTCGAAGAATATCAGAACACAGCGTGCAACACGTGATCTTGCATTATGTTGTTAATAGCGTTTGTCATTGTTGGTTAAAGGCGTTTGACAAGCCTTGACGTTAGGACATAACCACTGGGCGTAAGATGTCAGAAATATACTAATCTGAGATCAAAATACCATCGATCCAAACAAGAGACGAGGATGTCGTTTACCCATTGGTGCCCAAACCATCACACCAGGTACAGGGACCCTCTGCAGATATCGAATGCAAGCAGGCAACGAGTGTTCCTTTCGAAAATCCTCCAGCATACGGACCATATATATACCCTCCATATATACGACCATCAGAATACTGAACACAAAACTGCAATTCATCTGAAAAGATGACATTGCGCCACTCCTGTATCCAGTTTTGTCATTCGGTGAACCAAAGTCGCCGACTTTCTCTACGCAGCATTATCAAGGGAAGTTAAAGTAATAGTCACCGAGCTGACAGTCCCCATTACAAACATCGTCGCACCGTTACGAGAGTGCTACAAATATGACCATTCCCTGACTAATGGTCCGTGATGTGATTGTACGATTTTGCAGAGCAGATATCAGAATATGTTTGTTCTCTCGGGCATTAGTTATGGGAGGGTGTGGAAATCCAACATGTCGTTCAGTGTGACCCTCAGCAACCCATTGATTTTAGTTTCGCATGACAGTGGTTTGATTTCAATCAGTATGGCGGGCGATATCACGGGACAATAATACACACTCTTGATATGCAACGATCCTGTTTCTATTGAATTCTCACCCTTGTTGGTAAGAATTTCTTCTTATTTGAGACGTACCACGATATTCTGTGCATTTTCCGGCTTAACTGAGAGATTTTCAAATAAGGAAAGCGTGACATAACTTTTATTTTGTCCTGTGCTGCAGATGTTATTTCTCCCTTCTTCGTCATCTAAAGGCGTTGAAACACTAATCATTAAGAATGGCAGATCCCAACTGTACCATATACCTATATCAACCTCTGTACCTTCTAAATCCCAACGTCTTTTTCTTTGCGTATCATTTTGACGTTCTTCTGAACATTTGCAACTTTTATGACCATCAATGTAAAACTAACAAACGTTTGCATTTGGAAACCTCAGTTTAACAAGCGGTTTCTGCCACTAGCGTAGCTAGTCCTAAGTGGGCCCCGTATCAAAATTTCTCGGACGCCCCTTTGGGAGCCGTTTAACATGTTACGATTTTTTCGCCTACATATGTTTTGACCCCTGCATCTTGGAGCCCTGTTTCATTGATTCGGGGGTATATATGCCCCTGGTTTCTTCCTGCCTTTTAATAACTGACACAAAATATGTTTACCATAGCTGATACATCTTATAACTTCCAACAGTCTGCTGACGTTATAGACACCAACACCTCTTTGCAATTTACATCCACGTCATGGTAATATGACAATTTTGAGCTCCGATGGATTTAATATGCATCAGCCCACTTACACACCAAGTTTTTAAGAGAAAAATGTTTTGAAAGTTTTGATCTACTAAAACACTACTAGTGATGAGATCAATACTGGGATTTGTCGGCGATTATCGACGGCACAAGCATTTTAATTTCGAGTGTATATTTTCCTTTTAAACCACCAACTTTTTGCTTTTCTAGTATTCTCTAAATTTTGACTCTAAAAATGACTCTAAATTTTATGAAATTTTATGAGAGAAGAAACATATTTTTCCCCCTCCTTATCTTAAAAACATGTTAAAATAATTTGTTTGAAACGTCTTTTCGAAAATTATAGTCCATGATCATCAATTCAAATGCATGACGTAATGCATTCAACAATCGCTTTTCTGTGAAATCTCTCCATGTTTTCATCCTCTCGATTGTTAGTTCAGAAGTAAACTGAAAAGAAGTAAATTTTATAAATGGCTGAAGTTGATTGATTGTGTTTCAATGCAGGTTAAAAGTGCATGCATTGAAATTAAATGAAATGATTTCATTGCGTAGCTCTCAATGTAGAATGCCAACAAGCAATAAATATACATCTAACCTTAATACGTGAGGCTCTTGTAAAATTATTTTTATATTTAGTATCTTCTGCGTATCAGGAAATCGGTTGTGTGGGTCTGGTTCAAACAATGTGACGCTAGACCAAAAAATATTAATTTTACTTGTAATGTAAACTTAGAAGTTAAGTTCCTTCCGAAACGCTTCACAGACAAATGTAGGACATCTTTTTCGTTAAAGAAATTCATTTATAGTTGCGTGTTATTCATAAAAAATTGAGAAATAGGTAATACTTGCTGTTTATTGTTCTATGATAATTATGGAATATTTTATCCATTGGCTGTAAATAAAATATCGATGCATTTTTAAATAATTAATCTAAAGTTGAAAAACTTTTTTTTTTGTAAGAAGTTTTTTGAATACATGGTATTAATAAACATTTAAACTTTTTTTCATATGTTCATACCTGACGTTTTCACTTTTTTGTAATGTCTTATCTTGTGATCATTAAAAGGTTGATTCCAAAGTATAAGCTTGCGTCTTTTGTATTACTTTATGAAATTTAATAATCAAAATCTTTGTCGCAAATTATATTCAATATTTACTCCCTATATATTTATTATAAAGTCTTATTATTTATTTTATCATGTCAAATAAAGGATTTGGAACAATATTGGAAAGTTAAAAAATAATCACACATAGGATTAAAATTAACCTATTTAATTTTTTTCACTGTGTTCATCAAATTACTGAAATAAAAACTTAATTTTTTTAAATTAATAAAATTATTAGCTTTTTATAAACTTAACCATAAGCATAGAATTTAAAAATGTTACACCAATTACAATAAATCCTACTTTCTATATTTGATTAACATCTGAAAAATATTTACAGCATAGGAAGTAACATGTTTGAATATATTTTTCATTTTATTACTCTACTTGAATGATAATACACACTAATGTATTTATTCTTTGAAAAATCTCATGAGCAAATGATTAACCTTTATTTTCAAAGTGTAAACAAATTTTTATCCACAATACTGTTCCATATTCTGGGTTGACATAATGAGAACTTAGGAAGTCTAAATCTTAACAATATTGGTGTATGTGTGTTTAGATAAAAGCATGAATCTTGATAGTTATTGGGGAAAAAGTTATGACTGATACATTCGGAAAATTAATAATTTTGGTGCATTTTGTGTACAGTTAGGATGCTGATTTTGGAAAAATTTCAAGTTGAATGTTTCATGATAATCTTTTTATAGTATTAAATTTCATTAATACTTTTTTTAAGTGTAAACTGCTCTTTTACAATACTTTCCTAGTTTAGTATTAAATAATACAGCTTAAAAAATGGTGAAATGTCTGCAAAACTATTTATATAAGCTCTGCATTAAATTTTGGTATGTTTTTTTAATGCTATCAAATTTAATGCTATGAACAATATTTAGCCTTTTGGGTAAGAAGATATGGTGTCAAAATTTGCATAGAAGAAAAGAAGGAAAATTTTATATTTTACAGTTAGTAGCAACCATAATAGCCACAAATATTTTAAGGTATTAAAAAATATTTATAGATATATTACATATTTATACATGTATTATATTCACCTTTAGAGCGATAGAGATGATATATACAAATTTACATTCTGGAATATTGGGTTTTCTTAATTTATCGCAGATTCTTAAATGTAGTATATAAATGTGCTGTTTCAACAAGTAACTATCTGTTTAATTTTGTGAGGATAAAATACTTTTGGATGAACAAAATAAAGACATGTTAAATTAATTGATTCATTAAATTCCAGCTATTGGATTTTCATAGGAAAAATAGAGGGGCTTTGTTTGTAATGTCATTCATTTCTTATTCTTTTCAATGTATTACATTTTAAAGAGTAAAATCTAATAATTATGTGTTTGGTAATCTTTCATTCTGTTAATATCCACTTTTATCCAGATATATACTAAAGTTGTTAAGAAATTTTTTTGGTACTTGCGTGTTATTTCAACTGTATTGGTGACTATATATGAAGCAAAGCACATGTTACCAATTCCCCAGTTACCACACATGCGAAATCGAGGTTTCTAATTCGGCAAGCCATCTAGAACATTAGTGTTGTTGAGATAGTGTGCAAGTACCATTCTTTTTAATTCATGGCATTAAGTAATATAGCTTTGGTAGGAGTTTCAAGATATTTTACAAATTATGTCATTAAGAAGAGAAAGATAAGAAATTGAGTTGAATGCTCCAGTGTTTTACTTTCAAATTACCCATTTTTTGAATAGATTAAAGTTTAAAATTGTTTTAAAAAGTTTTTTCTTTTTTTTGGTGGGGAGATTTTTTTTAAATATATTAGAATGGTCTTGTATGCTAGTATAAAGTATTTTATTTAATATACTAAAAAAATTAAATAAATGTATAACTCATCATAAAAAACCCAATTGTTTATTTGTTGGTAACAATTTAATCTATGCACTTTTTATACTGTACTTTTTTTTGTTCTTTTTATTGCATTATATATATTTTATAAAATGTTTATGCTTTATTATTTTTTATTATAAATTCTTTATAGGCACTAATTTCCTAAAGTTCTTATACATTTGTAAATTTACAAAATTGCGGGAAAAAAGATTATTCTTCGTTTAAGAAATGCAATTTTTAAGTTTTGAATAGCTTTCTTTTAAATATAAATATTTTTTTTATTTTCCTTAATGTTAAAAATTTACAATTTTTTTTAAAAAGTTGATTGTTAGTTGTGTGCAATGAAAATTTAATGTTTATCTCATTCTATAAAATTATTAACAATAATAATTTTCTTAGCTATAGATATTATATATATCTGATAACAAGGTGGATTCTCTCATGATGTCTCGATTTGTTGCTACAAAAAAACCACCTTGGGTTCGAGCTAATGGTAAATACTTTTTTGTTTGTTCTAAATATTTATAAAGTATTATTAAATGCATAACTATTGTGTGTATATATATATATATATATATATAAAGATTTAAATAAAAGGTTGTCTAAATTTTTTTTGGTCGCACATATTTTAAGAATAATATTGCCACACATAATGGGTAAACATTTTTTCTTTGAGAAGATCTGAACTTATAATTCTTTTAAAATCATTTTGATGGAAGCAATTTCATAATTTTTAAGGAAGAAGAAATTGGAAACTTTTTCTTTTTGCTGTTACAATTGCTGTCTTTATATAAATAAATAAAAAAAAATTAACGAGAAGTTCTTAGAAAATGTTTGAGCTATATTTCAAAAGTTAATACTTTTTGTGATTTGTTTTTAAATTTATTCTTTTGTTATTAAAGTTATTTAGTAATTTTAAGGGAAGTGAAACTTAATTTTCTTTGTTGAATTCTAACTAATCATTTTGAAAACCTATAATCAGAGTATGTTCATTATTTAAGGTGCCTTTCTTGCTTTAACTAGACTAGAAATGATTTCTCTGTTTATCCATGCATTGGGCATTTTGATTTATATCATTGCTTGTCTCTAGTTGCAGAAGAGATTGATATAAAGAAACATTCATAATTAGTTTGTGATATTTCCTGTGGATTTTGTGTGTGTGTGGGAATATTAATAGTTTTTTAAAATGCAAAATATTTTCTATGTTTTTTTTATATGCCATATAAATACTTAATTACATTTTTGATTATCTATTTGGAAAAATTACTTTTTTAAGATGTATCTGTTTTTAAATTGATGAAATATAAGAAGTTAATTTGAAGTTTTCACTTTTGCATTGTATTTTCTGCTTCAGTAATATATGTATAATTATATATATACACATATAAACTAAGTAAATAAAACATATATCATTAAATAATTTTTAGAAAATTTATTCAAAAGTTTAAATTTTATTAGACTTTGTAAAATGGGAAGGAATTTTTTTTAATTATCTGTGCTTTTGTAAAAAATTATCAGTAAATTGGAGAAATATGTTGTATGCTTTGAAATAATGATGGCCAGTTGTCAAGAAAGTAGGATATCCTTAATAACGTTGTGCAATCTTCATTGCAGCTTTACTAAATATGTATCAACATAAATGGCTTTAAAAGGAGTTGTTATGGTGTTAAGCATTAATTAATTTCTAAAAGGACATTTTTGTTATTGATTACAATTTTTGCATTTATGTATACATTTTCTTATCTTAAAAATTAATCTATTCAAACTCATAAAATTCTATCATTGGGGATTTCAAAAATAAGTGTTTTTAATGTATTAAAGAGTTTTAAATGTATTTAATTTTTTTAACTGTGTTGAAAGTTCCTTCCAATTTTAAAAATATAAACCAGTTAAAAGTAGTATGTATGAAATACAATTAAGTTACTTTTCATGTTTGTAAAATACTGCTTAGCTTTTATTGTTTTAATATCTTTTCAGCTGCTGGATTAGTGCAGCCTTCACCAGCTGGTTCATCAATTTTAACTGCACAACAAATATCTCATGCATCTGCTGCAGGAAATGGACTTGCTGGTGCAGGTTTAGGGCCAGGAGCTGCACTTGCAAGACCTGCAGCAGGTCTTGCAAGTGCAGGGCTTGCTGCTGGTGGTGCAAACTCCTTAGCTACTGCTGCTGCTGTAGTTGCTGCTGCTCAGAACCAGCAAGCACAACAGGGTCCAGCTGTCAGTGCCTCATATGGTACTGGATTAGCTGCAATAACTTTAACTCAGGTAATAAGTGTAAATAATGAAATTTTTAAAGCTTTTGTGTGCATGTGTACATATGTATTAATATACATATATATTGTTGTTTCAGAGTGCTTTGCAACAAGGGGCAATGCTACAGCAGGTAAATTTTTAATAGATTCTTTATTTTAAATATGTTAATTTATAGAATTATAAAATATTAACTTTTTATTTATTTATTATTTTACTTATAATGTTAATATGTGAAGTCTTTTCATTCTTGAATAATTGCACTTTCTGAATGTTCTGCTGTGATGAAAGGTAATATAATATTTTTGATTTGATAACAAAAGTTTAAATTTGGTTGGTTCATTAATGTCCTAAATCTTATACATCTAATTGTATTATTTTAAGCATTTGATGCTTTTATTTTATTATTTTTTTTTTGCCTTTCATGTTAGAGTACTGAGAAATAATTTTGTTACCTTCAATGGTATGCTGTACTTCATAAATTTATTCTTCATTTGTAATTGTTATTCTTTGATTGTATATGAGATGTTTTTTATTTTAGCAGGGGATAGCAATTCCTGCATCACTAGCAGCTACAACTCAAGTTGCAAATGTAAATGTAAGTTTATAAATCATTAAAACATAAGAATTGTTTGTATTTTTTTGGGTTTAAAATAATTTTAATAATTTGCTTTATGTAAACTTTTAAATACCTTTTTTCTCCTACCAAATCCAAGCTTAGAATATTTTTCTCCTTCTCAAATATTTGAAATATGATTATTGGATAATTTATTCATTTTATTGCAGTCCTCTGAGAATTAAAAGTAAAATGAATTTACATTTCTCAAGAATTTTAAGTAAATTTCTAAAAATATTGTCTGTGTTATATTAATTATTTGGAAAACTACTTGAATGCTTTAGAAAATGATTCATTTATAAAAATATGTTCATTATTTTATGGATTTTTATTTTCTCTGTAAAATATTTTGGCTGCACTTAAATTGAAAGATTATTTTCTGTGATTATTGTATTGATGCATATACTTTAAAATGATTCACTTTCTCTTATTATTCTGTGATTATTATTCTCTTATTATTTATGGTCAGTTACAAAAGTTTTAAATTTCAAAAATGATGCACTTTAACTGTATTTCTTATAATTATTTTTTTGCCTTTCATATTTAATATTTTCAAGTGTATAATTTTCTTAAGTGATTTACTGATATTGTGAAAATGTACTAATGTAATTTAAGAAAAAAAATGTGTTATTCCATTTAATCTTAATTATTTGTGCATCTAAATTACAAGACAAAATGCTTAAGAATTATAAGGAATTGTTTTTTTCTTAAAATGGATGAAATCTATTTTTTTTAAAGAAGTTATGAGCTCTTTTTCACTACCTATTTATAGTTTATTTCAGGACAAAATACTAATTATTACTTAAAATTTTTTTTTAGAATGGCATGGTTGTTGAAATAGCTCGTCTTCCGCAACCTGGTGTAGCCTTACCAACTTCTCTTGCAACTACTCAGGTAGCAACTGTAAGTTACCCTGCACCTAGGTTATTAGCACAAACTACTCAATACCAAGCTTCTCAACCACATCCTCATCAAGCTGCTGTGGTTCAACAAGCTGCTGCTGCTGTTGTTCAACAGCATTCTGCATCCCAACAACATCAAGCTCAACAACAGCAACATCAGTATAAACAAAGAGTATTTACTGGTGTTGTTACAAAGCTGCATGAAAATTTTGGATTTGTTGATGAAGATGTTTTCTTTCAAATCAGGTAATTTATGGTTTGATATTTGTATAACAAAATAATTTTGCTGATTTTCCAGTTTTTTTTTTTTTTTTTTGAAACAAGATTCCTTTGCATTAATATTTTGGTATTCTTAAAATTGTACATTCTTAAGGTATTCTTACATTTATTTAATTTGACTGGAAGGATTTTTTTAACTGTCTTGATTGTTTTTAAATATGCAGTTTGGATTATATTTTTTAAAAGTAATTTTTATCTGTTAAATTAATTATGGTTCCCCTAATTGGTTTAAAGATGTGATATATATTACCCATGTTCTACTATGTTAAGCTGTTTTAAATATAAAAAAAGTAAATTTGTTACTTTTGCAAACTTAAATATGATTTTTCTAACATTTCTCTTGGAATTATTTTTTGACGGTAAAAGGACTAACAGATGATTAAAAATGTATTTAAAAGTGCATATGTATAAAAAGTGAATATCTGATTTTAAAACAGTTTTTTAAAAGAAGCTGATAATTATTGGTTTTGAAATTTTTAAACTTTTAGGTTTATGTTTCAATCCTGTCATAATTTTTAGCAATTGTCTTTCAGTTCTGTAAAAGGGAATATTCCAAAAGCAGGTGAAAGAGTTCTTGTTGAAGCTACTTATAATTCCAATAGTCCATTTAAATGGAATGCTACTAGAATTCGAGTTCTTCCTAATCAAGTTATACAAAATCAAGTTGTTCAGGTTTGAGCATTTAATTTAAATATCTACTTCTGAAAATATCTTTGTGTTAAATTGTACTTTATAAATTTTCAATTTCACCTAATTTTCTACTTGTTTGCTATTTTGTTGGGGCTAATGTTTTATTCCTTCTTCTAATGCATTATTAGTAAATTTTATGCTTGAAAATTTAATAATGAAGAATTAACTTACGATTTCCAAGATCAGTGAAAACCCAGCAGTGAATTAAAGGATAATGATTTTTAAATAGTTATTTATTCAAATGTAAATTTTAAATCTAGAGCTGAATGTGAAGTTGTTACTATTTGTACTCTGATAAGCAAAAATTTAGGAATAAGCTAAAAAATTAATTTTGCAGAATGAGTTGGCTGGACAGATCAAAAGACCAATAAGGTCATATGAACACATTGTGATGTACAAAAAGATATGAAGTATGTATGCTCACTGTTCATGTGAAAGCTATTGCATTGTGTACATCAGTTTAAATATTGTTGAGTTACTGCCTTAGTGTGATGTTCCTTATAGGCAATGCTCTTGACATTGGGGGGGGGTTACCTTATCCAAGATCAATTCATTGGGATGATGTAGGAAAATTGAAATGATTAGCGTAATTGTGGAGTTTGAGATTTCCCACTGTATTGTTTCATGAGCTTGTACAATATTTCTGATTGGAAGAACAACTGTCTAAGTGTTAAATAGTGCCCTTGAGCAACCATTGTGGACACAACCATTATATTGTTCAATGGGTGAGAGAAGGAAGAGGCAAAGGAAAATTCACATGCACCATACTGGTCTATCAATATCACATTTTACCAAAGTGGGAAGTTCAGTTTGCATGGAGACCATGAAGTGTGTGCTGTAAATGTGTCTGTTTACGGACAGCACTTTCTGTGGCACCGGAAGCAGGTCAACAATGGATAGAGTACTCTACTAATAAGAGCAGAAATTTTCTTGACTAACAGTTTAGGACAGATACACATCTGGAGAGATAGAAGAACATATAATAACCCCTCCAACATCACAATAAATATGCCTCAGAAATTTTAAAGCATTTGTGTGCTTGGTGATTATTATTTGGTTGTAGTCTTGATGTCAATTTCTAACTTTGTCATTAACCTCCGTATGTGTAATTATTTTATAAATATAATCTTTTAAGTTGAATTATTTTCCTGTATTTTTTATAAAAACAACTTTTTTTATAAAACAGGATTTTCGTGTATGTAAATATGTACATATATATATGCCTTTAAATTTACCGGAATGTAGGCATTGTCAAATTTTTTTAAAATCAAGTATAGTTAAAAAAATAGAATTTTCTGTGTAATTTTCTTATCAAAATTTCTTCGTAAAATTTTGCTTGTATTACTATAAAAATAGTGGTAAGTCATACATAGTTTTATAAAATATCTTTAGGGGTTTTTTTTATAAGTTTACTTAAAACTTTGATTGGAAATGACTAGGTGTAATATTTTGTCTTATCATTTTCAAAAGTTAGCTGATGTGAAATCCTTTTGCATAATGTTGCATTAAAATAAACCATCTTGTTTGTAATTTTTCAACAAGTTTCTTAAGTTATTAATTGTAATAAAAATCACTGAAAAGTTTATTATTATTCTGAATGTTCTGCATCTTACGGATATTAAATATTGTTTATTTTTAATATTTTAAGGATTGAAAAAAATTTTTAGGAGCAATTATTATAATCACCACAAACATTTTTTTTATTTAGTCTCTAATATACTTACGCAAAATGTATGCATTTCTCATTTTTGTAACACAGCTTAAAAAAAACCACAATGTATAATTTCTAAGGGGTATGTAAAATATTCTTGTTTGGAGGTTAAAATCATGCAATAAAATTTTTGCTTTTTGGTGAATTTTTAATAAACTTCTTTTTAATAGAACCTTGATATATTTTTTAAATTCATGTATTCATGTATGCACATTTGATTTAATTATTTACCTTAACATTATATTTTAAAGATAAATGTTCTTTTTTTATAATAAGTTTTATTTTATCAGATTATTATATTTTTTTTAGTTAAATGTGCCACAGCCAAACAGCAATCGTTCTGCTATGGGTCAACAAGGACCATTAACTGCTGTGGTAGCTGCACCAGTATCTCTGGGAATAAATGTTTCTCAAGGAATGAATATGAATGCTGCAATTGCTAACATGACTAATAATCAAGGTGGATACTCTAATGTATCTCAATCTGAAAGATGGCAAGTACAGCAAGAAATGGCCGTAATAGAATCTTTAGGTATAGTGTTTTTGTTTCATTCTTTCCTTTTATTAAACTTTATTTTACCTACTTCTGTAAATTGTGTCATGTCTTGAGTGATTCTTAGACTGTCTTCAGTCAATGTTAAAAAATAGAGATCAAACCACATATACATTTGTGAACAGGAAAAAGTTCCAATAATAATAAAAATTATGATGGATATAACACACAATTGTTTACAGGATAGCATTATTAGAATTTTGATCCTTGTAAAAAAATATGCGTTTTTAACTTAATTGTGCAAAATGGTTACCTTTCCGTTTCACTGGCGTAAATTTCCCCTAGCTAGCTAGCATGTAGGAACTTTTGGAAATGTTCCAAAGCTTTGTTTTACACTTTATTAAGATTCCAAGCAAAATTTTCCAATTCTATTCATATATCCTGGAACTTGACACCCTTTTGTGGCAAAATATTTAGTTCTGGACACATATTAGTCTGTTTGAAGCTTAAGTTCTTGCTAGTTTTGCCCTTGAGAATTGTTTTGGTGCTGTTATTAGATCATATTAAGGACTTCATAATTTGTAGCGTTATTTAGTCATGATTCAATTTAGCACAGATAAGTTAGATTAAGCAATTTGTCTTTAAATTGCTCCAGAATTGTTAGAAAAGTGGCTGAAATATTCATTTTATTTAATTTGTGTCATTGATCTGGCTTTATTGTGACATTTTGGAGTTAAAAATTATAATTTTTCAATTCATTTAAAATTTTTCTTTGTTTTTCTTGTTATTACATTTGCATACAGTTTACAATTATTCATAACTATGAACTTTCTCAAAGTAATAATAACAGCACATTTATGTAAAAAAAAGAATGAACTGTGTATTGGAGCTTTGTGTAATTTTTTTTTGTCTGTTTGAAAGTTATAATTTAATTTATAAATATATTTGATTTTGATAAATATTAAGATATGCTATAAAAGTAATAAATAAGTAATTTAAAAAATTTTGATCCTCTTAATTCATATGCATATGCTATTGTAGCAGTTGCATCCTCTATTGGTTGGCCATGTGCCAACTGAAAATATTGTACAAGTTTTGATTTGCACTAAGAGAGTAAATAAAAGTAGTACTGCTGTGAAACCATAATTGTAAGTGATACATTTATTCACGCTTCATTGGTGAGTACAAGACTCAAGTATTTATCTAGATAAGGAAAAACAAAAACAATTCTTCAGCAAACTGTTGCTAGCGTTTAAATTAAACTACCACCATTGTGGAAGCCAGATCCACAAAAATATGGTTTCTTCAATTAGAAGCACAATTCCGAAATGCCTCAATAACAGCAGACCAAAAAATGATTGTTGTCAGTTCAATAGAAGCTGAAATTCTTGCTCAAGTTTTGAATACTTTTACAAATCCTCCAGAAGATGGCAAATATACCACAATTAAAGAAGGGCTCATTTCCATTTCCGCTGAAACTGAAACTCAAAAGACTAAAAAGATTCTGATGTTGAATTGATAGATAAAAAACCTTCACAACTATTATGTGTAATGAGGAATATTTGGTTACTGATAAGCAAATCTTTTCTTAAAACTCTATGGCTTTTAATGAGACATTACAGAGAACATTTGCACCACCTCCCAAGTCAGGTTTTTGACCTAAAGTTGGATTTTACAAAGGTATTTTACTACTTGGCGGCAGTCAGGCTCTGGGTTCTATTCCACTGCTTCAAAGGCTACCAGCCGAAATGTCAAATATGTTATCAATAAGCGCACAACTTTCTTTCTGAGTTAATGAATTATGTAAAAGGAAGGTTCATAGCAATCAACGGTTTGGAACTAGACTGTGAAGCAATTCCACCAATAGACCGAGCAGTGATGATCATGGTATATGCTTTTCCCATGCAAGATTTAGTGAAAGTACTTACAAATGCAATAAATCCTGTAATTGGCCTATTCAAAACAAAAATCATGCACAGGGAAATTAGACCCCCAGTTCTTGCATACGACAGAGTTAAGGGGTGAAGCTGTGTCATCTTTATATTCAGAAAAAACATATCAATACCCTTGCAGAAATTTCTGTGATTCCACATGCACCACAAGAAAAATGATCCATCACTAAATTCAAACTTTTTGCTGCCAGTGGAACCAAAATTAAAACTTATGGGCAAACGTTTCTTAAGTTAGATTTGGGACTTTAAAGAGTGTTCAATTGGCCTTTCATGATTGCAGATGTCACCAAAGTAATAATAAACCTAAACTGTCTAGTGATTTTAACCTTTTGGTGGACAGCAAGAATCACAAAGTTATGGACGGAATCACTTCCTTATCTACTATTGGTAACTCGTAAAGTATGAAGATATTCTTAAGCAATTCTTTGATCTTGTTTGACCAACGCTCATATCGGAATTTCAAAATGATGAAGACTTGAACATATTGAAAAACAACTCAAGGCCCAAAATGGTTCAAATTCTGTTTCCCAGCACTGAGAAAACAATCTGTTGTGATGTCTCAACTGGCAGTAATCACCCATATCTCCATGTCCTCCCAAGTTTTTGCCAACAAATATTTTCATCAATCCACAATCTATCACACTGAGGTATCAGAGGTACAAGGAAACTAATCAATAAAAGAATCATATGGCCAAACATCAATAAAGATTGCCAAAAATGGAGTTGTGCGTGCCTGGTATGCCAAAAACCTAAAGTTTAACAAACACATTCAGCTCTATCGGGTTTTACTGTACCACCTGAATGATTTCAACATGTATACATCGATATAGTTGGACCTTTACCTACATGCCAAGATTTCAGATATCTTCTTACGAGGATTAATCATTTTTTAAGATGGATTGAAGCACTCCCTATGACAGATCAATCAGCAGAAACAGTTAAAAAAGGCATAATCTCAACCTGGATTAGTCTTGGAATTAATTCCTCAAGGTATTACATCTGACTAAGGAAGACTGTTTGAGAGTCAACTTTTCTCCTCTCTAAGCAAACATTTTGGTTTTCAAAACTGTTAAGATGACCACATATCATCCACAATCAAATGGGTTAATCGAAAGGCAGCATAGAAGTGTAAAAGCCAGTCTGAGATGTCATTTACAACAGAGCAAATCTTTGGTGACCTCTTTGCCTTTTATTCTTCTTGGAATATGCACTTCACTAAAAGAGGGTATATTATATTCTTCAGTCTAACTTTTATATGAAAGTCCCCTTTGTTTGCCTGGTGAGTTTTGTTACCAAGATTCCTAATGTCCAGCACTCAGAATTCATTCAAGAGCTACAAATAATAATATACGATATGAAGCCTTCTGATATTACTACTCATAGAAATAAAACTGTCATGTCCAAACAGCTTTCAAATTGCTCACACGTTTTCATATTCAATAATGTGGCCCATTTATCCTTGCAACCTCTTTATTCTGGTCCTTACACTGTAAAACAACGAGCTCCAAAATACTTTGATGTCGAAATAAAAGTTATCTCTTAAAAATGATTTCTATTGACGGACTGAAACTGTTTCACTTTAAAGGACACATATAAGTTTCAGAACTGGAGAAAATATTTTGTTGCCAGAAGCTGTGAACTCGCTTCCACTTCTAAAACTTCAGAGAGATCGCCATGTGCAAATGGCCATTACACAACATATAATGGCAGGACTATTAGGTTTCCATCACATTTAACAGATTATACTTCCTAATATCTCTCAATCATTTTCACTGGGAGGGGAGTGTGTAGCAGTTGCATCTTCTATTGGTTGATCACATGCCAACTGAAAATAGTGTAATTATCACATTTATCAGATTGGCAATGGTGTAAAAGTTTCAATTTGCACAAAGAGCGTAAATGTCAAGTATAATTTAACCTGCTGGTAAGTTCCTCCTTAATCAATTAATACTACGGAACCATATTTATAAGTGATAAATTTATTCACACTTCACTATACATAGATAAGAAAATAATATGGAATTCTGGAACATATTCTATAGTTTCTATGCATTATTGTGTTTGTAACTTTTATTTAATTGCTTTTATTTTTTCAATGTAGGACAACAGCAGCAGCAGCAGCAACAACAACAGCAGCAGCAAAGATTAGCTATTCAACACAATCAACATCAATGGATACAGGAAATGGAGTATAATGATATGATGGATAACAAAGGTATTATAAGCTAGTGAATGTTACTAAGAACTTACTTCTCAATGAATTACTTAAAAAGTTCAATTCTAACAGCCATATTTAATTTTGATTTACCTAAACATTTTATTTGGTCAAATTAAAAATATATTGTTTGATTATTTTCAAATTGTAATTGTATCTTGCTGTTTCAGGACCAAGGATGTCTAATATAATTCGAAGACATAATTCACCTCCACCTCGTCGGGAGAGAGAACGAGATAGAGATCTTAGAAGGGAAGACAGAAGAGATCGATATCGTGAAAGAGAAAGATATTCACCACCACCACCAAGAAAGCGTTCTCGATCACCACGACGACCAAGTCGTAGTCCACCCCGTAGAAGACAACGAACTATTCCTAGATATACAGTTCAGATTCCAAAAATTTCTTTAGATCTGTATGTAATTTATATTATAGAAATTAAATCCTTGAGTTGATATGCAAAATTAACTAAAATTTTGACATGATGTAATTAGAATAACAAAATTTAACATAAAAGCAAATGAATACCTACAGCTACACTATTTGGGTAATGATTACCTTAAATTTCTAAACTAGCTGCAAATTTGCTTCAAATTCACTGTAAAGTAATTTCAATTCTTACTATAATGAAAATTTCGAGAAATGTCTTGTTCTTTCATAGTTGACCTGCACTTTTTTAAATTTAAAAACTGCATAAAATCTAAATTGGAATATGAATAACTGTAAAACTGATTAATGAGTTTAATAATATGGAAATATATATAAGATAACTAGGAAAGGAGAGTTAAGATTTGGAAGGAGGTAAATGTTGAAAATCTCTTATCCAACAAACAATAACAATATTACGATTGAATATCAGATTAGAATGTATAATTGAGAATAAAGGTTTATTCTACATACAGTGGCGCACACAGGAATTTTTCAAGGGGGGGGGTCTGGGGTCGAAAGTTCACCATTCTTGTGTATCATGCTCCGTTTGATTTTGTCGATTTTCGGGAACAAAACACAGTAAAAAATTAGCTTTTGAATAAATAATTAGAATTAATTAATAAAATTAATCATTAATAGCAAGTAATTAATTAAATTTTACGTAGAATTTTACTTAGAATTATAAACAATCGGGGTGAAATCAGGGCTTTGGGGGGCGGACCTCAGGACCCCCCTTGTGTGCACCACTGTACATATAATACTAGAATAGCAAAGTATATTGGGGGAAAAAACATTTCTTTAAATGAAAAATTATCATTTAAATAATCAATTATAATTATCTCCCTTTTTATCTTGTTATTTTATGACATCATGTATTAATATATTATTAAATTTTGCTGTGTAGTCATTTGCCTTGCTATGTTAATTTTGTAATAAATTACTTTCTTGATGCCAATGAAATGTTTAAAGTTGTATAAATGATAATATGGGCTAAATATTTTATTCTAATTTGCAGTCCATATTGATATTTTTGCTAGTTAACATTAACACAAATCTGGACTATGTTATTAAATTCCTTGCATATTGTTTAAATTGAAAGTTTTAAATACTATAAATCTTATTTGGTCTGAGAATATTGCACTACCTGTTATTTGTTAGTGCTACCTTATCTTTTTTATTTGGAAAATGTACATGCCTTGTGGAAAACTTTAATTATCTATTTAAGGCACCATGATACCCAAAAAACAAACCTTTGACTTTTTTTTATTAGCTCATAAACTCAATCTTTCGAAACTGTAAAATTCATATATACCTTTAGTTTTTATTAAGTTATTTAGCAATTTTTGATGCATGACAAAACAAGAAACACAGACAATTCTGCCATACCAATTTTTAGATCATCTGCTGGATCTTTTTTCCTTACCACTCACAAATTAATACAAATTTTATATCACTCTTTTTAAGGAATGGAACTTGGTATTTCCCCATGTAGAATTTTTGATCATATGTTGTTTTTCAAAAACTTGAAGCTTTTGTTTAGCAATAGAAATAGAAGTCTGGAATATGTTCTGAAATATATTTTGCAGAGCAGTTTATGGAATTAACTTATAACTGTGTAGTAATTTTTAAAGGATACATTATGCTATATTTAACTAAATGACTATTTACATATGAATAAATTAGTTGAATCAAAACAATTTTTAAGGTTTTAAAAATGTTAATTTTTTTTATTTTATACAGTTCACAAATATTTGTGTTCATGATAATGAATTCTAAATGGTGTATTTAGAGTTATTAAAAATGTATGGAAGTTAACCTTTTTAGAAGCAAATACCAAAATGACAATCTTAAAGATAATAATAGTATTGTAATGTCTTTTTTCCAGCAAAACTGGAACTGTCATGGAGTTGCGTAAACGTTATTCCAATCTTTATATTCCTTCTGATTTTTGTGCTGCTAATTTCCTCTGGCAGGAGGCATTTCCACCACATAGACCGTTTGCAATGGATCATCAGTGTAATTTTCATATTGTTGGTAAAGATATTGAACCTCTTTTTGAAAATGATGCAGTGCTCGAACCTTCAGATGCAGATTACACTTATAGTGCCAAAGTAAATATATTTGTTTTGTGTGATTTTTGTTCTGCATTCCACCCACCCACCCAGATTTAACTACATAATTTGATTTCATTTAGATTTTTCAACTGCATATATATTTATGTAATGTAGTTTTTTTTTAACTTTTAAGTATTAATACATGAATATCATCAAGTACAATTATTTTTTTTTTGTAAAAAAAAGAGAGAGAATTTGAAGTTTTTGAAATTATTTTTTAGAAGAAAATTTGGTACTTGTATATTTACCCCATGCTAGTAATTTATTATTAAAGATTAACTATTAGTTATTAGGTAACCTATTTGATACCATCCTTAGGATACAGCTAAGCATTGGTTTGTACAAACAAAAATTTGTGGCACGATATGAGTATTTTAGTACCATTTATATGTGTAGAACACAATGTGGATGATAATCTGTATCAGAGTAAAGCCGTATGCAACAATCCCCATCTCCAATTTTTAAGGGGGGGTGGAAGTCCAGTAAAATGATAATGTGCTAATAAATGAGAATATAAATATTTCTAAAAATTCATCAGTCTTATTTATTATTTGAAAACCCAAAATAAATCAAAATAAAATTTCAATAAATTAGCATACATAATTTAATTTAGTACTCAGATGATGCTAAATTACTTGAAATAATATTGTATCCTGAAATAGTTAATTTTAAGTCAAAGTACTATATAGCATAAAAATTTGCATAACTTAAATTTAGTACAATGTAAAACAATGACTTGCTTGTTATTTTTTTTATGTATATTTTCAAGAAATATTTTGTTTCATGTTTTAAACCTTGTTTGGAGCTTGTTACAAACAATAAATGTTAAATGTGTGTATTTTTTCTTGTATCTGTATTCGTGCTAAGGAAGCTATATGGAGCTAAGGATCTTGTAAAGGGATGGGGGTAGCCATTAAAAGTATTTCTGATTAATGATGTAGCTTGTGAGTTGTCTCTATTAACTTTAATATATTAGTTTGATATTGAACATCAAGTTACCTAATGTAGTTAGCTAATGAAATATAAGCTTGCTACCGTGTCAGATCATTTTTGGCTGATAAATGATTGTGTAAAATTTACATGTTGAACCTAGAAAATCACCAGAATCTGCTAATTACAACAAGAAACAGTATAAGCCTAAAAGTGGTCAAAAGGGTATGCAAATGAAAGTTAAAAATTTAAAGCAACACTGAATTGGTATAGTTGGTTTATGGCACAAAATAATTTAGTTCTATGAAAGGGTTCATATGGGTGTATGACTTTTTTTTTTTTAAACAAGCAGCATTAATTACTTGTAGAAACCTAATTTTTTTTATGGTCATTTTTCCTTATTTTTCAATATATCAGTATATAACATGCACCCTTAAGTTTTGATTTAAAAGTAAGCAGGAGTATATGATAAGTTTGATTTGTTTTTTAATACAACTTGTGTTAAATCTTTTTGATTAATTTACCATATTAATGAAAATTAAATGATTTAATTAAAAAAAGATCTTGACATTTTTACTATTACAATTTTTGATAGGTAATGCTTATGTCTACACCATCTCTAATGGAAATATTTCATAAATCTTGTGCTCTTGCTCACGATGGAGATGATGCTAAGGAGAACTTTGTTCATCCTACACGCTTAATCAGTTTCCTTGTTGGCTTAAAAGGAAAGAATGAAACTGTAGCAATAGGTGGACCTTGGTCACCATCATTAGATGGACCTAATCCCAGCAAAGACCCTTGTACCCTTATTAAGACGGCTATTAGAACATGCAAAGCTTTAACTGGAATCGATTTAAGCAAATGTAGTCAGTGGTAAGTGACAAAAAAATTATGAGGTAAATTCATGAATATGTAATATTTCTTGTGAAAGAATATTTTAAAGCAATTCAATATCATTCAAATATGATTTTGTAAAAATATATGCTGTATGTACTGTATATTTTTCATAAAATGTATTATTAACCATGAATTTTTTTCAGGATTTATGGGTTTCCTAGATTCACATCCACAATATTTATTTTTCTAGAAAAAATTATCATTCTTTATGCCCATTATCCCATTTTTTTTTCATTTTGATTTTCCTTCTTATAAACATTATTAGGACTGCAACTATTCCCATTTTAAGTATTGTTTATCATTTTAATTTTTTTAAAAACTATATTCTTTTGTCTTAATATTTCTGCTGAAAAGAATTCTTCTCTGACTTAGTAATGTGTATTTTCAATATGCAATTGTTCATGTAACAATAAATTGAACACTTTATTCTCTCTTTAATATTTGAATTTTCTTGATTTTATTGCTTTCTCATATGTGTTTGTCTGGGATCGGGCATGTTCTATTTGTTTTTGTTTTTTTAGTGTTTTGTCATCTGTCTGTTTTTCCCATTAAGTCTTGTTATTCAGCTAGATGTGTGGTGTTCCATTTTTTTTATATGTATCTAGTTTTTTATATCCGTGAATGGCTATTTTATTTTTTAACTGTAATATAAATAAAAATAAATTATAAATTTAAACTTAAAATTCTTGCTAGTGTCTGAAAATTCTGTTACTTTTTCCCATCCTTAATTCTTTTTTTATTTACCTGAACCTAAGATCTTTAAAGGGGAGCTTCGATTGAAATTCATTTTGAATAGAAATAGTTTTGAAATATATCCTTACAGGTTTGTTGGCTTTCAGCTGAAAGGTGAGAGTGATACAATTTGCTATGAGTTTATGAATTAATCAAGTTTGTTCTTATTTTTGAAAAATATTCACTTTTAGTAAAAACATAGGATAAGTGATTGATCAGTGAAATTTATTCTTTAATTGATACATTATGATTAAGTGCAAAACTTGTTTTCTATTTGAATTAAGGTTTCTTATGTTATTATAATGCAATTGATTATAAAACTTTAAAAAGCTAGTATTTCTTTAAAATTTTATGACTATCAAATGTGCTTATTGGGGAATCTATGAATAATGAAACACAAAATGTATATTAACATGAAACAATTATTTTTATTCTTTAGAAACCTAAATTCACAAAGTGATCATATAAAATAATTGAAACTATTATTTTCTGAATTACCAGAGTAGCTTCATGTGAATGATACATCTTATAAATGATTTAATTAATACAAAATTTTTATAATTTTAAAGTTTATTTTTTGAATTGTGTATTCAAAAGTGATCAGCTTTAAATATGTTTTCGTTAAATTTCTTGTGTATGTATACCTGAATCTAAACAAAAAATTTGGCCATCTTAATATTTTATGTAGAAAATATTTTCACGAATGTTAGCTGTTTTCAAGAAAATAAAATCAACATAAATTTTGATGGTCTGAATTTTTTGTATAGTTGTAAGTTATGTGACAATGTATTTTTTTCAGCAACTGTCCATGAACTTCATATGATAAGTATATGTATTTTATATTATTCAACTTTATTTTAAATTGCATGAACTGCTCTGTATGCTGTTTAATATATGCATTTTAAGTTAACTTATATTAATCCCAAAAATTACAAAAATCTATTAATATATAAATGCTTCTTTTATTTATTACCCTTAAATCACACATAAGAGCAATAGCTTTGTGAAAAACTTCAGGTTTTTTTATTAACATACACCTTAATTGGACATTTCTTTTCTTTCTAGTCTTTGACATTTGCATCTAAATTCTTTTCAAAATTATCGTGTCTATTTTTGAAGCCATAAGAATTTAAGAATATGTACTAAAATTGCTATGGTATTTTTATCTCAGTGAAATCATTGATTTTTATAGGGTGAAATTCTTTTTCGTAGAAATGTTACCATTTTTTTTTCTCTGTATTGCTTAGTTTTTACAATTGAAAACAAAGAATCTGAGTGCTACATATAGTCCAAAAAAATGTTTTAATAGTCTTATATTTAGTATTTCAAATGTTCTAAAATTAAAAAAATTTTTTTTTTTTTGCTTGTTTTCATTCTGTGGTGAATGCTGATACAACAGTATTGACCTACCCTCATGGGTTTTTTTTCCAAATGAGCTGCATTTTGGCTTGCAAGCTTTTGAAGACATGGCAAGTTCCCCAAGTGTGAAAGTAATTTCAGTGATGGCACCATCTAGTGGCAGATCTCGCAGCCAAATGTTGGCTTTTGAATTAAATTTTAATTCAAGTTCTTGTCAAATGCTAAATATTGCGGTGATTTACTTTTGCTTCGAGAATCAGAGCCAAATTGACATGCAACATATCCATATGACAGGCATGCCTACAATTTTCACATCCAGAAAATCTATTGACCCAGCCAGGATCAAACCCGCAACCTTGGACTTATGAGGCAGGCCTTCTACCTGTAAGCCACCCAGCTTCATAATTTGTTATATGTTTATGTTTGTAATTCAGTATTCAATTAGTTTTGAAATATGTCATATGCTTAATATAACGTTTCAGTGGAAGAAAAGAATTATATTCCATTTGGATTTTGTAAACTTGTTCTATTGCTATTGTTTTTCTACAATTTTTTTGGTGCCAGTTTGGACAAAACAATCTGAATAATTTTACATTAAATCTTTTTTACTGTTCACTTTTTTTTTCTGTATTTGTCAAGTTTTTTATTCTTGACATACCTCATTTTCTATTGTATTTTGAGCTTGTTTCAGAGATTTTTACTTTCATATTTGATATTCTTGTCACTATTAAATCATTTCTTTTAGGAAGGAAGAATTATTGCTATAGATAATTCTACAGTATGTCGTCTGAAATATTGTTAGAATTCAATTTCTACAAAGACATGAGAATTTGAATGACTTATAAGTCTTCATGTTGCTAGCACAGTTTTCTTGAAAGGGTACAAAAAAAAGAAGAAATTAATGCATTCATAATGAAAAATATATTTTAATATTCCAATACATCTCGTAGATTTAGAGAAAAATAGCATTTGTCAAGCAAGCTGAAGTTTATAAAAAGTTTTCAGTATTTTTGTGTTGATTGAATAACTTTTGTTATTTTTAAACGTTTATTATCCTGCCATTTTTTTTAAAAATTGATATAATTTTGCATTATGCAGTTACAGTGTTTGTTATTGAAGAAAATTTCTTTCCCATCTTATAATTGCAGATTTCCCTCTTAAGTAGCATTTTTACTGCCTTATTTTAATGTCATGTTGATATTTAAATTCAATATTCCTTATTTAAGCAATACATCTAAATTTATGTCATGTTTCAATTAATTTTAGATGTGATCTATTGAACCAGTTTTGCACAAAATAAATTTGAAATTGATTTTATGTATATTAACCTCATAAATGTAGAACATACTATTCAATTACAGTTTTTGTACCATTTAATTTTTTTGATTGAAAATGCTTTCCGTCTATTTAAAATTTAAGTTTTATTTTGTTAAAATTTCATTTTAAAACTAAAGTTAAAATTTGAAAAATTTTTATTTGAAGTTTCTTATAGCTTTCATTTAATTTTAATTTCAACAATTTTTTTGACTGAAATGAATTTTAAGTTCTGCATTTATTTGAAGTTTTATAAATCATTATCCTTTGTTTTTATATTAAGGAATTATTACATTTGATTTTTTTTTATGCATTTAAAGATTATAGCATTCATGTTAATTATATGGAAAGTTATTTATAGAATTCTCAAAAACAGTCGTAAATTTCAGTTTATAAATCTGAGGGCAATATTTTTTTGTTGGGTATTTCTTATAGTTAATTATATGGTCTGGCTTTTTTAAAAATCAATTATAATATGAAATAAAACTATTATGTAATAACTTTTATTTTAAAATACAAATTTTATAAAATTATTATACAAGAGGAAATTCTAAATATATATAAGATTTTTTTTCTTGTTGGATGCAAAAAAAGTCAAATGTAATAGAAAAATAAGAACAATACTTGAAATGAGGTTGCCAACATGCAACTTTGAAAACTTAAAAATTAAATAATTTGAAAATAATCAATTTTTAATTCAAGAATATATATATTTAGTTGATAAAATGAGGAAGTAAATTTTTAAGTATTATTTAAATTTGAATTTCATTTGGGAAGTTTTTGTTGCTGTTGGCATCCTCAATATAGACTCGGTAGGAGGCTCATTTGCCTCCATTATCTCTCTAGCATACATAGCTGTCGTTCTGTCTTTCTTTGACACCTTCAGGTATCGTTTTGCTGAGATCTACTACCGGCGGGGAGAGTCGTCGAGCCACAAAGGCCGCGGCATGCGCGTCGAAACTGTGGTTCTTTTCGTGCCAGATGTTTGGAGCTGCCTACCCACACGTGTAGAGTGGGATGGCATGATTGCTACTGGATGTTGCAAAAAACCGCTTCAGCCGAAGCTCCCTGAAGAAACTTCGGATCCTGAAGCCCAGGCACTGATACATTATATGGTTTCTTTTCTTTTTACAATTCTTTTGCTCTAGAGACTGTGCAACACAGCACCACCTCCGCTGACTAGCCACGTTTCTGAATTAAGAAATGCATGTAATAATAATTAAATTGTAACTTTTAAATAACTTGTTTGAAATCTCTCATTAAACCATTAAAATTTTTTGTATGCATATATTTTAATGCATTTATAATTCTTAATGCATCAGTTCCCCAATTCTTAATTATTTTTAGTATTTGTTAAAAAAAAATTAAGCTGAGAAGAGTTTTTAATTAAAAATTTTAATTTGTACTTCTGTTTCCAACATGATATTTCAGATTTGTATCTAGTTTGTCTATATATATGCTGATTCTATTTTTTTTACTTATGTCAAAGTTTTTAGATAATTATTAAATTCAAATCTTTGAAACTTTTTTTGGAATTGGAATTTGTATTATTTATTAAATGTTATTTACATTTGCTTGATGTTTTAATGATTGTAGGTACAATTTTCATATTTAAAATTATCTCTTTGAAATTATACTGAAATATGTTCTTGTATTAATTTTTAAAACATGTTTCACAATTATTAAAGCATCTGAAATGTAAATGATTGTTTATCTTTGCATTGTGAATGACTCTAAATTTGATCATTCTCTATCAGTGTTATGGTCAGATTTAGAAAAGTTTATATTGTTAAGGTGGTGTGTATATGTGTTTTGCACAAAAATGACAACGTTTTATGGAAAAAATTAAGGAATGTGAAGCTTTTTTATTTTACATTCTTTTCAGGTAATTCAAATATGAACTTTTATTAGTGAAAAGCAAAAAGTGAAGCATTAATAAACATTTATAAATGTTTAATTGAAGTGTCATTTTTGTGTAATTCAGAAATACATTAAGCAGTTTTAAGCTAAATTTTAACCATTCATTTTTCTGTTGACAAGGAATTTGAAATTTACTGTGTAGAAAAAATTAACACAAAAGGTATTTTAATCCATAATCCTATAAATTTGTTCTTAATATGTTGTATTCAAATTGCTTCTATAGCAATTGCATTATTTTGGTATTTTAACAATTTTGATTCAGTATAACCTGCTTAAGTTGACCACTGTAAATCCTTTAAGGTCTTTTTACTAATTTTTGTAATCAATAATATGTTTAAGGAAGCTAAACTATTTGGAAATGTGCATAATATATCAAAGAGAGATTTGAATATATGCAATCACTGTAATTGTTTGAACTTCATCCAGTTATGCTTTGAATAAAAATTATGTAAAATAAGAATTGCCTTGATTTGGAATCTCAATTTTTCCTTAAAAAATATAATTATATATAAAGGAGGAGAAAAAAAATTAAACTTTTATACTTTTATGTTTTTCTAATGGAGTGCGTACATATGTATATAAATGTATATTCAAATGGGGATGCAGATTGGTAATTACCATTGTATGCCTAGTACATTTCCCTGGAGTTGGTATTACTTTTTAGTGTGGCACCACATATGTAGATACAAATTGCCACAATGTAATTTTGATGCTCTGTTTCCACCCCAGAGGGAAGAACCTGTGCTCTGAGGGTGTAAAACTGAACAAGGAATTTAATTTTGCCTAGAGCACCTAAGCCAAACAGGTACTATAGGGATCTTAAACATGCCACATAATCATACAACATGGATGCTTTTGATGCTTTGTATCATGAATATCACTGACATGGGCCAAGTTTGAACCAGCAAACTTGGGCACACTAGGCCAGCATCCAATCAACTATGCCACCCAGTTGATGAGTGCATTTTTATAGTAATTGTTATATTTGTGCTAGAAATCATTGTGAAAATGTAAGTCTTGAAGAGAAAAACCAATTTCATTATGTCAATAAAAAGAAAATAAAGGTAATTGCACTCTAGCATTTCTAGATTTAATTTTAAAGCTGTTAATAATTCATTATCCTGCTAAAAATTTTAAATTATTTTATCTAATTTTCTTGGGTTACCAAAATTTATATTACATTTTCACTTACCTTTTTTTTTTTTGCTGTGATTAGTTGAAAAATGTTTATTGAAAATTTTGCTCAGACTCTTCAAGCTAAAAACAAGGGAAAAGAGTTCTATGTGGTCGTCTTTGCAGGTCTTACTGACACTTACATATGTGGAAGTTATGTGTGCTATAGTTAACACTCACCCTTAAAATGTTACATTTTAGTGAAAAGGACATTTAACTCATGCTTTATTAGTATATAAATCCACACATAAAAAAAAATTGTTTGTTGAAGTTAAATTTTAGCTTCGGCCCATAAAGGAGCAGGAAAAAAAGAATAAAAATTTGTTCTGGTGAAGGCCTTAGACATCAGAGTTTTCCATAGTTCAGTTGGCTTATTAAATTTTATCTCTTTGTGTTACTCATTTCTATTTGTTTAATTTTAAAAAGTTTCAAAGATTATTTAACTATTTCAAAAGTATAGTCAGCATTGAAAACTAGCCACAAATTTTGAATGCCACGTGTAAAAGCCTTAAGCTGTTGCATTTGAAGGTTATTTTATGACATTTGGAACTTGGCTAGTCAGCATCTGTTGATGATTAATTCTTTTTTTTTTTCTGTCTCTTAAAAGGTGAAATGAAGACATAGTGGAGCTACCTGATGAGACTTTTTTTACTGTATTCTAAGGCAGTACGCAGTGTGTATATAGTTATTTTATGTTTTTTATTCCACAGGAGCTTGGAATCTTCATCTTATGTGTATCGATACAAGTGTTAAAATTATTAAAAGGAGTTGGTTAAAATTTTGTGTCTATTAACTGATAAAAAAATAAAAGAAGATTTTTTATTTATATCTTGTAGAATAAAAAAGTTGGATATTAACAGTTTCCAGAAAAAAAAAATGTAAATTTGCTTTATTTGATATGTTAATTCAATGTATAGTAAACATTTTAAAATCTTACATTTTTCTATTATTTAGAATGCAGATTATGTTTTGAAAATTTCAGTGGAAGTTTAAAATTCAGAATTGATTTCCAACCACATTTTACCTCTGAGGGCTCGAATTAAGGAATTCTTAAGCTCCTTAGCAAAATATTTGTTTTATTTGTGTAAAAGTTTTTGTTTTGCTTAGGATGAAGAAGAGTGCACTTCTGAAACAGAGAAAAGGGAACCCACTCACTTCTCTGAATTGGATCCTAAAACTATAAAAGTAAGTTTCTAAGATTTTAAAATTTTGTTTTTTAATCCCATGTTTAAAAAATTCCCAGATTTTTTTTTTTTGCATGTTTATTGATTGTTGTGGAGAGAAGTATTACTGAAACAATTAATTTTATATGTTTGTTCTGGCCATTGCATATGTATTTAATTGAATGTTTAAGTGGTAAATTATCTTGATGAAGATTTTTATGATTAATGCCACTGCTTTCGCTTTCCTCCCCTTCTCCAGGTGATTTTTTTGAAAGAGAAAAAATTTTCATTTATGAAAATAATTAATAGTTTTTATAAAGGTTTTTTTTAAAAAAAATGTGTTTTTTTGGGGGGGATTTATTGATATGTGTAATGTGGAAAGAAGGTTTTAGTGGATAAAACTAATGTTTTTTCATAAAATAGTTTCAAGATTTTTCAGTAATTTTATAAATCAAATTTTACTACATATATTTTATCTTTTCTATTTATTTAACTTGGTTTATCTCTATTGTTTTTGCATTGGCTTTTGACTGAATTGTATACAAATTTTGTGTGTGTGTGCTGTTTTTTAAGGCTGTCTTCGGCAAAAGTGAGAGAGCGTGAACTAAACACGAAGCACATTTTCAGACAGAAAAATGCCTCAATTTTCATGGAAATTTGGAACATTATAACTCATACATCTATTAACAATATAGTGTTTTTAAAAATTTCAAAATATTCAATGAATATTCTTTTTTTTTCTTTTGAAATATGTGCAGGGATAGCTCATTTAACATTACGGTTCCAGAAAAAAAATGCAAAACACATTTCACACCAGAAAAAATGGATCAACTTTGTTAAAAATGGGTCCTATTCTGTAACATTAACCGAAGACAGCCTTAAATGTGTGAATTCAATTATTAAGGATTTAATATATATAATTTTTTGTTGTTATTGTGCTAGAAGAAAGGCATTAAAAAATTAATGAACCTTTTAAAAAGCATTAATCTAAATTTTTTAAAATCATTTTATTTTTATATCGATTTACACTTGTCATTTAAAATTCAAAAAAGCATTTACTTCTTATATTTGATTTTACAACACTAAAAAATATTAAATATGAAAGTAATCGATAGGTAAAATTGCTGACATTTTTGCGAAATTCTGCTTGTTGCAGGTGAATGATCTGAAACGTGAATTAGAAGCAAGGAATCTCAGTATTAAGGGATTAAAATCGCAACTTATTGCTAGATTAACAAAAGCATTGAAAACAGAATCAGAAAAAGAATCTGAAGAACTTAATTCAGAAAATACTGAAGAAATAACTGATAGAAATACCGAAGAAAAGAAAAAGGTTCTTTACTAATTCTTTTTTTAAATCAGATGCATAATTCATTTATATATCAAACCTTGTATATATAATTTATGAATATTAAAAACCTATCATACATTAAACTTTGAAAGTTTGAGAATGCTAAAAATGTAGATTTCAATTTTATTAAAGAATGCTCTGTGTACTTCCACACTTTTTTACCTTTTTTTTTTTTTTTGTTGAAGTTGAGGTTTATGGAAATCAAAACAAATCCTATTGGAAAAATAAAATGTGGTGCTATATTTTTAGAGACCTATTAATGTATTTTATATTTCATTTTTTAAAAATATAAACACTTGTCTTATTGTGTCATTTTATTTTTATGGGTATTATTTCTCTTGAATTTTCCTTTTTGCATGTACTCGTTTTATTTTTAATTTTCTAACGTGTCATATCTTTAAAAATCTTTTGTCCATAATTAAAGTTTTAGTTATTAATTTAAAGTTAATATGAAAAATAATTGTTTCTTGATTGAATGATAATTGTGATATACACTATTTATTAAATTTTGCTGTGTTTCGGAAATTCTATAAAAATTGGTCATGATGGATCAATTATGCTCCAATATCTCAAACATGCATTTTGTATTAAAATATCATTCTAATATAAGTAATAATTTTGTCTATTCTTAGGATGATGATAAGAAGGAAAAAAATTCTGCAGAGAAAAGGAATTTTCCAGATACTCCAGCCATTATAGTACAACCTTCAAAAACTGCAAAAAATGGGAAATTCGATTGTACTGTTATGTCCTTATCCTTATTGCTGGATTATCGACAAGAAGACAACAAAGAACATTCATTTGAGGTATGATATACAAAATATTTTGAATTTTTTCGTCAAAACCACATTATAGCTTCTATTTCTTGACATAAGCAGATACTTTAATGCACAATCTAAAATTTAAAACATTATTTATACAAGAATATTTATTCCCTTCTCCAAGTCTTATTGAAGATATTTTTGATTTAATGAACACTTAAAAATGTATCTTTGGAGTACATCTCCTATTTTTATCTTAAGTTAGTATACTTTTCTGATGTTTGTCCTTTTATAACCTATTATTAAACCTTTTTTCTTTTTTTTCAAACTGTTAAGTACCAATTAAAAAAAAGTAAACAGGCCATTATTTTTCTGTCATTTTTTAGCTTAATTTTTTTATTCAGCTTGTTTGGCTTAGTTTTTGTTATACCTCAAGTGTTTTCTTAATTGTATTTGTTCCTTGTGCTTTATTTTTTTAAAAAAAATCATTATTGTATATATATGTAGTGGAGTTTTTCAATTTTCTTTTGGCATTGTAATTCAATTGTTTACCCTTTTCCTTCCTTCTAGTTTACTATGCATAAAGAAGTATTAATATTTTTTTAATGATATTGTTTTACTTTAGAACTCAAGTTACACAATAGCTTAATAAATTTGGAATGTTTTTATTTTTTCAAATATTTTTAATTTGTTTTACATACTACTTTTAACCCTCTAACCGGATAGCACGGAAAATCCCGTCAGTGTAAAGATGCTTCGAAAATGCACTGCACGGATTTTTCTGCCTTCAAGTAACGTTTTCAAAAGCGGATTAGCCGCACTTTTCTGAAATCCTTTCCCCCTTTTAAGGTTTAACATCTTGAAAGATAATTGGGGACGGTGGAAGCAACACAGCAGGACACTAATAGGAAGTTTTATGGCTCGCAGGAAACCATGTGTTTTGACCCTGGGGCAATCGTAAAAAATCGAGGGGAAATTTCTTTAGACCCCAGGAAGTGTTTATTTGTTACCTCGTTTTTTTAAAGTTTTGAAAAGTCCCAACGCATAAGTAAAATATGTTACAATTCCCTTTTGGTTTCATATTAATTTGAAACTGTAACAAGTTAGGGCGTGTGTGTCAGTGCAATCTGCTATTTTATATAGTTAGACAAATTATCTTTTTTTAAGTATATTCTTTTGCTTCATTTTTCTTATTATAATCAAAGCTTTCAGTTTTTGAAACATGATTATTTTATTATAAGATACCGAAAAAATTAATAAAACACCAAACTCTTTAAAATTTGAAACCTTTTCAATTTTCCAACCACTAAAAATGAATAAATTTAAACTTCATCAAATCATTTGAAACACACACACATTTTCTTACACTTTGATAAAACTAATAACGAAAAAAAATAATTAAGATTTATTAGTTTTTTGTTTTTTGTTTAGATTTCAAAGCCCAAGTGTTCAGGGAAGTTTACGTACAGTGCCTAGTTATATATTGTTAAAATACACCAAATTATATTTGATTTTAAGTGCTTCAACTTCAGTTTACATCAAAGAGAACATGAATGAAGATTTTCACACATTTTTTTTATAACTTGAATGTTTGAATAAATGGTAATCAAAAATATATACGGAAACATTTACAGTAGACATTTATGCATATAAATAAAAATAAAAATCAATTTTAAATTCCTGCTATTCAAAAACATTCGAATTATTGTTCAAAAATATCTATTTATACAAAATACCTCAACATCTATCTTTTTTTAAAGGCTAACTGAATAAGTAATTAAAAGCTGGATATTTTTTGAAATCTCGACCGTATAAAGCTAGAAATTTTATGTTAGAAATTCCATTTGAAATTTCGAAAAAAAAAATGCATCACACAGATAAAAATTATTTACCATAAGTTTTAGCATTGTTTGAGTATAATAAAAATTTCAAATTTTATTATATAGCTTCTTTGGTATCTTTTAATATATTTTGAAGATTTCATACAATTCAGTTGAAAACTGCATGCTAAGAGCAAAAAATATACTAAAAAAATTGATGAATATACAATTACAATAAATTCTTACATAGAAGCAAAACTGAGAAGCTAAAGCGTAGGAATGAAAAAATTTTGAGTATATCTGAAGTAGTTAGTTTTCGAAATATTTATTTTAAAGTTCAGAAAATTTGTCTGCGTTATGTTATACTTAATATTAATTAAATGGTTAAAATAATATGTTAATATTGGTCATGTAATCGTTTGATGACACATTCATATACTAATAAAAATTATCATGGTCATTGATGCGAATGTCAAGAATTTTATGTAATTTTAAATTCAGACATTAAGATATTGATGTAGAAAATATAAAACGATCATCTAAAATACATGAAAAATGCAATCTGCTATAAAATGATCTTGACAAACAAAATCTGGCATTTTCACTTACTATGGCAGAGCCGGCTTAGTCAGGGGTGATCTGGAAAAACAGAGAACCTCGGTTTTGATGGATGCTGCTCTAGCTTTTAAAGTTCCCAGGAAGAATTATATATATATAAATTACAAATGCAAAAATAAATCTTGTAATTTTTCATACATTTTTATAACAACGAATTGTGGAATTGGCTTCCAATACATTGTTGTGTTTGACAATATGTAAGGTAACCAACCCTACTTTAGATAGATTTGTACTACTTTTCGTAACCGTATTCCTTTTAAAATTAATTCGTGCAGCCGAAAAATACACCTTTTGCACCCTTAAAAATTTATGTAAACTATAACGGTTAATTTTAATTTATGCAACTTGTGAAATGTTCATAATTAACCATTTCCGTCTAAACAGTTTACATGAAAAAAAGTTTGACTCCCTCATTCATTAGGGATTTATATAAGATTCTAACATTAAATTTTATTTTCACCGAATAGGATTGAGTGGTAGTGTATAGTGCTTCCACGCCACAAGTCTGGGGTTCTACTAACGGGCTGCGCAAGGTCGACTCTGCCTTTCATCCCCGCTACATTGGGTCGATAAATGAGTACCAAGCTTGCTTTGGGTCTTAAACACTGAAGGTCTCTCTTCAGACAGACCACCAAATCGGGACATCTGTTCATGCACCTTAGCGTCCAATGGTCACGTGTATTATGATGGGCACAGTAGTTCCTGGCCCTCATGGATTGTTGTGCCACTGAGTTTGAGGATTACCTCACTTTAGGGATACCCCTTAGATAAACATGTATTTCCACTCATTTGCAATTAAACATTTTTCTTTCAATTACGTTTATTTCAAAAAGAAGTTTGATTTTTCAAATGTATTTGCTTAATAACATGTATATTTGTGTATTATATTAAAAATTTGATCAATCCAAAATTACATGTTTTTAGCTCCTCTAAAAGCTTTTAGGATTTTACAACTGATCTTACAATCCATATACGTTTTATAGTAGTATATTTAAAAATGATAAAGACATTTTTACGACTGTGTGAGCTGTGTTATGCCTCATTTATAAATATAAAAAATTGCATTCAGCTACAGTTTTTAAAATGTACAGAAATAAGTGGAGAAATAGGATACTTACATATTATGAATATTTTTGACTGCAGTAAGATATATTTATATTTCAGTTTCTTTTCAATTTGAATAGAAGTTGTAAGCCACACACACACACACACATTTTGTGAATAGTTTGATATTGAGTATAAACCCATAGGCTGTTTAATATTGTAAAGTGCTTTACTTTGATACCAGTACACATTAAAATAAGGCTCATTTGCAGTTATATGATCAGCTTCAGTGATATTTAAATTTTCAAAAATAGTCTACACGTACGAAAACATTCTTTCACAACCGCACACCACATCTCATACTATATCTTCCCTACAGCAGGAAATATTTGTGTATACTGAAAAATTTAATACAGGATACATTTCCAAGTGTTAAATTTGTTTTTAAAATTTGGTATGAATACATTGTGGAACTGTCGGTTAACTTCACTGAACAAAATTGTTTTAAGTGTACTGTTTTGAAAGACAAAATTAATTAGGGAGAACTTTTCTCACAATAGAATTTGTAATGACTGAATTGTGTGAAAATGTAGTTATCGATGTGTGACATTTTTCCTTGTAATAAAAGAAAGAGAAAGCTAAGAAATTAAACTTGAGTAGAAAATGGTTAGAAGTACTGTCATGCGCATTTGAAGAAGTATATCCCCCATTAAAATTAAAAATTTTTGACTGAATGTGTGTTATGTCCATCACAAATGCCGATGTAGAAAAGATATTTTTATTTAATACAAGGAGTTCGAAAAGGAGAGCATTAGGAATGAAAATTTAGATTTTTTCTGAAAAATATTCAGTTAACATAAAAATATCATTTATATGATTTAAATTTAAATAAATTAAAAGTATTGAAATCATTTTTTGTTATTCTAAATTAAAAATATAATTGTATAGAGAAAGATCTGTTTTATTTCATAAATATGCACCATTTATTGTCTTATTGTTTAAAAAAAAAGATAGGGCCTTTACTCTTTTTACCTCATAACTTTTTTTAAAAACAGGAAAGTGAGTGCGTTTTCTTACTCTCATATTCAAAAATGAATACAGGATGCTTTTTTCTGGTTCAAATCACAATACCAAAATATATATTTTTTTTAATTTTTAAAAAATGTCAGAAAAATAAATTTTGTTTGAAGAAAATACAACTATTTTTCAACTTTTAACACACCATTTATTTCATGTTTTTTTTACCCTGCATTTTGTTTTAATTTTACTGTGACTGAATCTATGAGGAAAACGACATAGTAGAACTACGGTTTTCATACAAGATTGCCCAAGGCAACTTAACAGCTAGCTGTAAACGATTGCTATCCTGGTTCTCACTGAACAAAGACGCCTTACTTGACAAAGGAACCGAACTAGGTCATAAAATTGTCCCCTTTCGACCTCCCAAGTTTTAAAAGTGGGAAAGAATTGAAGAATAGAATTTTTGAAGGGAATAGCAAAATAAGAGTAAAACGCTTTCGGAATAACTTTTCAGGAGGAAGGTATCCAGTTAGAGGGTTAAAATATAAGAAACATATTTATTGCAAGGATTCAAATGACAGTTTAGAAAATTTAAATAATTTAAACATTTATAAATATATTGACTCATATATATTATGCTATTTAACATGTTTTAAAAAATTGTATTGCAATTTGTTTCTTTTAGGTATCCCTGTTTGCTGAATTATTTAATGAAATGATGATGCGAGATTTTGGCTTTCGTATTTATCGAGCACTTGTTGAAGCACCTGAAAGTAAAGATGATGAAAAAGTAGGAATATTAATTGTATGTGTTTTAAAATAAAAAGTTTTGCAACCCCAATTGCAGTTATTTATGAAGGCATTATCGATTAACTTGTTAAGTTTTTTGGGCTCGACTTACATTTTATGATTTGTTCCAAATGTTGTAGTGTGATGTAGGTATAATCTGCTTCTGATGACACTATAGTATGTTATAGATACCTACACTATCAGTGTAGCCGAGAGATGAAGACAATATTCATATCTTCATTGAACTGCTGCACTCATCTTCAGAAATACTCATTCCATTGAGTGTGTATACTTCACAAATTTCTCAGTGAATTTCGCAAGCTTTGGTATTCCTCATATTGAGAAATTGGTTAGTTGATTATATCGTTGGAAGCTCAATTGTTTTAAACATTTTTGATTTTCACCAAATAAGCACTACATAATTCAATAATCTGAACATGCCTTTCCTTGCTCTCCAGTGACTGAAGAAAGCATGTGCATGCTTGAACCAACAAATTAGCTTTTCTGCGGTAGAAATGGAAAACAAAATTTACTTTTTGGATTACCCTAGTATTTCACTTAAATGAGTGCCAACCTGTATAACAGTAACAACTGTGACTATTAGCCCATTAAAAGTTTAACAAAAATAACTCACTATCATGTTTTTACAAATTTAAATAGTAAGAAAATAATTTTTTTTTTTTTTTTTTTTTTTTTTGCTTGGAGATCCGAAAACTTGTCTGGTAGTATGTGCTGCCATTTTGTACGAGATGGTGTTCTCTGTTTTGAATTATGCATTTGGTTATGACCACTACGAAAACTTACATTTATAATGTTCTTTATTTAATTCTAAATTTGCAAATAATTTTTATTTAAAAATGTGAATATAAATTAACCCCTTATTATGCTAGTTAGTTTGAGCAGGGGTTATATTTCATGCTGCAGTAATTTTCACACTTGAATTGTGGCTGTGGTAGCCGAGTGGTATAGGTATTGGACTGTCGCTTGCATTGTCACGAGTTCGAGCCCAGTACCACTAAAGACCCGCCATGTAGGGCAGCGATGCACGTTAAATCTGTCTAGAGCTAAAATGTCCTCCCGTTGGTGTGGTGTGGTAGCTAGGAGAGAGGGTGCCAGCTCGGGTGTCGTCCACGTCACTTGACCATGGTTCAAAATTACGTGGTCCGTCGCCAAAAGCCCTCGTGTAGCTAAACAGTGCGACGTTAATATTCAATCAATTCACACTTGAATTATAAGCAAGCACCATCTGCACTCATGAGACAGATTCCTATCCATCATTTTGATATGTGTAATGATTGCAATGTTTTGCTAAGTGCTGCACCTTCTAAATATATTGCCAAAGAAAATTTTGAATGATTTTTTTTTAAAATAAATTTTTTTTTTCTGTTGAAAAACCAAATAAATTTTTTTACTGATATGTTTTTAAAAACAAAACAGAAAAGAAATATAATAAAAATCAATATAAAAATTGATTTTGTATATTTTTTACTATTGTTTTTAATTTTTTTTTTTTTTTGCCTATACAAGATTCTAAACTGTGTTATCTTAAATTTAAAAATAAAATTTCTGCTCCCCCTCTTCTCCCCAAAATGTGTGCATTAAGAGGTAATACAAGACCTAGCTTCCATGGAACTCACTCATGGGAATCGTATATGACCTCTACACCTCACATTCCCTACCTATACTTATAGATAAATAATCTTTTTTTTTATATATATATATAATTCTCTTTTCTAATTTTAGTTTAATTTTTTTTTCCTAATTTTTTTATTTAATAAGATTTCTAGTTAAGGGTTTTTTTAATTAGATTTTCTGTTAGAAATGAATATTTAATTATTCCGCCTTGCTATACTCATATTTAAAAAATTTTGAAAACGTTAGCTGTATGTTTAAATTCTTTTTTTAATTGTTATTAGCTAATGACTTATTTATTTGTTATTTTTTTTTTGTAATCATATTTGTATGCAGATCAGTGTTTTTATTGTGTAAAATATCTTTTAGGATAAAAAGAAAGGTGATAAAAAAGAAGATAGAAAAGACAGAAAAGTGAGTAGATCTACATATTTTTGTCCTTTTTATATATGTCTACTGGTTCTGAATTTTTCAATTGTTATATATATATATTTGTGGTATAATTTTTGTTCTAAACTTTTCTGTTCATGTGTATATGTTATTAATAAATAGTGAATTTTTACACATTTGGTATATAGTATTTTTAAAATTAAAATGTAATGTTCCTCTGCATGTTTAAATGACTTGATAGCAAATAAATTATGCAAGCACTGAAAGTACAATATGTAAGTTTTTATTTTTGACTTTATGTATGAAAATTTTAGAATTTTTAAACCTGATAAAATGCTATAAAACTACACTTTATTTTTAAAAATACTAGTTTTCTTTGTATGCTTTAAAATTTTTTTATTAACTGCCCAATGACTGTTGTTGAAGAATGAGTACCAAATGCAGAAAGGTTTCTTCATGTAGAAAATTCTGTAGCATTAGTATTTTTCAATTTCACTGCAGTATGTCTAACAGTCACATTTTTAACATGTATTTTTCCATCATGATTTTTTTTCCCTTTATGCAATCTATTCTATATTTTATCTGTAGCTTTAAGTCAATTTTAGTGAAAATTTGTATTTATTCAATTTTAACAAGTCTTATAGAGGTGGTGTAGTAAATGTGCTATAACCACATATATTTATATTAAATGCTACCCATCAATTATAGTGGCTAGTGAGGCTGACTGCTGTGCCATAGGGCCTGGGTTCGAATCCCGGAGAAGGCATGGATGTTTGTAAATGTAGAGTGCGTTTGCTGCATGGGGATAATCTAAATAGCCATCAATTCGCAAGTCTGCTCATGAGGTTGGTGGAAGGGGAAGAGAGGTTAGAGGCCTCTGACCTCCCCCGGGGTGTTCTCCCTCAAAATTGGGGTGGAACTGAGTAAAATCATTGTGTCATCTGCATGGTACTCAAGGCTACAGCTAACAACAAGCTTGAAAATTCAGCCCCTTGCTGCAATGAATTTTGTGGGTCTTGATCTAATGTTACTCTCGATCAGGTGGCATAAGTAACAACAACAACATTTATATTAAATGAAATGTTTTTTTGTATCCAAAAAATGTTTGAAACTTGTATCCTGTTCTGTAATAGTAGGGAAAGACAACTGTAAGTTTTATAAATTGTATCCTATTCATCTATATAGTTGTTTTCATACGTATCCACATAAGTAGCATTAGTTTCTATTGCAAATTGAAATAAAAATTATTTTCAGAGAATTGCTATACTGTATAGGACAAATTAAGTGGATGAATTTAGAAAACTAAATAGTTACAAATCATACATATATTTTAAATTTTAACATTTTTTGGAAGTTCAATAATTTTTTTTTTTTTTTTTAGTTTTTTAAAATTAATTTTTATTTTTGTAGGAGGAAAAGGAAGATAATCGTAGAAAAGAGGAGTGCAATGAAAATGAATCTGACAAAGATGATGATGACTCTGAAGAGGAAGATTATGATGATGATAAACGAGGTTAGTATTAATTAAAATAACTATGGCTTTTGTATGAGAAATATTAAGTGCTGTAAAAGTATCTTTTTCTTATGTTTAAAAATTCCAACTGTATAAATTTTGTATTCCTGTGTAGAAAGGAAGAAGCGAAGGAGAAAGAAATTACAAATGTTAACACACGATCCCCATTTATTATTATCTTTTGTGTACTTTGATCAGACTCATTGTGGGTATTTGTTGGATAAAGATATTGAAGATCTATTCTACACTCTTGGTTTGCTGCTTTCCCGTGCTCAAGTAAGTATTTTAAATGCTTAGTACATTGATGCATGCTTAACAAGATTAATGTTTCACATACCTGCATTAAAAAAGAGAAAAAAGCCCACAATAATTTTTTAGGATTTCTTTTGTTTTTAATGCAAATTGTGTAATTTTTGGACAATACTTGTAATTATCTTCTTAAAATAAATACTCCAACTTTTGTTCTCAAGTGTGGATTTTGATATAAATACGTCTCTGAAAAAATGTTTCCAGCATTAATCAATGTTTTGGAAGATTACTACTGTGTGAAAAAGCAAAAGGCTCATTTTTTTCCAATGTTAAAAGGTCTTGAGATTGAATGCTTTCCTTGAGAGTTTGATGTTTAATTAGTAGCACGATATTGAGGTCCTGACCAGGCTAAGAGAAAGGGTGAGGAAGACAAAATCTGATGTGTGGAAAGTATTTAATTCATAGCACTCACTCTTTTGAAGCAATTCATTGTGGAGAAAACTGCTGAAACATCTGCAGATCTCTTTATTACAACTTTTTCTTTTTTCAATTCCTACTATTAGTTCACATGCTCCCTTTATATATATATATATATATATATATATATATATATATATATATATATATATATATATATATATATAATCTTGTTCAAATTTTCAATCATTAATAAAATACTTTTTATTTATCCACTGAAGTTCAAATATATTTTTTTTAACTTGTAGTGGATGACATTTGATGTTGACAGTTTTTCCAAAATATTCATTAATTATATTTTATTTTTTAAATTTAATCTGTGCATTATTTCTGTCATGGTTTGAACTACCTGCAACACATATGGTGCCAGTACGTTTTTCTGACAAATTTTTTCTTGGCTTCAATTGCATTTTTTAAAACTTGTAATGGATGACCCTTGATGTTTATACAGTTTGTTCAAGTATTAATTTATTAATTAAATTTAATAAATGAAAAAAAAAATTCTTTGTTGACCTAAGTACGAATTGACTTTTTTTTTTATATTACTTGTTCAAAAGTGAAAAGTGCATTAACATAAACACATTTTTGGTCGGTGAAAGTCGAAACAAAAATGGCAGACTTGTTGAAGAACTTGACACTAGAAAATCTGCAACATTGCTTCAGACAGTGGGAACATGTGCACAGCAGTGTATGAGTAATGGTAGTATGTTGAAGGGAATAAATAACTATTTTTAATAAAATTTTGGTCCTATCATGATGAAGTCTTAATCACAACTAATTGCTATTTCATTCAGGACAACCACTAACAGAATGTCTCTTTCAGAGGCAGGCAAATCACCAAAATAATAATAATAATAATAAATATTCTGAAGCATCAAGAACATGTGCATGTGTTTATATATAATCTGATACAGTTAAAAAGCGAGTTTTGTTTATTTGCATTACTCATCTTTACATGGTTCTTGCTTCTTTTACAAATTACAGTAAAATTAATATTTATGCAAAATGAAGATCAACATTCTCTGTTATTGAAACATTCCACTGTAACTAACATAGAACTACATGTAGTGGCAAAAACAAAAATTTAATGTTCAATCTAGAAGGTTATGTTTAATACCCTTGGCTATGAGAGGTGTACTTAAGGAATGCACATATGACTTGCCCGGGCCCTGAGAGATGTTCTTGGGAAATACATCCGACTCTCCCAATGTGAAAGGCTCAATTGCCACACTTTGTTTGTATTACTAGTTTTCCTTAAATTTCATTAAGATGCAGTATAAAAAAAAAAAATTTCGAATTAATTTCTTCATTTTTAACCCTTTAGCGTTTTTGAAAAGGGCAGAATATTTAATATTTTAAATATACTGCTTATATTTGCTTAATGACTAATTGTTGTTAAATTTCTCAAAATAAGTTTTATTAACTAATCATTCAAATTCGATATTGCTGATTAAAGTCAAAATGGCTGACAAAATATCTTTATTTGCTGGTTTTTGAATTTTTGATGTGTATAAATATCATTATAAATTTTAAAATATATCATGAAAGTTCTAGAAGCTTTTTAAATAATCGGTATATCTTCTGCTGATATAAAAGGATATGTGCTATGACTTATTTCAAAATTGTATAGAAGTATTTTAAAAATTTTGGCAAAAATGCTTTGTTTCAATAGTTCTTAATAGTTTATATGTGTGTGTGTGTGTTTATATACTTACAGAATCATAATTTCATTTTATAGGTTCGAAAACTGATTCAAAAGGTTTGCAAAAGGGAAATTTTTCGATATCGCAAACTTACTGACCGTCCAGTTGATGGTGAGAAACCATTGAAAAATGATTTGCTGAAAATTTGTCTTGAAGATTTAGCTGCAGGTACTATATGTAATTTGATAATCTTTAATGCTTTGTAATTTGAGTACCGGAGCAGTATAATATTGTTATAAATTTAATTTTAATGTACATATAATCAAAACAAGAGAGCCTTGTGTTGCTTTTTTTTTTCTTAAATGGTTCTGGGTGTTTTTTGAATAAATTACTGTTGGATTATATAAAATTTTCAAGTTGTTTGAATTGCAAAAAAAATTTTTATGAACAGCAACTCTTTGTTGCTGCGAATTTCGAGAATATTCTGTTGTAATGAAAAAGTTAATGGATTAAAGTTTCAGTGATCTTGGGGAAAAAAAATAAAAAAAATTTTTAACTAAAGTTACTAGTCACAGTAATAAAGTTTTAATTAAAACTAACATTCTTAATAGTGCGGGGAAAAAGTATTTTTGCATCCATATAATTTTGATTGTTTTGGAAAGCTCAGAAAACTAATAAACCTTTTTTCTTTCTTTTTGAAAAAAAACTTTTAAAATGATATGCTTTAAAATAGTTACCATAAAATCTGGCATATAATGCACACTTTTAACACAAAAAATAAGATTGAAATTTAAGGGGGCACATTATATGCTGGGTTTGAAAATGAGAACTTCAAAAGTAACAAAAGATGAGCATGCAAAAGTTCGACTTCTACGAAGATCTGAATGTTGTTTATGTAAAAGAAATGTCATACCTAACGAACTTAAAAGGTTGTAGTTCTAGAAGTATACTATTTTTCAAAATCCTGGGATAATACCTTGAATAAATGACTTTAAAACATGATAGAATTGAAGAGATACATTTCAGGTTCCTTCGTAAAAAAAGGGGTGGGCATTATACGGTGAATATATCTTAAAATTAAAAAATGCAGCATGAAAGTATTGGTGTGCATTATACACCGATGGACGTTATATGCCGGATTTTATGGTATATTAATAAATATCTATTCTGCCTCTTATTTAATGATAATTTTTATTTGATAAAAAGTATTACTTATACTGAATACAATATGCAATTGCAATATTTTCAAGATTTTCTTCTTTTGCAATTTATTAAGAGATGTTATTTTGAGTAGTAATTTTATATTATACCATTTTCCTTACTTTGGAATATCTTGTGTATTTATTTTTATGTATATTTTTTTATGTATGTTTATGCATATGTAATTTCTGAATTTTTCTTTTTGAAACAGGAAATAAGAAGTATATTCCTTCTCTTAATTACGTTCCTATGAAGAGTAGAAGCAATTCTGTAGATGGAAAAGAGGAAAAATCATGCCTATCATTAGTGCCATATCAAGGGGCTCTTATTGACGTGGGTAAATTGATAGAACAAATTGAGCGTAGTGAAAAAGCCCGTTTAAGTACTGATGAAAGTGTGAAAGAGTTACAGATTCAGCTTGGTATGTATCTTGGGAATTCATATTTCTCTTCAATTTTTATTTGTTATTTTTATTCAGATAAACTTGGTACATTCGTATTATGCTTCATGTTACAAATTTATTAATAATCTCATGTATATTCATGATGTATTATTTTACTATACTTTTTCAATTAATTGGGACAAATGGTGAAAAAAATGATTTTTTTTTTAAACCTTAGCTTTTTATCATTACATACCTTAAATAGACTGAAAAATCTATATATTAGTACGAAGTATGTCTTCCTTTAGCAAAAATGGCCTTTTCAACCTGTCTTGGCATTGACTCTGACTTGGCAAGTAGCTTGCATGTTCTTGATTTCATCATCTTGGAAACACACTAGTTTATCCCTTTTTATCATTTGCTCTGTTTTTGTGCAAATCATCTCAGTGAAACGATTCTTGGAAATATGCCATCGGTTTTGAACAGGACTTAAGTCTGGGGAATTTTCAAGCCAATTAAGCACTTTTATTTTCTGCATAAATATATGGACCAATTTCGAATGGTGACAAGGGGTCAAGTCATGTTGAAATGTTACATGAAGGGAACCATCCTACTACATAATATTTATGTGCATTTTACTGAATTCATCAGGTATATTTAAGAAGAACTAAGCTTCCAAGGCTGTTTGTTGTGAAAACCCCCCAAATATCTGTTTAGAAGGGTGTTATATAGGGATTGCAATATCGGACCAAAAGTTCAATGCCGGTATTCAGTATTTAACAAGTCTAAGTAGCAGTAGGGGGAAACGAAGACACAAACAAGGGGTGAGATGGACGCATGACCCTTGACACTGTCAATGGGGTGAGGACTGTAAAATCATTAGGATCATACGACATGAACGGGAAATGTCTCAAGGGGCAGCAACCTAATTAAACAAAAAAGTTTGATATTACTGCTAGAAATTGTTGAGACAGAAGGCTTGCGAAATAAAATAATCCCTACTGAATAACATTAATCCCTATTGAAATAAATAATTCCTATTTAAATCTGATATTGTTCACTTTCATTGGTTTTTATTTTATTTTCGCAGAAACCCTAATTTTTCTCTAAAATAAAAGTAGCTTAAGTTACTCCTTATAACATTAGCTATCTTCCAGTAAAAGTTCCGCCAAAATTGGTCCAGCTGTTTCAGAGATTAGCCGGAACATACAGACAAGACAAAACATTTTAAAAATTGATTTTTTCATATGATTACTATATATACTTTTAAATGCATTTAGTAAAAAGCTGTTAATTTCAAGTTACAAACATACACTTCATTTTTATTTATATATATAGATAACAGTATATAAAGAAACACAAAAAGTGAAGGAACATCTTATTTATTTAAATCACAAAAAAGGGTAAATATCACTATTCAGTCTGTGGGTCTGTTACAAATTTTTGAAATGTGATCTTAAAAAACATAAATGCATCGATTTCACTATCATTAAGTTAGGAACTCAATTTTATTAAAATTGTCTTTTTTTTTCCTTCAAAATCTAAAATCCCTTGGGCTTAAGAAACTGCTTAGACTTCTACCTTCATTGCAATTGGTTTCTTTCCTCTTTAACAAATTTGTATCGGGTTTCATTTTCAAATATGTATGAAGTATGCTGGTACTTTCTCCATTCACTTTAATAGCTCTTGACCATTTTTTACACTAAGCCACCATAATTACCTCATAAATCAGGGGTGAGCAGACTTTTACATGGCACGGTCTACTTTTAATGTTTTCAAGGTGTCACAGTCCACCATGTGACGTAGTTGTGATAAGCAAAAAAAAAAAAAAAAAAGGCTTAACACAATATTTGTATTACAATAAAAATAAACACAGAATGTGTATACTTACCTACATAACTACAGCAGATAAACAAAACTTACTCTTTTAAAAGTACGTTTTAAGTAAAACGCAAAATACAAACATAATAATTATACCTATAAATTTAATATCAAATGATGCATTTTCAAACAATTCACTATACATCACAAATTAAGTAATTTTCCCTTAAAATTAGTTTTTATACACTGCTCAAAATAATTAAAGGATATTGCGGTTTTAGGTGGATCTTGTGGCTGGGAAACCTTTTAGCTGATTGATACATGGTCGACAAACGTAGTAGGTTATATGAGAATAAATTACACATGTTTGGCAGAAAAAAATACATTTTATTGCGTTTTTGTGTACAAAAGGAAAAAAACACAATTTGCGCATGTGAGAAAAAAAGAATAAGAAAATGTGTTTTCTTCAAAGGAAATCATTTTCAGTAGGGGGAATGGTTTCCAAGGATGGCCTGCAACGTTGTGCACCTTTGAGGCATGGAGTCAATGATGCTATTAATCACGAGTTGGGTATTTTGTCCCACTCTTCCAGAAGAGCTCTTTCCAGTTCTTGGAGAATTTGTGGGGGTGGTTGGCAGCCAGCAACTCGTCTTCCTAGAGCGTCCCAAACGTGCTCTATTGGATTCATGTCTGGAGAACAAGTTGGCCATTCCATTCGTATGATTCCTTCCTCGAAAAGGAAATCCTCCACTAGGTTAGCACGATGTGGCCTGCAGTTATTGTCCATTAGAATGAAGTCGTCTCTGATTGCTGCAGCGTAAGGGACTACAATAGGTCTAAGGATCTCATCCCTATATCGGCGAGCAGTCAGAGGTCCATCTCGAATGATGTAGAGGTCTGTGCACCCGTCAATGGAGATGCCACCATACACCAACACTCCCCCATCGCCAAATCTGACACTTTCGTACATGAACGCAGGATTATTCCTACTGCCTCGGTCCCTCCAGATGAAAATACGCCTATTATACAGATGAACAGAAAAACGGGACTCGTCAGAAAAAAGAACTGCTCCATTCATTTCTCCTCCAGTTCACATGCTCTGTTACTCACTCCCTGCGGTCACGACGATGCCTTGATTTTAGTGTAATACATACCATGGGTCGGCGAGCATACAGACCTACACCATGGAGCCGGTTTCGGACAGTCTGAGTTGAAACCGTAGTGCCAGTAGCCGAGCGAAGGTGTTGTTGTAGAAGAGTAGCGTTCATATTTCGGTGTCTTCGAGCTGTTGACACTAAATAACGATCTTCATTGGGCGTTGTTGCCCGTCTACGACCTTGTACGGGTTTTCGGCCTGCACTTCCAGTCTCCAAAAAACGGTTCCAGGTCCTGGAAGTCACACTTTGTGACACTCCAATGCCTTGCGCTACTTCGACTTGAGTTTGGCCCCTTCTTACCTACCAAAAACTCTCCAAGCTCCTGAATCGGTTAAATGACTTCGCTGAGACATCCCACTCATCGAAACAAAGCAGTCACTGAATGCTGATCATTCTTGTCTTCATTTCAGTTGAAAGTCAAATTTCATTCGCTGCCACTGAAGTGACATTTTTGACGTCGAACTCAAAATTAGCATACTCCACAGTTTGAAAATCAGAAAAATTTGCATTTGTGATTCTCTTCCATTTTCGGCAAAAAAAAATTCCCTTTTATCTTTATTTTATATAAAACTTACAATATCCTTTAATTGTTTTGAGCAGTGTAGCTATATTCTCAATAGACGACTTAGTCTTTGTATTATTTGCCCCACACACCATCTTGAATATACCTCTGTATATTATTACTAACTGCTAATCTTACACTGGATTCTAAGTGGTCGTCTGTGAAATGGGAATATGCTGTCTTAATTATATTCTTCGTTGAAAATGTAGATTCTCACAGGTAGGTAGAGCGAAAGAACGATGTAAAATGAATTGCAGCTTTTGTAAAATTGGTATACTTTACTTCGACCAATAGATTCCAAAAGTTATTCTTTACAAATTACGTCCTTTTGAAAGAGAAAAGCTTCATTTTCCTCGAGATAAAGAAAACATGTAACATACACCTGCTAGAAAAAGTCTGTGTTCACCCATAAGAAATCATATAGCAAAGGTAAAATTTAATAGAAATATAATTTTCTTACAAAATTTCACGAATTTGTTTACTATTATTTATATATTGGGCATGCAAGAATTCGTTAATTTTGAATTAAAACTACTTAGGATAACGGGAGTTTTGTAGCAAAATACACAAATAGTAGGCAGAAAAAGTCCACGTTCACTATTTGAATATTCTTGGTTCTTGGAATCTGTATCAACAGGCTACAGAATTTTTGCATTTAGTTATCAAGTAAAATAGCTTAAGAAAATTGTGATGCAATAATTGTTGCGTTTTTGGGAGATACGAAGCAATTTAAGGACATGGAAAATAAAAAGAAGGAAATTAGTACCAGTGAGCGTAAAATGAATGTGAAAAGATGGAAAAAATCGTCAGGATATAGCCAGATCCGTTGGACGGCAGTATTCATCTATCCAGCATGTTATTTATAACTTTAAATCTACAAGAGTTTACACATCCAAACCTCTTTTAAGTCGTCCATCTAAATTCACAATCAGAGAAAAACAAAGTATGACATCAATGGGGAAAAAAAATCAGTGTTTGTCTGCAACTTAATAACAACAGACATTCATGAGCAGTTTAACAACAATATATATTTGGGCGGATACAGCAAGAAAAATCTTGAAAAAGGCTGGACACCATAGTCAAGTGGTTCGCAAAAAGCCTTATGTTTCAATGACCAACCGGCTTAAGCGGATAGCTTTTGAAGAAGATCATATACATAAGCCTCTTGAGTTCTGGAGGACTGTGATATTCTCTGACGAGGACAAAATTTTATCTTCGGCATAAAAGGTTGTAAATTAGTCTGGAGAAAACCTTGCACAGCGCTTCAAAAAGAGCATTTAGTACCAATGGTAAAGCATGGTGGCGGTGGAGTCATGGTTTGGGGGTGCATGGCGAGCAATGATGTTGGAGTATAAATAATCAATTATGAAAAATATGATTACTTTGATGTCCTGAAAACAATTTAAAGGAAAGTGCCACCAAACTCGGCTTAGGATAATCGTTTCGTTTTCAACACAACGATCCTAAACACACCGCTGAGATTGTGAAACTTTGACTCTTGTATAATGTCCCAAATCAACTGCAGATGGCCCCACAGTCATCTGATCTGAATCCTACAGAACACCTATGAGATTTGTTGGAATGCAGGATTCGTCAACACAATGTATCTAGCAAGGGTATGCTGAAGAGTGTTCTTAAGGACCAATGGGAAAAAATGCTGAAAAAACCCCAAGATTTGTTAGTTCAATGCCGAAACGACTTCAGGAGGTTCACAAATGATGAGATTAAAGAACCAACTACTAAATAGCTCATTCTCTTTTTCAATAATTTTTATAATTACTACTAAAACAGTGGATGCAGACTTTTTCTACTTGATTTTTGTTATTATCGTTACAAACCAGTCTTTATTTTAAAATCTATGAAGGCAAACCAAATTTACTTTTGTTATTCTGAATATATATACTTATAAAATGAACTAAATAAAATCTAATTTAAATTTGTTTTTTAAATTCCAGTTTTTAAACTTTTTTTTTTCATTGTTCATGTAAGTAATAGTAAGTGAACAGAGTTTTTCTAGCTAGTGTATATTTAGTTATATTTTTCACATCAACATTGCCAAATGAATAACCCATGATTGCAACTTTTGTGGGATTCTAGTCTAGTAAATTCTTGAAAATGTCTCTAAAATTTGGTTTGAGGTTTTATTCACAGGTGTTTTCATTATCTTGGTAACCACTTGTGTTTCTTTTAGAATGCGCGTCTAACATTTTATGTGAAGGCGGTCCACCGGTCGATCGCGATCGACTTGATGCCCACCCCGGATATAAATAATGAAATCAAACCGAAGTATTATCAACTGATTTTTTATGTCTTTAAAGTTATTTATGAGTATATATGTAATTAATCTGAAAAATATTTTGAGCCCTAAAGTACAATATTGCAAATACAGTATGAATAACAAACTCAGCAATTAAAAAAAAAATATCTAAATATTTCGCACTTTCTTCACAACTACAATCTTGTTTTGTTTAACCCGTTAATGCCCAACTTAATTTAAAATTGAAATTTTGTTAAAAACTTTTAAAATTATGTTCTAAACACTTAAATTAAATATAATATGCAATAAAACTCCACAACATTAATTTATGATCCGAGATAATTACTGTTCTATAAGTAGGACGCTGGGAGGATATTAGTCACATGATTACATATCTGTTCCCAAGCAATTGAACTTTAATATTTAATGCAAAATAAAATGAAACACAAATTTGACATTTTTTATTACGGTTAAACATATTCACACTATTTATGGTAATGTGGAAAACATTTTGTGCATAGAGTTACATTACATTTCATGCAAAATGTAAGAGTTACATTACATTTCATGCAAAATGTAAGAGGTTCTTCAAAAAAATTTTGCATTTGATATCGTCTTTGTTTTTCTCTTTTACCAATTATATGACCAACTCCATCACGTCTAACAGTGTCTATTTTCTTCACTCGAGATGAAATTGTATAACTTGGTGTACCTATTTGTTTTTGTACTGTGTTGCCTTTTTTTAGATAGGTTATTGCAATATGTCTCCTTATTTCTTTGATACTCTTTTTCTCTGCATTTGCCATGTTGTAAATAACGCAGGTATTTACAACAGCCATGTCTACAATATGGGTAAAAATTGGCCAATATCATTTTTTCCCACAGATTTTTATGGTATGTTTCTCTAAAAGCCAATCATTAGAATCTACACCACCCATATTTTTGTTATAATTGCTTACGAGATATGGCTGATCAACTTTATTTTATTCAGCTTTTCCCTTTTCACGCCTTGAAACAGATGTTAGTGGCTCAATTATGTCAAAATTTGTCGCAAGTGTAATGCATTTGTTATCATTCCATTTTACTGCAGTAATTTTATTTTTCACATCAAAGTAGAAATCATGTGAACCACGGCTAGTCTTTTTTAAAGTAGAATCAATTTCTAGGGGACAATGCTGCATTCTGTCACTTCTTATTGTTCCTGTTGCTCGAAATCCACTCTTTTTTAGGTCAACAAACTAATTATAAGAATTAAAAAAATTATCAAAATAAACTATATGACTCTTGGGATCAGTAACTGGCTGAAGCATTTTTTTTACAACTCTAGTTCCCAAGGGATCTGTTGAAAGAACCATGATAGAAGCACCATCGACAACTTTCTTGTGCTGCAATATAAATCAAAATTATAGCAGTAGCCATTGTTTCCACATAATGCCCACATCTTATACCTTAACCTTATGGGTTTACCTTTAATGTATTGCATGAAGTAATGGTGACCGTAATATCGAATCATCATTTCATCAATGGATAGATGCTTGTCAAAAATTCCCCATTTCTGAAAATTTGCATTCATTTCAGTAATTAATTTTAGAATTTTAAAAGCTCTGTCATTTGCTTGGGACTTGTCTTCATTTTTATCAGCAAAAGGAATCATAGATGTTATTTCAAAGTATCTGTTTCTAGTCATTGAGTTTTTTACTATAGGAACCATTAAATCTTCATCTGACCAATAGTCACGTTCACTTGATAGCGTATGATATCCAGAGAAAATTAAAAAACCGATAAATGTTTTTAATTCTTCAGTTAAGGAAAAATCTGGTTTGTTTTTCCATTGTTTGGCGTATTTTTCTGTCTCTGTTAAAATATGCTCCAAATATGTTGGACAAATTCTTCAAAAACTTCTATGGGTGATAGGCCCTCTAAAGTGCTTACAGCTGTTTCATAGGTTATTTTTGAGGCATTACTTGCACCAGAAAAATTATAATTTGGCGAAACCTTTTTCCAATCTGCTATTAATTCTTTTTTACCTTTCTTACTTGTATTTAATCCTGATTCCGAGCAACTTCACTTTTTTACTTATGTTTGATAAATCTGTCTCTCTATGATCATCATGGTTTTCATAAGGTACAAAAATTTCAATACTATCTGCAAGAGTTTGTGTCATCAAAACCTTCATCTACTTCAGGCGGCAAAGCAATTATTTCGAACTCTTAATTTCTCCGAAAATAGGTATTCTACAGCTTCCTCTGCAGTTTTAAAAACTTTTTTCCGCGACATCTTGAGCACCTATGAAGTAAACTAAATATCAGAAAATTTAACGAATCCGCTCAGTGTCCTATTTTTAGGACAGTAGTTTAAATTTGCAATTAAAACTAATAAAAGTAAAAATAATTTTAAAACGTTATAAGATCTGTTAATAGAATATCTGAAATATAAATTCTGACAAAATATTTAAACTTACCTTTAAAATCTTTTCGTACGATTAAAATGAAATTCAGAACGAAAAAATCATGTAAATGGTGAAGTTTACGTGTCTGCAGCTGGTTGAAAAATGCTTCCATCCGGTCCAAACTGGTTTAAATGAAAAGTGAAACCATTACATTTCAGTGGGTGGAAAAAGAATAGGCAAAATGTTGAATAGCTGTATTTATAATGTTGAAAATGAACTGTCCTATAAATATGATGCTGGGAAAAAACAGGTTAAATATGATTATCAGATTGCGAACCCTGAGCATGCACAGTATTGCTCTGTTTGACCCGCCTCCTTCGATGATTCACATATTCTATCGCTTCCCTTAATCCTATGATACAACTTTATATTCAGTCTAGTTGATTTTGCCCATCAGGGAAACAAAAAGGTATACCATTTTGCTATATTGGTGATCCCTGAACATGTAGTGGAGACAATTTTAAAAAATCAATATTTAAACTCACGAATACTGGTATTACAAAATTGTACAAATGGCTCAAAATACCAGTATTCGGTATACCTGTATTGCAATCCCTAGTGTTATGTAATCTGTTGTATATGATCTAGTAACAAAGTGTCAACTTCACTTTGTCTAACTACACTTGATTTGTATCCCTGCGTAAATAAATGTTTCATCGCTCAAAATCACCTTTTTCCAGTCATTAAGAGTCCATGGTCGGTAATTTTTGGCCCATGCTAAGCATTTTTTCTTCATTTTCTGAGTTAGAAATAGTTTTTTCCTCAGTCTTGTTGCCTTAAGGCCACCTTCCACAAGTCTTTTCCATGCAGTTGAGATAATCACTTCAACACCATTATCCAATAAATCCCTTCAAAGGTCTATGCTTGTGTTTCTTGGATTTATTTTGCTACTTATTAAAATTTCATCAATTCTTGGAGTAGTTCATCACTTGGCCCACATTTTTCTTTTCTTTTTGGAGGCGATAATCCAGAATTTTGAAATGTTCTTAAAAAAACTTAATTCGATCACACCAACTGTGTGTGTGCGCGCACCATTGGTATGTTGCTCACAGTCATAGAAATGTGTTCATTGAGAGCGATTCATTTTATTACTGTTCCTCAGAGTAATATCCATTCTTTGAACTAGTAAAGTAACACGTTTTATACAGAAGGCAAAATTGAAATTATACCAGCTACCACACTGAAAGGCTTGCAACTGAGCTCCTGAAACATTATAATGAATAAATTGTAGTCAAATTCGATCTGTCACACTACCTTAAGGAGACGCAGTACAATTCAATTGACATAAATCGGTCAAAAGAACAAATGTAATTTTTTTAGCGTAAGTTATTCTTTATATACTTTTCAAATTCACATATATATTCTTTATACACCTCACAAAATTTGAAAGCTTTAAAATTAAAAAATGCAGAATTATGATAGCTTTTACTATAGTTTTTATTCACATCCCTATGGGAAATCAAAACTTTAAACTTATCTCAGAAAGATAAAATAACTAGTTTGTCTTCATTTAAAATGCTAAGGCTTTTTTCCTATTGTGCCTAATGCTGTGATTTTTTTTTTTTTTTACCTATTGCTAATAGTACATGTAACGAAAGTTGGTATGCATTTTTGAATCAAAGCAATACTTATTTTTCTAAAAATAATTGAATTCAAAATTTCTACATTTCTTAAGGAATTTTGAATAAGCATTCATAAAATAAGTACTGTGCGAATACTAATCATGTTATCACAAAACCATACCAACTTTTGCTATACATAGTTTGGTGTACTTATAAATCAAATTTCATTTGAGTAGGTAAATTTTTTTGTAGGGGGAGTAACATTTTAAAATTACTTCACAAATTTTAAGTTTTTTCCTTAAAAAATTAAGTGGCTAGCTTTTTATGAAATTTTGAGCTTAAAATTTGTTTTACATAGTATACACACATAGGAAGCAACCAAAAAATTTTTTAAATTACCGAATCGTACCATGTTCCCTTAAGTCAGATATAACAGGTTTGAGGTGGTTCAGGGCATCATTAGTAATCACATGCCAATGCAAACAAGAAAAACATGTTTGTCCCAATTAATTCAAACAGTATAGTAACTTAATTTTTTCAATGGAAAATATTTACTTATGTGTACCTCCCAGGCTCTTAATTATTGACATTGCAATCAAATTGGGATTATTTATTTTTATCCCCATTCAGAGTTAATGTGAAAGACATCTTTATCCTTTATTTAGCATTTTCTATCAGAATTGTAATTTAGTATAGTCCTCATGAAAATATTCATTGCTGCAAACTATGATCATAAATGTGGTGTACACCAAATTTGTTTCATGAAATCTTTGACCACCCCCAGGGTGTTCTCCCTTTAAATTGGGATGAAACCGAGCTAAATTGTTCTGTCACCTGTATGGTGCTCAAAGCTACGGCTAATGAAAGGCGTCACTTAGCCCTTTGCCATGAAGAATTTCGTGAGCCTTGGTCTGGCCTTTTCCTATCAGGTGGCATTAGTAACAACAACAATATTCTTAATCTTCATGTCCTATGTTTTGAGAAATTTTTCCTGTTATCAATCTGTGTTATTATTTCTGGTGATTCTTCCATGTTATTAAAGTGGAATAAAATCGTATAAGAAATATATAAAACACTATTTTTCCAAATCTTCTAGTTATATTTAATAGAAATTATGTTGTGCCTCAAACTTAAATTATGATAATACTTTTTATTTATAAAATTTTAGATAATGCATTCAGAGTTATAGAAATGCAATAAGGAGTTTAGAACAAATAATAAAATAGTGTCTAAAAATATTGTTGAAATAATTTAACTACTTTTTTATAAAAAGAAGTTATAAATAACTTATCTCTAAAATTGAGAAACTTTTTTTTTTTTTTTTTTTGTATATAGTAAATCAGTAATTTGGAAGTTTTGTTAAAAACATCAAACAGGAACCATGAAAGTCATTGCAAAATCGTAGCACTAAGTTTTGAAATGCTGATAGATTACTTCTGATTGGGTTACAAAATTATACAAATAAAAACTAGAATTGAATTCTATTTCAATATTGTGTTAATTCTGAATAAGTGAAAGTGTAGTCTTTAATGAATAATATGAAGAGTAAAGAAATATGGAGCCCAATATTGCATTGGATGACCATGAGTAATTGATAGGGAAGATGACTGAAGAATTTAAAGGCTGGGAGTTTTTTGAAAAGTGTCCATAAAAGGCCAGAGTTCTTTATGAAGGCACTGAGAAAGACCTTTATGTCTCAAAGAAAACAATTTTTAGAAAAATGAAAGAATGTAAAACTCTTATTTATATGATAAAATGCAAAAGAATATAACTTTTAAACCACCTAAAATATCTCAAAAGATTGGAATGGTGTCATATTCATATGTCCTGTTATAACAAATTACATCCTGTCACAACAGATTATTATCAATACAACTTTTCAGCAGTGGAAAATAATCTTGGGTTAATTATTAACTAGCTCTGTTAAAGGAACTGCATCTTATTTTTATCTAGCAGCAAAATGCTGGAATAGTTATGATTTGGCTGTCCATTTACCTTCAGTGGACATGTATGCTTTGTATAAATCTGTACACAGTGGCAGTTTCAACCGAACAATTCCTTTTCTCATGTGCCCAATGAAATGAATGTGTCTACTCTCATTACATTTCTATATTAGATAGTCTAACCTGTATCCCAATTGTAATCCTATGAAGAACATAAGGAATATTTATCTATCAGGTATGTGCTAATGTCAGGCATTTCTCTTGTGTTAGGGAATTGAAAGCAGCTCTGTTATAGAAAGAAAAAAAAGCATGGTATATAATCTTGATCATGACTTCATGCAAAAGTAGGTTCTTTCGACGGGGAAATGCATTTTTAAGTCATGAGAACAAATGACAGGGTTTAACTATTCCTCTTTAATTTATCTAAACATTTAAGACAGTGTTATTTCATTTTTTAAAGTAATCTATTAAATATTATCTGTTAATTAACTATGATTTTTACTACAAACAAATAATGTGTGTAAAATAAAAATTTAAGGATTTTATAAACATATCTTAGTTTTTAAACTAATTTGCTGCTTTGAAAACAATAGTTTCTAAATTTTAAAAACGCACAATTTTTATTTAAAAAAAATCTTCAATTTTTTTCTCCCCTCCCCCTTATTTTGAGTATTAAATGGGCTACTTACAGTGGCGCACACTGGAATTTTTCAAGGGAGGGGGGGCGGGGTCGAAAGTTCACCATTCTAGTATCATGCTCCTTTTGATTTTGTCAATTTTCGGGAACAAAACGGTAAAAAATTAATTATTGAATAAATAATTAGCATTAATTAATAAAATTAATCATTAATAACAAATACTTTATTAAATTTTACGTACTATGTACTTAGAATTATAATCAATCGGGGAAAAATCGAGGGCTTTGGGGGGGCGACCCCAGGACCCCCCTTGTGTGCGCCACTGGCTACTTATATTATGTTTTTAAAACTTAGATAATTGTTGTTGTTGTTTTAAATTACATCTTTGTTGTTTCAGAAAATGTGACTGAAGTAACCTCTAATAAAGATAAGCTTTCCCAAAAGCTTGCTCATGAACTAGAAGAATTAAAGCAAAAGTTACGTGCGACTGAAGAAGACTTGAAAAGGACTCGATCTGATGCTGAAAAGTATCATAAAACACTATGCAACCTTAAGGAGGGACTACAGTCATCACTTTTCTTGACTGATTCTGCTTTACAAAAAAGCAGATCGTCAAGGTCTAGAAGTAGCCCTTTTAATAAAGAGTCAGACAGTTGTACAAGCAATGATAATAATACTCATCAAACAAAGCAAAGTAAAGATTCTGCAACAGAAACTAATGGTGTAAGTGACTGTACAGATGTTTCATTTGTGGACCAAAATTCTGCACCTGTTGAATCAGAACCTATGGAAGGGGAATGAATTTTATATTCATTTTTGTACATTTGAAAATATGTAAATTATTTAATCTCATTTTGTACTTGCTGAGCTGCATTACAAAAGTGTTGAGCTTTAATTACTTTACATTGTATAGTCATTTCGTATGTAATATCCGTTTATTACTTTTGACTGGAAATAGATTTTGCAGACATTTTATGCACAATATTGTGCTTAAATGTTGCATTACTATTTTGTTTGTCATATGACCTAAATCAATGATTCTCAGATTCTGGTTAATATAGTCCTTAGAGGATAAAAATGGCTCAGGACAAAAATAATAGTAAAACTAAAAAAAAAAACCCTTTTTGTATAGTAATGGAAAGTTGCTGTTATAATTTAACAACTTGTCACAAATATCCTTGAAATTTAATTTAGGCTCTACTTTCAAAAAGGGGTATTAGAACAGTTTTTGAGAAACATTGATTTAGTCTAAACATACAAGTTTTAGCTGGATTAAAAAATTAATGCATAATCTCTTTTATATTAATAAAATTGCAACTTTGGTTACTTTACAATTCTTCATATTTCATCATATACATCTCATACCATTTTTCTTGACAAGAAAATATCTTGTTTCACAAGTTATTTATAATATTTTTGAAGTTGTGTTATTGTGTCTGAAGAAATTGAAGACAATCCTTTTTTGAGAAAGAACTTATTACTCTTCAAATATTTTATTTAGTATATTTGATTAAAGATAGAAAAATATTTTACTTCTTTATAGTTATATGTGAGGAATCAGGGGAATATATATACTCAACCACACACAGATGAAAAAGCATAATGAAGTGAATGAATTGTGTGTGTGTTCTGCTTTATAAAGACAAGATATCACTCAAAATGAAGTCACTGTAATATAAAAATTTTTTGCCTTTAATAAGTGCCCTGTTCGAAATAAAATATTTCTGTACTGTTTAACTCTTTACGTAGTGAAGTTGCTCATTGTGCTCTTAGGGAATTCAAACTCATTTGCAATTTAACTTGAACATCGAAGAATTAAAAATATTTATTTTATATATTAATGAATTGTAGATATTTATTTTTAATTCATGTTTATGCACAATTCATTTTTATACAATTTCCCTCCTCTACAGTGTTACTTGAAAAAAGAAAAGAAAAAAAAAGTAATATTAGACTAGTTTGTTATGAGTAAACTGGAATTTTCAATAAAAAATTTTTTAAATAATGATTTGAAGAATTTTATTATTAATGTTCGTCACAATTTTATGCTTGGTTTTGACAATATTATGACACAATTGCAGTATTGTTTTAAGTTTAATTATCACCATGCTTTTAGTATAGTTTTAATTATTTCAATTATTAAATTTGGAAATAAAAGTTGTGTTCCGTCCCTCCCTCCCATATTAATAATAAAAAAAAAAATAAGCCTTTCCATAAATTCATACAATGATCAAATCATGTAATATTTTTTAGAAGTACTGTCCTTTTTGTTAAATAACTATTTAAATTTATTAATATGTAGTAGAAAAGTCTTGTAAATTTTGGATTTTTTTTAATCCAATAATTGAAATAATTTGTTTTTGATTCTGTAATCATGCCTTTTTATTGCCATAATTTTTTCATTTTTTCTTCAATATCACAAAAATGCAATTTAAATTAATTTCCTTTTTCCCCTAATTTTTATGAGACTTAACTTTTTATTTTTAATGTTATCTTTCTCATTTTTTGTGAAGCACTGCAAGCCAGTTAATTAAGTAATGAATTTATAACTAAAGTATCATGGGATTGCATGATTTGTTTCCAAAGACTATCTTGTAACAGAAACATTGGATATGTTTACATTTACAAAAACTGGAACATTAAGTTTTCAAGACAAGAGTTCTCAATTTGATATGTGAAAATTTTGCTAGCGTGGTGACACAATTTGTGTTCCCCTTTACAAGTATTTTATCATATCTTATCGTAATTTAAATTTATGAAGTCCCTTCTCTAACAGACTCTGTGTTGTTTTTAGTGTATCATTAATGAAACAAAACAAAAAAGATTAACCCTTTGTAATGAAATTTAAAGTATAATTTTATTTTTTATTTAGTGTAATTCTTTGTGAATTAGCCAACTTTAAGCCTGATCATTTTGAAAGTATTGCTAATTCAAACTGGATATATTATAAGCATTGACTGCTAAAATGCTTAAATAATTTATGTGTAATCTATACATTTAAAAAAAACATAGAAATTATTTAGGTATTTTCAATTTTAACATCTGTTAGTTTTTGTGTTTAATGGTAATATGGTTTAACATTCTCCTTATCTTCTGCAAATGATAAAACCATGATTTTCAGGATCATGTGCAGTCAAAATTTTCTTATAATAATTGATCTATGCCATGTTAGGGGTTTTCAATAAATTTTTATAAAAATATATTTTCATACTGTTATTCCTGTTATGTATAACCAACTGCAGTGCAAGATTTTGCTGAGAAATTTTTATTTTTACCCAATTATATATATATGTAGATGTAACTTTAAAAAAATTTTGGACTTTATTTAATAAACCTTTCATAAATAAATTTATTTAATTTTAACAAATAATTAAAGGAATTGAAAGAAAAAAGTTTTTCACGTGATTTGAACCCAATCTGCTGGCATTGAAGGTAGGCGTCTTGCCAATCAAGCCACTGGGCCGGTGGAGGGAATTGAAACTTAATTGCATAAAAGCTAAACATGAATTTTGAAGGCCATTTTCTGCGAATTGACTTGCCATTCGGCGGAATTACATTGGAGGAGGAAGGAGTACTACTATTACACCAAGTCTCAACTTAAAATGAATTTTCTTAGTCATGTCCTCCCCTTGTTAATAAAAAAATACAATTTTTATTTTTATGCATTACTGATAGCTTTATAAACACTTCTTTTATTTCACATTAATATTGAATTTTTATTGCAAAACTACTATTCGTAAATTCTCGGAACACCTATCACTGAATTATGTTGCTTGGCTATCGATTCCGGGTGGGAAAAACACATATCCATGAATTAAGTTGCTTGGTGACCGATTCCGGTCACCAAAAAATTGACATTGCCAAAGGACCCCCTTTCCCTGTTCTACAATTTAACTGTAAAATTAAATACTTTGTATACATGTTTTATACAAAACTTGTTCATAAGAGCAAAAATTGGCTCTTACGAACTATCGCAACAATGTCAACACTCAAGATAGCTCATCAAATTAGCAATTATGTACTTTGTTTCATAAATGTCGCCAATATTGTTGTGTTAATGCGTAAGTACTCAAGAAAAAAAAGTACACACAATGCAAAAGTCTTGTTCAATATTCCGATTCTGGACATTGGGGAAGGCAGTTTGGGAGAGGTAAAGAATAATATTATGTTCAATTTTCATTTAGTTTACTTTTAATTTAATTTGTTTTCAACCCAGTTATTTGCTCTCATAAATACTTATCGCAGATTAATGGTAGACTTAGATAGAACTTAGGTGTCAAGTTAAGCAATGCATTTAGTAATTTGCTTGTCATTTCCTTATTTAGCATCTATTTTCTTTGTAAAAAATAAAGCAACATACACGGGTTTTTTTTCAAAGGAAACTGCAATAGCAATTTCATGAGATCAGTGAAAAACAAGGTGGAAAAACACTTTATTATTTTTTATTTGTGTGATGCTGTAACCATAAATAAAACCAACTTAAACTATTTTTTCAGTTACTCATTAGGTAACTCATTCAGTTGCCCATCACGATTCAGGTCAGTTTACTCATTTGCGTCTTCAGGGTTTTAGTAGACTACATTAATAAGTGGTGGAAACACTGGGGGAGTTTGAGGTTTATCTCTTCACAAACAGATTTTTAATTTTTAGCATAAAGATAATGCATCAGCGCTTTCATCTACGTGTTTTAAAAATATAGCCCCTACCCATAAAAGTAGTTTGTGCACACAGCTGATAACATATAATTGAATTCAAAATTTTAAATTTAGTATATATACACTGATGTGCAAAACTTAAGCAACATGTGTTTTTTCTCCCATAACTTTACGAGAAATCATCTGAGAGACATGGAATTCAGAAATGAGAGACTGCATTTTGTATTTAAATGATGACGAAAGTATAGTAGTGCAAAAATTAATACAATGCATATAGTAGGGAATCAAACAAAAAAGGGCTTTATTGAACTCATAGCATCGTCACACATGATTGTCTGTCCAAGAACAAGTAGATGTTCTTTAGTATGGGATAAGCCATTCTCTTATTGCAATGGTTGCTACCCACCGTTTCTCGATACTCAGAACCAGATTATCCAACAATTCTTGAGGTAAGAATGCCCATTCCTTGAACAGCATATGCTTCAGTAGTTAGGAATTCCCCGGAGGATATAATTGTGTCGCAAGGCTCTCCCAAAAGCATCCCGCACATGTTCTATGGGATTTAAATCGGGAGAAATGCTGGCCAATCTATTCGAGTAATGTTTTCACTTTCCAGTAGCTGTTGAACATCAGCAGTCCGATGTGCCCATGCATCATTCATAAAAAAATCTGGTCCAATAGCATTTCAGAACAGACGCACATGGAGGATCTACTCCTTACAATAATGATTTCCCGTTACATAACCTCTCTCGAAAACGTGGAGCTCAGTCAACCCATTCAGCATAACGCCTACCCAGACAACTCCGGGACCACCATAGCGGTCTCTTTTCTTGATTTTACGGGGAGAAAACCGTGCTCCAAATCAAATGGCTTTGAGAATCGCTTGTGGTGATGAAACCGACTCTCATCCGTAAAGAGGACGTGACTCCATTGATGAGGTGTCTATTTTTGTGCTCCTTACACCTTTAAACGATGCCGTTGATGTCCAACTTTCAAAGCGATGCAGCATTCAGGACGGTGGGCAAACACACAACCTTTGTAAAGGCGTCTTGCCACAGTTAACCACGAATCTTGTCGCCTTATTATTGTACACAGTTGATAAGCAATTGCGCTTGCTGACTGGTATCGGTCTCTTTTCGCCTGCAAGATGAAAATCGGTCATCCACTGCAGTTGGTCACTATCTCAACCTTTCGGCTGAAGTGTAGTATGGGGGGCGATTTTTCTTCTGATTTGGCGATTTTTATCTACATGTCATGGTGAGATATCGAATTCATTCTAAAATAAATAATTCCGAAAACAGTACCTTGGTGACTACTTTTAGTCGCAAAAAAAAAAAGGACTGCGCCAAGTGGCCCCTATACTACACTTTAACCCAACCTTTCTAACAAATGTATCTGTAGTTTGAATGCTTTACAAGCGTGCAAAACGACACTTTAGTTGATTTCAAACACTTCAGATAAACTGGTCAAGCTATGCAAGCTGTCCGAATATTCTTTCACGTGATTTCCTCTGACCATATTTCACGAAATAGTACAAGAGCTAGCAACGTCAGAAAAACAAGAATTTTAGAAAAGCTGATTTTTTAACATTTCTTTCTCTATGCCCTTTCGAACATCGTGCGGGCCATCTGGCTGCCTGTAAACGTTGCGATTATTAATACGCATCATACCTTTACAGTTAAAATATTGATTTTTTAAATAATTTTAGAAAGAAAGCTTTTTTGTTTTCACTAAATTTAAAATGTTATTAACGACATTAATTTATATTAATGCCAGACATTGTTGTTGAAAATAATGTGCCAGATGCCATTTTGTATGAAAAAAATCATTAATTTCAAATTATTTTAGAATGTCTGTAATTTTAATATTATTTTATTTATACATAAATAAGTACGAATTTAAATTGCCAGACATTAATTCGGTTGCTTACTGAACATACAGGCCGATTTATACCGTGGTATTATGCCTGTCGTTAGAGAGAGACAGTGGCAAAGTAGGTAGACGGAAGAGTGACAGGATTACTTTCGAAAAAACTTATTTTTAAAATTTTTATGTCTTCGAGTTTAAATATAATAAAAAATTAATATTTAAATTCTAATTAAAGTAATATTAAATACTCGATTAAAGTATTTATAACAAAAAGGAAAATACCGTTTTTAAATATCATAAACTTAATTGTAACTGAATAAAAGCATTTTATAAAACATGAACTAAAAATTGCCATTGATACAATAGCAAAATTCTCACTTTTATTTATACATATGTTTATATGGTCAAAATAATTTTTCCAAGAAATATGTATTTTCATTCCGTAAAAGTGTCACAAAAATCCGATACATCTTCATAGTCGTCATCATTGTCACTGCTCCCATTATTATCAATATCATCATAATCATCATCTTGCTTTGTGTTTTGGTTTTCTAGTAGCGTTGGTTCTGGAGCAAAAATAAATCATTATTAGGTTATCATAGTCTAAATAACAATTTACTCTTTCGATTTATCCTATTATAAATAATACTTTACTTTTTATGACAATGTCAGCAACTGATGATGGAAACTGCTCCCCAGCAAACCAAACGAAATCGTATTTATCATCATTGACGATCCACCCAGAAGTTAACGGCAATAAAGGTGATGGATTGTTTTAAATGAGCATTTCTCCAAAACTTTGTCACATAGCGCACTCTCAATAAATGCTGATATAATTCAGCTTTACATGGAGGTTAACTCGATGAATCGAAACTTCGACATTTCTTTTCGAAATTATCATCGAGTTCTTTTGATTGATAAGTTTTGGAAAATAGATAGAAGCGAACATCATTAACATTTGAAGAATTAGGCACCCCATACATGTGACATGTAAATTTTTCCAAAGTGGCAAATATACGTTCAAGTTCATCGTCATCACCAGTTATAATCTCTTGATATGCTAACTGATACTCGACAGATTTTTCGAGCAGCTTGAAGGTTCTTAGTTTACCTTTCCGAAAAAATGATGGGGTATAATCGCACCCTGTTATTGCGTGGAAACATGGTAGAGCTTTCGATAAAGAAATACAAAGATCTTGATATAAATCACTGAGGCTTATTAGACGTTCATGGTTTCCTACACCCCATTGGATCCAAAGCTTCAAAGATGCATTCAGATGATCCAAATTGCCAAGAAATATAATTAGAATATCGGAGTCTCTGAGCAGCGTACAACTTGAGCGTCAACGCTTATCTGGCAAATATGATATATAATTCGAGTATCAGCTTCATGTTCATCACATAATGATTCTTCAATACTTCTAATAACTTGGTTATTTACAACGCGATACGAATAACACTTATCGAAGCTTAGATAAATAGTTTTATTCCCAATAAAAGGATACATGTTATCGTTAGCCCAATGATCCATAAAAAATTTTGCGAGAGCTTCCTTGAACTGAGTATTTTTGAGTTCACCCCAGCAAAATTATGATGCCGAATTTGATTAGGTCCGATGGAAACTGTACTGGTTGTTTCGTTGCGACGTAAACGCTCACAATCTTTTATAGAAGATGTGAAATACTGATCAAATACAATATAAATGCGAGGTGATTTAAACTGTGAAATCATTTTAAGGAATTTTTTTGATATGTCATAGAAAGTTTGGGACACTTCTTTCATGAAGAAACCGTCTAAAATACTAATATCAAAAAATAAGGATTGCTGATTGACCTTTCTAACTTTTTTATCGAAAACTTTAATTAATTGTGCTTTATCTGTTTTACAAATACTACCGTCTGTATGACACATCGATGTTGGTATCGACGTTAGTGGAAATCACAGTACTTTTTCAATATCGAATTTCTTGGTCATAGATATACCTAAGAGTCGACCAAACAGATCTCGTTGCATTCTTAGCTCAATAACTTTGTTACCAAAAGTTATTTTTTTCTTCTTTGGAGCACCAGCAAAATTAAGCACTTGGTTTTTTTATTGGCTTATCAAATCTTATCTGATCTTCAGCACATTCAGTAATAAACTGTTTGCGTAAATCTTCACCATTTTTCTCAATGTTCAACAAACAGTTCACTACATTTTCAGGTACAGGCTTGGCAGTTGCAATATTATATAAACTATCTTTGTATCTAAACTTTCATCAAATCTACATATATAAAATTGAATGTGTGTCTGTCTGTACTCGATAAATTCAAAAACCATACATCCAATCACCGTGAAAATTTGGGAAATTATTAGGTATATCCCCGGGAAGGTTTTTGAAACTTTTCATTTCGGAATTCACTCTAAATTTTTTTAAATTTAATTTTTAAGGGATTTTTTGGTGTTATGACGTCATATGATGTCACGATTCTCTCTGAATGCGAAAATTTAAACTTTACACATAGATTTTTTTCCGAATTATTACATATTTTTACTATAGTTATGTTTATTGGTTGTTGTTTATCTATTTTTTGTTCTTTGATACGTAATCGGGATTATTTTTCGAATAAATCATTCTTTAAATATTATTCTTTTAACAACTCAAATTTTGTTTTGTAGTTTTGGCAACATTCCGATATCTTTAACGTGCGTTGTTTATAATATTTCTTATACTGTTCAATGCATGTTCCAACGCAATATTTGGCGAAATTAATCGACGGAATTTATAATAAGTATGTTTCTATATTTTAAACAATTTTTTAAATTTCTTTTGATGTTATTGAAATACAAATGGCAAAATTTAGATTTTCTGATATATATTTGAGTCATCAAAATAATAAACCTTATTATTGCATTGCAGAAACTCGAACTTAGGTCATCGTACTGGCCAAGCAAACGCAGTGCGAAGGGTAGTTGCTCATCCAGTTGGAAATTAACTTTAGTATTGTGTGTATATTGTTTTTCAATTTATTTTTTGGCTCAGGATATATACTTTGGATAATTTTTATAAATAAAGTACTAATTTTAATTCTTTATACCAGTGCTACTCAAACTTTCAATACTGGCGCCCCCCTTTTCAATCACAATTTTTATCGCGCCCCCCCTTATACATAATAATTTACTGAATGCAATAATAATGCACTTTTACGATAAAGCAACAATATTTATTATAAACCGTACAAATTCATGACATAAGTATTAAATTTTTGTATATGTTACTTTTAAGCAAAAAAGTTAAGTAATAGTATAATTACTAAGTTATTTTTCCTTTCTCTGATTTTTAAATTGGAACATATTACAAAATGCGGTGGTTGCTTAGAAGACAAAATATAGATATCAGCTAAATATAGAAAATGAACTCAGAGGCTCAATTTCTTATCTTAAAACTCCTTTCAAAAACTTTGCTCTGTAAGACAAGCCCATGGAAGTAGCTAATAATTATTAAACTTGTTCTTAATTTAGTATTAATTAATTAGTCCTAAAATACTCTGTGCGCCACTCATACATTAAAAGCAGTGTTTCTCAAACTTTCAATACTGGCGACCCAATTTTCAATCATAATTTTTGTCTCGCCCCCTGTACAACAATAATGTATTTACTGCAATAAAAATGCACTTTGAGAGAGACGCTAAAGTTACAATACGATCTTAATTATAAACCGTACAAATTAATACGATAAGTATATTAAATTTTGTGTATATTTTAAGTAATATATATATATATATATATATATATATATATATATATATATATATATATATATATATATATATATATATATTTTAAGAAAATTACTTAAAATATATATATTACTTAGAGAATTGTTATTTTTCTTTCTCTAATTTTTAAATTGGAACAGATCGCAAAATGATGTATTTAATTAAAGATTTATTTCCTTCAGCATATTCATTTCTCAAAGCACAAATGTCATTAGAAAAATAGTCTAGTCAATGTCGCTCTCTATCATATCCATCACATCTGGCATTATAGGGTACGTTTGCGTGAGTCTGGGCAACCTATCGGACGTCTAAGCAAAACATGTAAAAATGCTTTTCCTCGTACAATTCCAGTCAGTTTTGGTCGACTCGATACTCCTATAGCTACCGAATCTAGCTTGAATGTACATTTTTTTTAATTCCCACGTTAATTGTAATTCACGGTAATTAAGTATTTACGGCAGTAAATTAAAACAATATCATACATACATTTTTAAGTCGTAAGCAAACATTCGACCATAATAAAGAATCAACAAGTACACAGACGAACGAGCATGGTTCCGAAAATTAAATCAAGGCGATCTTCTCAAAAATACTTAAATTTTGGATTTACCACTACTGAAGTAAATGATGGAAAAAAGCCCCAGCTCGATATGTGTTAAAACTTACAAATCTGTAGAACAACATGTGAAAGTTGTTTTTAAAACATGTAAAATCATTTAGCTATGTTGGCAAAGAATTTTAAATAGTATTTTCTGGATGAGGACAGCTTGGTAGCAAGTTACGAGTGGATTAGGGATCTATTTCAAGATACTCCAGAAGGGCTCTCAACTTCCGAAGAAGAAATCTTCATAGATTTCACATGCAGTGAAAAATTAAAAAAGGCAATTTTGTAATAAATCGCTCTTTGAATTTGGGGTAGAGGTGGATGAGGAATTATCTGTACTGAAAACAAAAGCACTTCGTATACTATTACCATTTTCAACATCCTACCTTTTGCAAACCGGATTTTCTGCAGTGGATGCCTTGAAGACAAAATATAGATCTCAGCTAAATATAGAAAAATAACTCTTTAAGTGTCAATTTCTGATATTAAAAACTTCCTTTGAAAAACTTTCCTCTACAAGACAAGCCCGTGGAAGTCCCTAATAATTATTAAACTTGTTCTTAATTTAGTAATAAGATTGATTGATTGAATATTAACGTCGCACTGTTCAGCTGCACGAGGGCTTTTGACGACGGACCACGTAATTTTGAACCATGGTCAAGTGACGTGGATGACACCTGAGCTGGCACCCCCTCTCCTAACTACCACACCACACCAACGGGAGGACGTTTCAGCTCTCGACAGATTTAACGTGCAACGCTGTCCTACACGGCGGGTCTTTAGTGGTACTGGGCTCGAACTCGTGACAAGGCAAGCCACGATCCGATACCTATACCACTCGGCTACCGCGGCCAAATTCAGTAATAAGAAATTATTTATAAAATACCTTCTTCAGTACTGATACATCAAACGTATACTGGCTGAAACACCGACTCTTCGCACGAGTTCATTTTTTAAAAAAATAAAACATTATTCTTGATATAATAGTTGAACTGTAAGGAGAGTAAAACTGTGTGCACGACATTGTATACAAAAATGTAAAATGATTTTTTTTTTTAGATAAATGCTATAATTGTAAATAACTGTTTAAAAGAACTGTAATTTTAAACCTCACACAATTAGCATTTAGAATTAATGTTAAATTATGAAAAAGAATATAAAATTCCGATGAAGAATAATTGTGTTACTTTTTAACATTTAAAGCGAGAAGACTTCAAAAAGTTTAACCCGGGAGCAGGCGCGTACTCGATACTAACATTAATGGTAGTGCAGGGGGACTCAGTCACCCCAATCATTTGTTTAGAATTAATTTTACTGTACACGATACAAATCGGAATTCTAGTGAATATTTTAATTTATAGAAAGTATACTTACCTTCTTTCAAGGACTATTCAATTCTTTGATGATTTGAGAAAAAATCAATAAAACTGAACTAAAATGATTCAAAAGTACAAGACCATAATAAAGGACGCAAATCAGACACTTTTCAATTATCCTACAGAAATGTTAAACCAATCAATTCTTTTCCAAATATCGCAAAACTCAATTATTTACAATTTCCTTAAGCGAAAAGCAAACACATGAAAGACGGGAGGGAACTAATATTGATAATAACCATACCATAAGATTGAAGGTCAAATTAACATTCAGATTTTTTATCCAGAAACTGAAATATTTTGACATCTACTAATTTTTAAGAAACATCTGTCTTTTAGGGGATCATAGCCTTTGTTGCTCCATATCCCACAAAACCTGAACTGAACTGAACGTACTATGCAGCCTGGCTGAAAAGTGAATCATGACTTCCTTTTCTTTTTCTACAACTAATGTACAGTATTTCAATAATAATTGCAGCGGTGAATTGTTTATCTTCTTAGAATTTTTCTCAGGGTCTGGGTTTCGTTTTTTCTTTTAACGAGTAATATTTTATGTTAAAACGTAATAAAAAAAAATCTCTCATTGAGGAAAAACAGCAAATAAAACAAAATGTTTTTTTTTCTTTAATTTGGTTTTGGGATCAAAGATAGCTATTTGATGACGGAAAAAAGCTAGATAATAAACATAAATTATGTCAGTGTTGTTGTGTGTATTTTTTTTTATTTCGGAAGAAAACATTTTGTTTTACTTCTCTTTCCGGTTATTTTTTTAAAAAAAATCTTTAAATTTTCGATACGCTCGCGCCCCCCTTGTAGGGTCATCGCGCCCCCCCCAGGGGGGCGCGCCCCACACTTTGAGAAACACTGCTTTATACTATGGATATGTTTGGCTTGTGATTTCAAAATCTCTCCACAAATGAGAAGCGTACCGATTAAATCTTCCACCTATTTTATCTTTATCCAATGATTCTAAATTAAATTAATATATTAACTTTAGTATTGTGTGTATATTGTTTTTCAATTTATTTTTTAGCTCAGGATATATACTTTGGATAACTTTTATAAATAAAGTACTAATTTTAATTCTTTACACTATGGATTTGTTTGGCGTTATTTCAAAATATCTCCACAAATGAGAAGCATACCGATTAAATCTTCCACCTATTTTATCTTTATCCAATGATTCTAAATTAAATTAATATATAATATTTTTATCTTTTGGTACTTATGTTTTTTTTAGTCGACCATTTTCCTAAAATTACAAGACATCGACAAATGTTGCAATATGCATTCAATAAGGGAAAATCATTCTATGCCTGTTTGTGTACAATAATAATATTTTTTTTTGTACTTGGCAGTGAATTTTTCCACTAAATAATTGTTGAAATTTCTACAAGTTAGGGCAATAACATAAAACTCTCAAAAGACCTATTTTGTGTGATTTCAAAATTTTATTTGGTGTTACTGTGAAATACAAATGGAAAAATTAAGTTTTTCTGATGTATATTTTGTGTTTGTTTTGGTATTTATGTTTTATCGCAACCGTATTGCCAACATTAGCCCTTGGTTGCCAATTCACCGTGTATGACACATACAAAATCGGTGTTGACAGTTGCGCAATAGTACCTAAGTAGCTTTGTTTGGAACTGTTTTTGGTGATTTCATCAAAATATTGATAATTGGTTATTAATAATTTGTTTTTGATAGCTTTTTATCATTTAAGGTATCCGACTACCCTAAAACTATGATTTTTTTCAAAAATTGGCAAATTTTTTTATGACTTTATTTTATAGACCATTTTATTAACTTAATAACAATACCAATTACTTTATTTTCCCTCCACTAGAACAAAAACTACAAGCGTTTTAGTAAAAGCAAATGCTATATATAACTTTACACAAGATGTCAAACTTTAAAATGCGTTTTACTCGAAATGTGTTTTTTTCGAAAAACTCAAACGGGGACGGCGATTGCTCAAAAAGTTTTGAAAATAATTAGCTGAAATTTTTTGCTTATGTTCTGCATAACAGTAGAAGTGTTTTGATCTTCAGATTTATCAATCACTGTTTTATTTCAAAATTTGCAGTTCTTTATGTGAATATAGTCAATGTTTTTTAAAGCAATTTCGTATAATGAATTAGATAAAGTGCTCTAGTTTTTGTAAAAATTAAAATATCTCTTATCGTGAAGGTCACTTCAAACAGGAATAACAAAGTAACACATCAAAATTGAAAAATTGAGAATTTGTTCATAAAATCTTTGTACAGAGCGGGCCCCGTTTATGTAATTTTTCGTACATTTTTACTAGTTTTTTCCCATTTTAATAATAATAATTTTTTTTTCTTTTACCAATTTTAGAATTTTTTTCTTAAAATATACTAAATAAATATAAAAATCACAAAAAGATCTCCATATCTCCTTTTTTTCAAAAAAAAAAGTTGTCGCAAGTAGTCGGATACCTTAAGTTTGTTATAGCTAGCTGTACCGTGCCATTTTTTTCACTGGCTCAGTCTGGTTAAAAAGAAAGAAAAGAGAAAACACACATTTTTAATATCTTTAACCGCTTTCACTTGAGGTATGATTTTTTTTTTTTTTTTTTTTTTTTTTTTTTTTTTGTAATTTGTTAACAAAATACTCCCAAATTATTATGGGTTTTTTTTGTCCTTATGTTATGAATCTAAAATTAAGTAAAATATAGAATCGTTTCATTTATAATTTTTCAATTATTGTTTGAAATTACAACAAATTAAGTTAAAATTGAAAATATTTTAAATACATAAATTTTGTTTCCTTTTAGATTTGGAAATACGTTTTATTTAACCCCACAATTATGCCACCAAAGCGAAGTGCCATTGGTCGATCTACAAAACAAGCAAAAAGGAGAAGAGAATAACGAGCTTCACACAAAAACAAGTGAGTAGAGAAAAACTAGGCAAGAAAGAGATCGAGTTCATACTGCTCTTGCTCGATCATTAGAAACAAATGAACAGAGGCAAGCAAGGCAGCAAAGAAATCGAAATCACAGTTCACAGACAAGGCGAACGATACATACTGATTTGAATTTATGTGGTTTCAATTACAATCCGCTTTACAATTAGTCTTCATCCAAGTGTAATTATTGGAAAAATGGATAAAAAGTGTACGTATTGTGGTGCTCAAAAATTTAAAAATGAAACACCAGGTATGTGCTGTGCATGTGGAAAAGTAAAGTTACCAGACTTGCGTTCACCACCTGAACCATTATTAACTTTAGTATCAGGTAAAACAAGTCAATGGAAATTTTTTTTGAAAAATATACGCAAGTGCACCGACCTGCACATCTTTAAACGGGGTTCTGTGACGGCTATCCGGTATCGAGATGAAGTCCTAGAATCAATTGTGAGATTGTGTGCTGCAGCAGTTGGACCTACTTTTGTTTTAATGGACAATAATGCACGTCCCCATAGAGCTGTCATCTTGGATGACTATCTGAAGAGAAGGGATTGCGCGTATGTCGTATCTTCACGTTTCCCACCACCAGCCACTCATTGAACTGGAAATTGTTCTACAAGAAGAATGGCGATTGCTTAATTCTGCGGTGGTTTACTACCTAATTGAAAGCATGGTCAGAAGGTGATACCATATACATACCAGACCCAGGTGATACCAGATGATGGGGGAATCACATACCTTATTAATGTCCTTTTTTTTACTTTATGCTATTTTCACTTTATACATATATATAATTCTGTTTAAGTCTCCAGTATGTCATTATCTGATAGCTTACAAAAATTTAATATTGTTTTCATTTCTGTATATAATTATTGATTTTGTTTTATGTATAAATATATTTGCTACTTTACTGCCGAATTTTGTGTCAATCAAAGCAGTATGTCATTTCAATGGAATTTTCATTTTAATTAAGTTTAAAACAATATACGCATTATTCTATTGCATAAAAGTATTTATTTTCTCCAAAAAGTTGCTCATGTAAGTGTTTTGATGCTGGGCAACGCCGGGTATATCAGCTAGTTGATTAATATTATTTTCAAAAATTTCATTGAAATCAGAGTTGTTTGCCATAAATTTTAATTCTATTTGGTTGCAAATCCGCAGACGCGTCTTGTAATTGCTTCAATCCACAAATATCGAAAACGTGAGAGATTATATTAGCTCTAATACTGTGAATTTTGGTCCAGCGTTGACCGGCAGCTAAGGAATCAGTAAAATGTGCAATACCTCTTAGGCATCTAGCTGCTTCAGCATTGATAGTCTGATCCAGGGTAAGATCAATTGGTATGCTCGAAAATGGTTTGTCGGTTCTTTTTATTCCAAAACATCCATTCATGAAATCATTTTTTAGTCCAGGATGTGTTTCATCTACTTTATTTAGATTGTCTAAATATTTAACACACCATCGAGCATAATTCAGTTGATTTACTGCGAAAAATAAATTGGTTATTTTTGGAATAACATATTTGAACATTTCGAAATCTCACATGCGTATGCTTCTTGACAGGGTAATATAATAGTTTACAAGCTGGATGTAAATCAAATAGAATTGAGCCGTTTTCCCATGCTCACCTTGTCTTGTTTCTTATACGAATTTTTGATATGCAGATAATACTCTCGATAATACATTATTAGGTAATTCTATTGGCATAGACGAGTGAGAATCTATAACTTCTGGATAATGAAGGAGATCGTCGATAACTTGTTCCTTCAGGAAATTGTATTCAATATTGTCCAAAAAATGATCAAAATGTAACATTTTCAAACCAAGAGCCATCAACGGAAGCAGACGTTTGCAACGATTAAAATGTTTACCTTCAACTAAACCGTTCACTGAGCCAGAAGCAATAATAATTTCTCTCAATCATCATATGAGATAGACCATACTCAGTTATAAAAATTCCTATGGCTTTGAAGAAAGTCATCATTAAATGGAATGAACCAAGAGGGATGAAAAGAATTTTGAATTGGGGCTTTGACGTTGATTGGATTTTATATGCTACATATTTTAGCAAGTTACTTATGCCAGGTCATAAGTAACTTGCACGCATGTTTGATTACATTCCTTTCCAACAACTTGGGCCTGTTCCATTGTATATGTAACTACCGCTACATTTGTCGGTGAAAAATTAATAGGTGTAAGATAAGATACTTTTTTGTTTGGGACTAGTATCTTTAATAATTTTAGAATTAAAACCTGTCCCCATTGGGGTATTTGGCACATGTAAGAAGTGTGAAAGTAAATATAACAGATCTATTGTTTCTATATATATCAAAGGTAAATTTGCTGGAAGAGTTGGTTCATTCTCAACTGGTGTTAAATTTTTTAACATTTGAAATCGATGATTAAACGATGGTAATTCTGGAATTTCTGCGTTAAAAGTCCGTCTTCTTTTGTTGGTGGTAGTGGTATGCCAAGATTTCCACTTATACTACTTGAATTTAATTCAATATCTTAACCATCACTTACATTTTGGTAAATGATTCCTACGGTGTCATGTAAAGTGTCCTTTCCAGTTAAAGTATCGACGCATCTATCAAAATTATCGAATGCTACACCTGTGCTTAATGACGGACTTTGAATAATGTCAGGAGGGCAAATTTGAGAACGGTTTACAGATGAGATCGTAGCTTCAGTTTCTAGTTCTTCCAGCGTATTGTAGTTACAACAATGTCCAAGTCGATTTAAAATATTAATCATTTTTCTACTACTTGTAAGACTTTTTCACGGTCATACCCAGTGTTATGTGCTTTAATGACTTAACAGAACCATTACTTACACAATAAATAGCATCAAAAGCCAATGAATTGCTTAACCTATAAAATTGACTCCATATCTTTCTTAAATATCTTTACCTCCAATTAATCCTTTGAAAAAGCGATCTAGTTTTTCTGGAATAGTAAACTCCCCATTAATCAAATCTTCCATCTTCATTGCAGAAGGTAATGTTGTTTTATCCATTTTTAAAATAGTACTTCGTCGAATGAATGCAACTTTATCAATGAGATCATTCTCTTCGAGTTTTTTAGATCTTCTTGTTCCAATAAGATACTACTTTTATGCATAATAATTTTTCTTTTCTTTTTTATTGCAATCTTAATTTGCTTGAATTGTTTTACTATTTTTTCTTCAAGTTAATGATTTGTCATTAAACTTACATCTGTTTCATGTTGGTGTACTAACTCTTCTTGTAATTCGTTATTATACATGTCACAAAGGGAAGCTAATGACAAATGATTTCTTTTTTTACCTACATCTTCTTCAATTACTAACACAATTTTATAAAAAATATCCTTATGAATATCTCGTACACTGTGCCAGGAGGTGCGTACAGTATTAACAGTTATTTTCTTGTAGTCATTGAAATATCCCACTTCACACGAATGATGATAAAAAATTGGAGCATTTGAGGTTTTTAGATTATTAATTGTTTGTAATAATTCTTGATTTTGGAATTTGGTAATCCATTCTGTTATTTTGTCATACACTTTGGCATCATTGGAAGAATGTAAACCTTGTTGTTTACCTTTAATTTGCTTTCGATCTCAAATTATAATGTTCTGTAATTTTATAACATTTTTGTTTGTTTATTGATTAAATTTCAAAATATAATGTTCTATAATTTTATTATATTTTTCTTTGTTGAGTTGAATAATATTTGTCTCAACAAACGTAAACATATGACTGACGTCGTCATGCGCCGCTAACATGCCCTGCAGCAATTATCTTCTCCAGCAGCCAATGATTGATTATAATGTAAAATAGTTAAACTATCGGGTTGGAGGGAAAATTCTGTCATATTTTAAATAGGCAGGTGATTTTTCTTGTAAATAAATAAAAAAAAACATCTGGCTAGTGAGTCATCCGGATTTTCTTTGTTTTTTTTTAGCTGCTGTTTAATGTAAAAGGAGTCCTTTTTTACCGTTCATCATTTACTTGTAATGTTTAAAGTGAAAAAAAATGTCAGTAGATAAAGTATATTTACGACACTGCATTTTGTATGAATTACAAAACGGAAGCAACGCATCGGTCACTCTTCCGCCTACCTACTTTGCCACTGTCTCTCTCTAACGACAGGCATAATACCACGGTATAAATCGGTCTGTATGTTCAGTAAGCAACCGAATTAATGTCTGGCAATTTAAATTTGTACTTTTTTATGTATAAATAAAATAATATTAAAATTACAGACATTCTAAAATGGTTTGAAATTAATGATCTTTTTTTCATACAAAATGGCATCTGTCACATTATTTTCAACAACAAAAATGTCTGGCATTAATAAATTCCTGTTGTTAATAACATTTTAAATTTAGTGAAAACAAAAGCTTTCTTTCTAAAATTATTTTAAAAATCCATATTTTTACCTGTAAAGGTATGATGCGCATTAATAAACGCAACGTTTACTGGCAGCCAGATAGCCCGCACGCTGTTCGAAAAGTCATAGAGAAAGAAATGTTAAAGAATCAGCTTTTCTAAAATTCTTTCTCGAAAACGTTGCTAGCTCTTAGACTAAAAGAACACACTTGCACCTGCAACAAATGTCTTTAATTGCGCTTCTGTTTTTCCTTTAATTGAAGTCTTAAACTGCGCGCGCCAACCATAGATGTTTTGCGTACACCCCCATTGCTTAAAATTTTTGTTTCTGACATTTGCATACGCATCACCTTTCTACTGAATTATGTGTTAATTATTAGGTTCTCCTCAATTAAAACAGATTCTATTTTGGCTATGTTCAAATTTGTTATATTTCATTCTTTCAGCTTCACCACTAAATTTTACTTTATTTACATTTTCGTTTTCAGAGTTAAATATTTTTCAGCCTAAACTCTTCGGGATATCACATTGAGAGCTTTCAAAAACTCGCACCTTTTCTCTTAATTGTAGTTATGTAACTGGCATGTGTCTGAACGTTTCCCGCAGAATGATGTTATTGAATGGCATCATATCAACTTTCAACCAATAAAGTGACATAGAAAATGGTCTTTTTTCCGATACAGTGTTGACAGAACTGAAGAAAAATAGATTGATTGTGCCGCCCGAAATATATTCAGTTGTTTCCTGTCTTTAATTCGCACCTGCCTGTTTCTATCCTGACATGTTACCATTAGTTTCGGTGTCTTCGTAAAATAAAATGCGTAACTGAAAAAAAGGCTTGTTATTTCTCAATTACAACAGCATGTCAAGAAGTAAATAACTAAAAGCGCTAAATATGAATTCCAAATTAATCACTTCATAATACCTATAGTATTAAAATGAAATACAGTGAGAGATTCCCTCGCTTTGTGCCCGACGAATAAACCAATTTCTTATAACTTTTTACGGGAACAGAACATTTACAGCTGCCTGTCAGAATCACAAATAGTCCTATACTCTAACTTCATCCTGTGAATTAAGAGTTATTAAGATTAAAGCAAATTTAGCCTTGTATTTTGCTTAAAACTTGTTTGATTTAAAGTATGCATTTGGGGGGAGTGAAGATTGTGTCCATTTTTAATTTTTCTCTGAGAACTAATATTTTTATTTTCTACGTGAGTAATTTGTTTTTCTATGTATATGTATACTAGCGGTCCCGACAGACGTTGTCCTGTACACACGTCTTAAATCCGAAAATTACAAACTTTTTTTGAATAAGTGGTAAGAATGCGGACCGTTTTGATGAATTTTTTTACAAAGAAAGTTATTACAATACCTGACATCATCACATGTACAGTTACCACAATTCGACCTATCGTTGAGTCTGAGTATGTATTTACTATGAACTAAGTTGAATATAGAACCTATTCTGAATAGAAACTTAAACTTGTTAAAGATTAAAAAAGATAAAACTCGAGCTATTTTCATAACGGGTATATTTTTAATGCACAAAAAATAAATTTATCGTAAGGCCATTGAATGTACAATGTTTTTGGTTAATCCCTGGGGGGTACAAGCAAACAAATTCGATGGTTTGCCAAACGTCGGACATGCAACATATAATTGGCCGTGCGAAAAGCAAGGGTTTTCTAAATCTAAGCCACAAATTGTCATTGTTTGACCTTATGACTTATTAATGGTCAAAGCAAATACCAAGCGAATTGGAAATTGCAAACATTTGAATAGGTAGGTGAGTCTGAAAGAATCATTGGGATCTGTGGTAGAAGTACAACTTCACCAAAAAGTATGCCACTTAAAATAGTGGTCTCAAGAATATTGCTCACGATTTTTTATGAACAATCCCGCACCCTTACATAATTGTGGCACATTTTTAACTAATTGCGATATCGGACCGAACTGTGAATCTAAATCATTCTCGAATCCACTTGAACCCACACAAGAAATTTCATCAAAATCGGTCCAGCCGTTTAGGAGGAGTTTAGTCACATACGCACAGAAGAATTATATATATAAATATATGTGCCGTATCGTGGCGAAATGAATAATCTTTCCTATTCTGCAATTATTTTTTGTCTGATTTTTATAGAAAAATTAGATAGCAATTTTAAAAACGGCGAGAATATATATATCGGAAAATTCTCTCCTCTTTTTCTTTCTTGCTTTTTTTTTTGCTGCGCATTAGCAGAATAAACAGCACACGTGAGTTGTTGTTGTGGCTAATGCCACCTGTCTGACGTAGTCAGAACGAGGCCCACGAAATTCATCGTGGCATGGGCAAGAGGTACGCCTGTCGTTGGCCTTGAGCACCATACAGGTGACAGTGCGATTTAAGCTCAGAGAAACTTCCCCGAAGGGACGATAGATGGCGACACGACCTCTATCTCCACCTCCGCAATTTCTGCAAGTGAACTGAAGGGGAGGGAAATATTCTCCAGTTCCTGCGCTAGTGAATAAGCCCACAAGACTACGGACCCACTGATTTAACGAGCACGTACTCCGTGTGCACCCGGAGGGTATTTGGTGACATCGAGCATCGAACCCAGGCCTTCCGGTCTGGAGTCCGATGCTCTAACCACTAGGCTACCCACGGCCCGCACACGTGAGTAAACTACAATTATGCGTTTTAAGGTTTTTAATTAATATCTTTTTAACTAATTGCGATATTGGACCAAATTGTGTGTATCTAAACCATTCTCGAATCCACATAAACTCACACAAAAAATGTCATCAAAATCGGTCCAGCCGTTTAGGAATTCATCCACATACACACGCACAGAAGAATTATATATATAAAGATTATTTAAAAATATATTAATTAAAAACGCTAAAAAAAGCATGAATCGTCTGAATTTTTGTAACAATGAACAGCCGGTTTGGTCAGTTTGGCTGAAAATCGCTTTTTGACGCCAACTTACGTCATTTTTATAACAATAACGTTGTTACAACAATGCAGGTGAATATTGAGAGTTGAATGTTTTTAATTAATATCTTTTTAATTAATTGCGATATCGGACTGAATTGTGAATCCAAACCATTCTCGAATCCTTTTGAACTCACACAAAAAATGTCATCAAAATTGGTCCAGCCGTTTAGGAGGAGTTTAGTCACATACACACACACAGAAAATTTTTATATATAAAGATTTATATATGTGATGAGGGCGAAATGATTTCTGCATAACATAAATCCACACAAACATTAACATTAACACCCACACTAACATTGCTTCTTTTGGCTCAGTCACAAAAATTTGACTGAAATATCATCGTATATGAATACGTGGTCTTGATCACTGATCTACCATGGTTTCTCTATTCAATATAACAATTAAAATTTAATTATGGTTTAGAAAAATTTGTACTATGAAGTACATTTTTATTTCTAAAATCAGCAATCTTTTAAGTAGCTACTATTACTTTCACAATAACAGTAGTATATTCTACTTGCACAGTAGGATATAGAGGGTGTTTTTTTAGAGGTACTTGTTTATTATTGAAGATTCAATTAGACTTAAGCAGATTAAAAAAAAATAAGCTTTGATCAGTATAAATAAGCATTCTTTCTTTTACATCGCAGAGGAAAAAAACATGAAGGACGACAAAAAGAAAGGATAGACATAAAGCAAATTTATATAACGTTTATTTCATCACAAATTTTCAAATTTGGTGTTTATATATGCTTTAATCATTTGCATTTAGGCAACAAACAAGTGTTTTAGAGGTGTTAATTTAATTATTCCATTTTCCAAAGCATTTTATCAAATTATTTTGCACACATACACATCACAAGAAGAAAAATTTGATACAAGTACTCAACATTAATTTTCTTGATATTCTGCATTTATATATAAAGTGAAAATTAAAGATACAGAAAATTTATATTAAGAAGTATTTATATATAAAAGATATAATTTAAGAGATTAATGCAGATATAATTATAGCTTGCTGCAATCCTGATATTTTCAAGGAAAAGTTGCAATCATGTTTTGATATTATACAAAAAGAACACTTGTATATGTACAATTTTTAGATACTTAAGAAATTTCTATACATATAAAAAAATCTTAAAATTCCATTTTGAGTTTTATTCAGTAACATATTTACCATTCGAATTTCTACTCCTTCACTTCATTTTGGAATTCTAATAATTTACATAGAGTAAATATCGGATTGGTGGGTTTAAATTTCTCATAGGTACCTCATGATGCGTATAAGTTCAAATTAATGGAATGTAGGTAAATAATTATTTTGTGGTTCTTTTTCTATTATTTAATACTAAATATCACATTAGGCTTAGGAGGTAAAATCAAACAAAATAGGATCCAAGGTTTTTCCCTTTCATTTTAACAGTCTAATAATCTATTTTTTACTACCAGATAACATTCTAATATTTTGGTTGGGAAAATTTACAACGATTTTGCTACTTTTTAGTCAACATTGATATATCTTTTTAATGCACAAACATCATTTTTTTCCAAGTTCATTTTTTGGGCAAACATGCCTCAAAATGATATTAAATTTCTTGATATGAAACAGCACAAAAATACATAGCTACCACGCAGAGATACGAAGCTTAAGATTTTCGAGGCCGTATATTTGTAGTAAAGTCGAAAAAAAAGTCACATTTTTGTAACATATTTATCTTTAAGATACAAATGGACATCATAATATAATGCTGAACTTCTATACATCCAACGTCCTGTCCACGTGGTAACAATCTATCCATGTTGAACAAGATACTCAAATCTTGAAGAACACACAAGAAAAATATTTTTTTAAATATATTCTAAGCATTATATTCAGTGTTTTAGGATATGTAAGTGCTTCGATGTAGAAGAGCATGACATCATCTGTGATGCCAAGCATAGATGGCGAGTCATCTTGCCATGCCGTTTGAGGATAGCAAAAATTGCAACAGTTAGAATCTGTTGGCGAAAGACTCGCGTTTCTCTTAGTCCGTTGGCGAGAAGTATTGGCACTGCGCAGAGTGATATCAGCATTTGCAGAAATTAAGGCAAAGAAAAGCAGCAGCCCCTTGAAGGTGGTGATGGAAGCGACGGCAGAAGCTGACTTTTTCGATGAGGACCGGAATGGCACCGGTCGTAAAGGTGGTCAAACGAAACTGTAAGGCCCATCCGTCAAGGCGCTGCAATACAACAGTCAGGAGTTGTCGTCCCTCTCTCCTCGATTAGGTTGGTATTCGAGCCCTGGATCGAATTGCATCAAGACGAATACCTGGGAAGATATAACAAACTCAACATTTTTAATCAGAGCAGTTGAAGAGATCAAATTTTATACCGGGTGTTTCTAAAAGAATATCGGTGTTTTAACGCTTTATAGTTTTAGATATAACATATTAGTAGGAGTCATACATCGAATGAAAGAGTAACTGAAACAGTTTTGTTTTCTGGCATGTGTGCGCGAAACGTATGCTAATTTCCCCCCTTTCTTGCCGATCAACGTGCTAGTAGAAAAATGACGACTAATAAACAGAAAGTGTTTTGTGTTCTCCGGTTAACAAAGACAGAATCTGCTAATACTGTGCAACGAGCGTTCCGTATTAAGTTCGATTGTCAACCTACAAATGATAATAACATTCTTAGGTAGTATCATCAGTTTGAAAAAATTGTCTGTCTTTGTAAAGGCAAAAGTGCGGGACGACCAAGGCTGTAACTGGTAACCAACTGTACCTGGTTCTGCCTACTTCGATGCTCTACAACTATGGCTATTTCCTCAATTGTTCACCCGATTTGACGCCATGTGACTTTTATCTGAGGGGGTTCATAAGGGACTGTGTGCATGTTCCTCGGCTACCAGCTGACCTTTCAGACTTAAGATACAGGATGAAAGCAGCTGTTGCAAGAATTTCCTCAGATACCTTGAAAAAAATTTGAGATGAACTCGCCTATCGACTTTAATTATGCCGTGTGACGAATGGGGCACACATTGAACATTTGTAAACTTGTAGGTAAAATTGTTTCAGTTACTCTTTCATTCAGTGTATGAATTATACTTTTAAATTATATGATACGACTACTATAAAGCGTTAAAACTCCAATACTCTTTTAGAAACAATTGGTATATTATTATTTTAAGTAAAGCATTACAAAAAAGGAAATACTTGATTACGGCTTATTCCCTGAAAACAGAATTTTTAAGGTGATCTTTCTCCTTTCTTTTCTCTTGTGACGGATCTATAAGCTGTTTTCTAATTAATCTTCTTGGGATATCAATTCGCGTTATTCACAACCAACCCTTCGAAAGAAGAGAATCCTGATATGTAAATTAACTTACTATAACTAGGTAAGGTTTACTAGCTTGAGAGAGAGAAGGAGAGAAGATATACTCAAGCCAGGTGAGATTGATACTGAAGGTATATCAAAATTAGAGTGATTTGATTCTTATTAGAAGGAAACTTTAGTTCACGAAGACTAAACTAAGATTAGATTAAATAGGATAATAGGTTAGATCCTTAATTAAAAGAAGAATCAAGTTTGCTAGTTGTCTAATCGCTCACGTTTTACTGTCGTTGTTCCACTTTCACGATTTCATTCTCTTAATATAATAGTTGAAATTGTGCCTGTTCTTAGTGTGGAAATAAATTGATTAGTTGAATCATGTGTCATGTGTTTCTTCCCTCCCCCCACATATCTACATGCCCGCGAGCCTTCTACACACTTCTAAGTGTATTACGGATAGGAGTACGGCATTTTTTTTGGGGGACGTTCGTTAAAGCTAAATAATTATGCTATATCGTGAATCATGTTTATACCATAAACATATTCAAACTTAAGAACACAAAGTTTCTTTGAATTGGCCTCCTTTCTTAAGTGTTGCAATGATTGTAGACAAATATTTATGAAATTGAAACCATAAAATAGATAATGTTAGAATGTTGAAAAAAATTGTAAAACAAATAATGATTGATCTAGTATAATAAAATGTCTTTTTTAAAAAACTATGTCTTTAAAAAGCATGTTTAAAATATTATTCATACATATTTACTGAGAAAATAGTTAACATGTTTTCATTCGAAATCATAAGTTATTATTAATTTCCTCACTCTCTTTTTACACTATACAGAAATAATTTATAATTATTCAGTTCATAAAGTGTGTGTTCTTTACTTCAAATAGATTTACCTATTGTTCTTTGAAAACTGCTATCTTTTTGTGTTAAAGTCTAAGAAATTGACATGGTTAATTACAGAAAAACATTCTTCTTTAATTAAATATTAATTATACTAAATCTAATTAATTAATATATTATTTTTAGTAAACCTTGTACAAGTGATTTATTTCATTTCTGTATAAAGCGATATCAGAGCTTAACTGTCTCGGAAAAAATTAGCTACCTTTAATATTGTAATTTGTTTTAAATGAATCAAATTTTGAAACTTGTTAACAAAATTATACGTACAAAAAAGTAATTACCGTAAAATCCAGTTTATAACGCGCACCGGTGTATAACACGTACCTATACTTTCAAACTGCATTTTTTTTTAACTTTTAAGTATATTCGCCGTATAAAGCCCACCCCCTGATTTACGATGAAACCTGAAACGTACATGTACAATTCTGTTATGTTTTGACGTCATTTATTGGAAGTATTACGCCAAGATTTTTAAAAATAGTATACTTCTATAATTACAACCCTTTAAATTCATTAGGCATGTCGTTTCTTTTAAATAAACAGTGTTTCGATTTACTTATAGAAGTCTAGTTTTTTTTATGCTCAACTCTCTTTTTTATTTTTGAAGCTATCATTTTTACACCCAGCGTATAACACGCACCCGTAAATTTCGATCTTATTTTTTCTGTTAAAAGTGCGCGTTATACGCCGGATTTTACGGTATATGTATTTATAACACTGTTAACTAATTATTGCATTTCCTTCATTATTTCTTATGCAAAATTTACTGGGATAAAAATTGTTTTTCATTGGTACATCAGTAATGATAATTAAATATCCTGGAATTTTAGATATTAATATTCAAATTTATTTTTTTATTACAACATGCTACAATTTTGCTCGTATAATAAAATATATATATACATATATAGTAAATGTAAAATAATTTTCCTCATCTTGCTTAGTTCATTTTTTAAAAAATATTGTACCCCATGTACCGAAGTAAATTGTTACTAGTGTAGTTTACCTTATCCGTGGGTATGAGGGGAAAGTCTATTGGTGGGTTCGTGATGACGTAACGTTTAGTTGAGGCTTCAAAGGATGAACTGGTATCTCTATACCTATAGAGACCAATACATAACATTCCATAGTTCTTCAGAGCAGCGACGAAAACATCTCCATACTTTCCTCCTTCCTAAAATACAAACAAAATAGGTTGTTATCAGAATAATAATTCTTTCTTTATCGAAAAGGGTTTGCATGTTTATATACAATAAAAAAATTTATTTTCGTAAAAAATGCATATTTTTCTCTAATTTGGTCTTTCTTTTTGTTTCTCCTAATATACCAATAATTGAAATAATTAAAAAAAATATTTTGGGTATTTGTGCGTTCTATTGCAATTGTATTAGTGATACTAAATAGAACCGCACGAATTCTCCAAAACCATAACACGTTGACGGGAATATGGAACGCATAGTTAAAAAATATTAAGTGAAAAATAATAAATATTTTTAAAGAAATAATAGTCAATAAAAGAAAAAGGAATTACTAATTTTTAGTATCTAATTTTATTTTTTAATTTTATTATTATTATTATTATTGTTATTATTTTATTATTTAAGAATTCGGCACACACACACACACACACACACAAATCCTAGATTCACATATTAGTATTCCAGCTTGCCATAACAACGAGCGGTTAGGCTTAGAATAAGGGTTTAGCTACCGCCGTATCAATGATACGGGGCCCCCGTAACATTCTAACACTTTCAAATAAAAAAAGTGTCTTTTATTTATTTTATAAAAGGCTATCAAAGGATTTTTGATACAAGGTCCACTTCAGAACTAGTTACAACAGTGCTTGGAATGGCAGTAAGCGGAGAAATATGAAACAAAGCACATGGCTGCCAATTCAGTGCCTACGACACGTGTGAAATCAAGGTTGCCAAGTTGGTGAGTTATCTTGAAAGTTGGAATGGTTGTGATAGTACGTGAATACCTTATTTTGCATTAATTTTATTTGGATTTTTAGAAAAATGAATCTTGTCTCCCGTTAATTAAACGCTTTGAGTTAAAAATTACAAAATCGAATTTCGAAAGAAAAGACGTGTTTAAATAGGAATTTAGACATAGAATTTTATTCACTTCGTTATTTTATAATTTGTTGAACATTTTCACGTTTTTTATTATGTATGATAGAGGCAGAGGTACCCAGTTAATTTATCGCTGGGGACCGGTCAAAGTTTGATAAATTTACCGTAGTCCGTTGAGGATTAGGCTTGGATAGTTAATATATTTGATTACTTTGATTTAATAGTTTTAATTTAATTGTAGCTAAATATGCTTTCAAAACAAATTACAGTTACACCAAAAATGAAATAAAGTTGTTTAACATAGAATATATAAAAGGATTTCCATGGAAAGTTACACAAACCCGAGAGAAGTACACCACAGTAAATAAAATAGAAATAATTTAATGTTCCTTGGTTGGCCCGGTATCATTTGATCCACGGGCCGGTTTGCGGCCCGCGGGTTGGGAGCCACTGTGATTAGAAGAAGATGATATTTGTTAAAAAAGAAAACTCGTTTTCTTATATAATAGAATATGCTCGCATTAAAATATAACAATATACGTATTTTTCAAGAAAACATAAAATTATGCGATGCAACTGACTATTTACTAATTTCCCAATCTGCTAAATTTATGCCGGTCGGATGATAAACGTAATCACGTGCTTTCCTTTGAATTTTAAGTTGACATTAGATTTGTTTTGCAAATTTCAGGTACAATTTTAAATTCAATTACAGTAGAACGTCGTTTATCCAAATCAATTGGGACCGGGCACCGTTCGGATATGCGATTGTTCGGATAACCGAAAACCAAATGCGATCCTTGCAGTACATGAAATCGGACACTATACGAATATTGAAAATCATCACATGCGGGAAACGCGCTTGAAGAAAAGGCAAAATAGGTGCAAAGTGTCACAATTTTACCTTTATTGTGGAAAATAATAATTTATTTTTCGCTGCAAGGTCTCTGATTCTTTTCAGCAGCAGTAATTGAGTAGGACATCACTCTGATTACTATCCGTACCACTCCATAGCTATCTTTAACGCAGAAAACGCGTCAGCCTTTGATGGACACATGCAACTTTCGTTTTTGTTGTTGTCCTCGTCTTCATCCGTTTCATCGTCGACAGGGTCAGATTCTTCTTGCACGGAAGTCACAATCTCGTCATCATTTAGCATTTAAAAACCACAGTCATCTGCATCGTGTGCCATGCAGGTTTCTACATCTTCATCGCATTCTTGAAATCCTGGGATCGATTAGACAAAGTCGGTAATCTTCTCCCTGTGTCGCCATTGAAGTCCTTTTCGTCTTCTAAATTGACAAAAGTTGATAAAAAAACTGATTTGGATATATTTGACGCTTCGGATAATAAACGTTCGGATAAACGACGGTCTACTGTATTGAGTGTTCGATATTAAGATATCCAAACAAAAATTTTCGAAAATGTTTTTCAAAAACTATAACAAAAATATCGTATCTAATACGAGTAAAGTACTTACGGATTATCACAACCTATTGGCGACATGATATTAAACGAAGCACATGATTGCCAATTCAGCGCATAAAACACATGTGAAATCGGGGTTGCCAACTTGGCGAGTTATCTTGAACGTTGGCATTGCTGCGATAATACGTAAGTACCATGAGTAATTCAATTCCTACTATTAACTCACACTCTCTCTATATTTATTCGTTTGTTTGTTTATTTATTTATCTTGATGAAATTTTTGAATCGTTAATAAAATACATTTTAAAGCACTCAATTGAGTTGAAATTTTATATACATGATCAATTTAGATAACAATACAATAATTTAATTATAATTAATAAAAGTTAATTGATTAAAACTAATTATTTACAGAATTACAAATATAGCCACGTTGGCGACTTAGCGACCATTTTGGCGACTTGTGTCAAGACTTGAAAATATTTTTTTTCTCACGTTTTAAAGCATTCAGTTGAACTGAAATTTTACATACACGATTGTTTTGGATGACAATACGATACTTTAATGATGATTAATAAAAATTAATTACCACTTAATGTTGTGATTCTGCCTTATGCATATACATATTTATATTAATTGTAACTATTTAATAAAAAGTAGCTAAACAAATTTTTTTCTTTGTTGATCTAATTAGAAATTGACTTAAAATTTTTTTTATACTACTTGTGTGTTTGAAGTTAAGAGCATTTAGTTTACCTAAGTGTGTCATTATTGTTAACAAATATGAACATTTTAAAAGGCAGTTTTTGTAAAAATCAAAAGTTGACAACAGTGAAGCACATGAACTGATTGGCTGGAAACATATGATTGCATTATCATGTGATTATGGTGAACTGTTATGAATTTAGTCCTCTCAAGATAACACCAAAGTCTATTGGTGACGGACTGACCACGATCAAGTGAGATCGCGGCACCTGAGCTGATACTCTATTCTTATACGAGTTATAATTAGTAAGCAAATTACTTATTAAAAGCAATATTTTGATATAATTCAATAAAATTATTTCATCTTTTAATGTCAGTTAGCTTACCGAGACATTTTTAGAGAAAATTTAAATAAGTTGTACTTTGTTTAAAATTTGGTACTGTAACTGATAGTTTTCGATGCTGTTCTATAGTGGAAAAATATTTTTTTAGCTCAAGACCAGTTATTAGCTAGGCCATATAATAAAAAAGGATTGGATAACTATGCGGAACATTTAATTTGTGTAATATATGAAACAGTAACAGATGCTCTACAAGCAAAATTGTTCAACGTTTCTTTTTTAAAAATATAATCTAAATGCAAAATGATAACTATTTTAGTTTTCGTAATAATTACAGTTTTTCTTCGAAGCCTCTTAGAATCCCAGTATCAAAGAAGGAATGGATTAAAAAAAGCTCCATAAATAGCTAAAAAAGAAATCAAGTTTATACAAAGTAAGATACTTCTTTTTTCCTCCTCTAAAAAGCTACACGAGGTGCTAATTAGTCATATATTTATATATTCTAAACTCAGAGAATAATTTAATTTTAAATGCCAAATATTCAAATTAATGACTAGAATATTAATTTCTAAAATAAATGGTACTTTTTTCCATTTCGCCGGTGCAAATCTCGCCAAGGAAACAAAAACACACAGATTAAAGTGTAGTATAGAGGGCCACTCGGCGCAGTCCTTTTTTTTGCGACTAAAAGCGGTAGCCAAGGTTCTTTTTTCGGAGTTATTTATTATTTATTTTAGAATGAATTCTATATCTCACCATGACATTTAGATAAAAATCGCCAAATCCGAAGAAAAATTGCTAAATCCGATGTGGCCCCCTATACTACACCAAATTTTTTGTTGGTTTTTCATCCATTTTTGACGTATTAGGAAAAAAGAGTTACTGATAAGAACAGTCCATGACTCTTGTTTTGAAAACATGGTGGTAAAAGGTTACTAGCAGGAATATTCCTTTGGCGTTGGTTGTATCATTTTTGGCGATTTTATCACCTTCGTCAGCAAAACGGAAAAGTACGTACTAGGTAAAATTTCGTAATTTAATGTATACTCTTTTTAATCGTTTTTAAGAGACATTGGAATTACACAAAATTGTTAAATAAAACCTAGGATACCAACAAGAAAACCCATCCAAATATGTAGATAAATTTATTTATTATAATTTGATTTATTTATGTATACTGCAATTTACTATTATGTTTATACATATGTATTACCGCAACCTATTGGCAACATAATATGAAACGAAGCAGATGATTGCCAATTCAGCGTATACGACACGTGCGGAATTGCGGTTGCCAACCTGGCGAGTTATCTTGAACGTTGGCGATTGCTGCGATAATACGGAAGTACCTTAATTTCATCATATGCATGTACATAATTTTTTTTATAACTTTCAGATATTCTAAGATACTGTGAAGATTTATGGAAAAATATTTTTATGAAACTGCTCATTAGAATACCGAACTGAAGGAGTATACTTACCCCGTGGCAAGCGAGGGGACCATCCGATAAAGATATCTGTCCTACTCTGCATCTGTCTCTGTTATTAAGGGATTCGGGGGTGCTGTAGCCACCCCGGAGTCCTGCTCCTTCAGCCAGAATCAGTTCCAATTCAGGAGTTGCGCCTCCCGTGATGAGAGAACGAATCAGAGTTAAGGCATTGGCATTGAAATACGTCTGTGAAAGAGACATGGTTTAATTTTATATATTCAACATGTATTTAAATCAATAATTATTTAAAATAGTTTCTTTTTCTCTATTTCAGCTTAATATTATGAATTTATTTCAGTTACTGAATTTTCATTTATTTTTAAATTCTTAAACATTATGTTACACATATTCATCCTTCTCATGGTTTTATTACATATAATAAACTGCATAAGTTCCTAATGAAATGATTACGATTAAAATTGTAGGATAGATTCTAAGAGTATTCTAAGATTCTAAATATTTTTTTATTCTAGTTGTAGTAAAATAAAACATCCGATGTCAATGACGATAGCCTTATTTTGATAATCCTATCTAGAACTAACACATATCTTTCAATCGTTTGTTATCTTGAACACTATCTGTGCTGCTCTTACTTTCTGAGCCATTTGTTTTTGTTCGTAGAATTAGCGGGAAGAGAAATTCGTATAAGGCAAGTTATCGTCAGCCTGCATTTCATGCCGTGGAGGGAAAACTCGCCTCATGATGAACATTATGCCTTATTCGGACATCCTAAATCCATTATTCAGATTCAGAAATCCCAAAGAGTGAATATGAATTGAAAGAACTATTTGCAAACTCGGATTCTGATACCAACTTTGAGGGTTTTATATGGATCCCCCCGTATAGAATGAAATTTCTATTAATGTACCCTAAAAATTAAATAATTAAAATTGCTAGAGCTCGACTAACAGAAAATGGTTTAAAAGAATAATAATAAAATAAATAATCGTTTTCTTAGACCATGTTTTTCCCGTGATGAGTGAATCCGTTTCAAGGCAGCACTCCCTTAGTTCAACTTTCAAAAAGGTTCTAAAAATTTTCTTGGCTTACAAGAGGGTCATTCTGAAATCTTTGAGATACACCTAGATTTTTAATGTTATACTTTCAAAATTTTAAGAGTGTTCAAAGTAATCTCCTTCATAATCAAAGCATTTTTATAGACGAATTTTTCGCATATTAAATGCCGCAAACCATTCATTTCTTGGAATTGATGAAAAAATGCAATAAAAAAGCCACATCAATCTCTTCTGAATGAAAACAACGTCCACATAAGTTCTTTTTTAGATTAAAAAATAACCAAAACTCACACATAGCTAGATCCGGAGAATAAGGTGGATGTTCTATCACTAATCTGTTTTTGTTTAAGAAGCTTAACTGTTAATCCGGCTGTATAGAAGATGCGTTGTCATGGTGAAGCATTAGCCCCGTAACATTAACTTCTTATAGAATGTATGGAAGACATTTAGTGGTTTACCAGTTTGCCGCTACTGTTCTTCTGTCCTTCGAACTTGATGGCTTTGACCAATCCATTACTTCTGAAGAAAATGGCATACACTTCTTTTTCTCATTGATTGTTGTCTTTTCACTACTGTCGGCGTGGGATCATCTTCAAAGATCCATACTTTGTTTCTTGACGGGTTAGAATGTTAAAAAACGGTGTGTACATTTCATCACCCATTATAATTTTCGAAATGTTACGGTAGCCACCATCATTTTGCAATTTAAGGATTTATTTACTGATTCTGACACTTCTTTCTTCTTCTTTTGGATTCAAAATTAGAATATGGGAAACCTAACAGCAAACTACTTTTTTTTAAATTTTGTGTATGGCTGCGGATGCAATATTAAGTTCATTCAGTATCATTTGGTAGACAACTGTGATTAATGGTCCATTAACATTTTTCGTATGACAGACACATTATCCGGGATTATTGCCGCCCGCGGACTTCCTGTGTGTTCTTCATCCTGAAGATAATTGCGATCTCTATAAAATTCTTTAAACCATCTGAATACAGTAGCTTGACATGGAGATTTATCACTAAATGCTAATTGCATCCGTTGAACGCATTCGTCTTTATTTAACTCCGCTTTAAAATCATAGCACGATAATGTTCTCGCGCGTCTCAATTCGGTTTTCGCTTCTGTCTGAAATTTATTCTACGCTAAACAACTTAAAGTAAGTCAGGAAAAATTCCTTCACTGTGTCAAAATACTTTGTATTTGGAAATTAAACCGTTATTATAATTATTATTATTATTGTTGTTGTTGTTACTTCTCGTCTGTGCGTATCTCAAAAATTTCAGAGTTACCCTCGCCTAAATAAATATACGATAGATGAAAAATATAGGACCAATTGGTTGTATTTCATAAATGTCAATAATATAAAATGTTCCATTTTTTAATTGAAGTTCCTTATAAGTGAGTTCTTCAAGTAATTTCTTTAAGTAAAATAAGCCAATAAAAAGGAAATTATATATATGTATAATTTTAGAGAGTAAATTATAGATTATTTTCATCATAATTTTGTAGAGAATGGGAAAAACGTTTTTTACGTTGCTTACCGTACTCATGAGTGAGTCTAATACAGACACAGCAAATGCTGTGCCGCATGCGAAAGGTTGGGTAAGATATAGCTCAGTATCTGGATCATCGTCATCGTCCTGGTCTAAGAACTGGACGTTGGTGTCATTCACTAAAATGTAAATGGAGGTATAAAGGAGTAAAACATATTTAAACATTTATTTATTCATTCAATTTTATAAATTATGAAATATTTATCTAGTTACGAAAAACTAAAGAATTTCTTTTTAGGTTTAAAATGAATACTTAATTTTACCACACACACGTATTCCATAAATTTCACTAAGACATATCTATATAGTGAAAAATAAACTCATTGTCTTCTTAAATTTTGATTAATTTTTGATACCTTCCAAGCAATAGGATTTATAAACAAGCATCTCATTGCGGTGCTGATTAAAATTAATTTTTTCCATTTAACGCTTTTTAAGACACATTTTTCAATACTTACAAATTTCAGCATTTTATACAACCAACCAGCGTATAACCTACCAAGTATCATCAGCTTGCATCATTTATAACATTCAAGTGTTGAAGGCGTGTTTTGTTTCGTATATTTAGGATCTGCACTTTGGCATTTAGCACTCATTTTATGATGGTCATTTCTTTGAATTCCTTTATAAGTATTAATTTTTTAGGCATTATTTATTTAATAATCCTGTATTTTTTTTTCAAATTTTCATTTTTGATTAACTTTTCTGATATTTATTTTTAAATTTTGTTTAGTGTACTTTTTTTGATTTTTGGGGAGTTTCAACATTAGCCTATCGAATAGTATAGGGGGAAGCTTTGTATCATGATACTATCTAAAACCCATATAATCTGCACTGAGCTGAAGTTGCATTTTGAATAGTTAGTCTTCGATTTAGTTTTTTTGTTTTATTTGACTTTTCTTCATATATATATATGATTAGCGAATAAAATAAAATTCATTTTTTAAGTTAAATAAAATTTTAAGTATATACTTTTTGTAATGAGAAAATTTAGACGATACTAAGTAGTAGAGATGATAACATTAGAAGATAAATTATAGAGAGTTTTACTAAATACTGATATACATCACAATAAAATTAAGATACATAATTTAATCATAAATTCATGCTAAATAAAGCAAACTAAATTTACCTAGTTCTGTAATCAAAGGTACATTTGTACCATATACTGATCCTCTTCTTTGTAAGACAATAGGACTACCTAATGGAGACATTCCATCACGTCCCGATTCATCTAAAATAAAACATAAATTGTTTATAAATTGCACATTAACAACTTTTGGTACTTAACGAACTATCGTAACGATGCCAACGTTCGAGATAACTCGTCAAATTGGCAACCCCGATTTCACATGTGTCGTACGTGCTGAATTGGCAACTATGTGCTTCGTTTCATGTAATATCGCCAATACGGTTGCAAAAATACGTAAGTATCGAATTTTTTTCAGATTGTTTTCTGTAGCAACATTATTTTTAACTTCTGATGCTACTGTTGTACACTTACGCGATAAGAATTTCAGAAAAACACATTTTATTGAAAGTCAGACATTTTTGAATTAAAGTTTGAAGGTATCAGCTATTTTTATATACTTTGCTTTAAGTTAACCCTTTTAAACTCCCGTGTTTTTCATTCCTACAAATACGAAACAAGTTTACAGAGGAAAGAAAAATATCTTTCATGAATTTGATGCAATTGTCTTGGAAAAAAATGCTAACCATTGAGTTAATTCATAAGTGACAAATTCACTTTGATGATGGACAAAAAATAAATATATCTTGTAATTTCAAGGAATTTTTACTGACAATCGCTTAGCTTATATTAAAGATTAGGTCAGCGTTTCTCAAACTGTGGGGAGTGCCCCCTAGGGGGACGTGATAACCCTACACAGGTGGGACAATCATATCGAAAAGTTGAAAACAAAAGATTATTTTAAAAAAATGAATGAATTAACGGAAAGGAAGCAAAAGTAAATGCATTATATGATAATAAAAAAGTAAAATACACATTTACACTAATAAATGTATATACTAATAAATAACATTACTAATAATAGCATTAACACCAATAAATGTATCAGTAAAGCGCAATATATCTGATAATGAATTTATATAGCAATACTAAGCTAAAAACAAATTCAATAATTACCAGTGACCCCATGGATATGTAATAAAATTATATATACAAAGTTTAATACTTATCTTGATAGTTTGTATGGTTTATAATTAAAGTTATACTTTAGCTGTAGTGCCTCAAATTATATTATTGAATTCAATGCATTGTTATTGTATATAGTGGGTAGGCGATGAAAATTATGATTAAAAATTGGGTCACAAAAATTGAAAGTTTGAGAAGTACTGGATTAGTTATTAGATAACAGAAATACAGTAGAACGGGAAGCATTAAAAGGGGACTTACAAAATACTCTTCGTTAATCCACATTACAGGGAAGATAAGACATAACATAGCATTGAGAAAGCTTTTTTGAAGAGTTTTCTTAAACATTTGACTTTAAAAATACAGGATGTGAAAACATAAACTCCCCAGAATAGAAAACAAATGCTGTACGGAAAGATCCGCGTTTATATTTTGCGCAGCGTTTTCAATTCTATTTCAAAAAGAATATTGAAAAGTATATCAAATACATATTTGCCTAAAAATATTTTATTTTATATTTAATCCATTGCATGTGCAAATCCCATATTCGGAAATCACCAATTTGTTTTGTTTAAAATAATTTTTCTATTGATAAATGAATACCATTTTTATATCTTAAGATCTATCTGTTGTCAGAAATATCTCAACATGATAATAATCTTGTAAGAGATTTTTAATTCCATCTCTTGAATATTGCAATATAATGATCTTAAAACTTTATCATTTTAATGCTTCTTTTTGTAAATTTTTAGACTTTTTAGAGTGTATTAAATGTTTGTAAAGTCAGTAGTTAACAGCATGTTTCCTTTTTCTCTGTAGAATTTTTTCTATCGTACTAATCGTCTATAACAGTGATTTATAATCACTTTCTGATGCTTCTATTTCTGAATATCAAATCTGGATGAACATAATTTTAGAATGAAGAAATTTTAAAAGAGAATGCTTTTTTTCTCATTTAAGATAACTCAATAAATATGTAATCGTAAAAAGTGCAGACAAATTAGCATACTACTAAAATTAATATTATTTTGAGAAGAACAAAGCTGTAATAGTTATGTATGGTATGCCGAAGAAAAAAATAGGGCATTTAACATCATTACGTAAAATCTTTGGTATCAAGAGTCTTTCTTTTATGAAAAATGCTACAAAATTACTTTTTTTACGTGATATTTTTTCCTTTTATCACGTAAATGTCACCAAAAATAATTTCGATATTAAATTCCATTTTTGATATATTTTTTAAGGTATCCGAATACGTTCGGAACCGTGATTTTGCAAAAGCGTATAAATGGATAATATTTATGATATTTAGTGTCACTTAGATTAGAAAATGTATACGAAATTGTTTTAAGAATATTATTACATTAAAAAATTATTTAAGTACAATAGTTTTACAAAAAATGAACATAGAATGACCCATTTTCAAAATATTCTTCTTTTGTGAAAAATGCTTCTATTATAATAATATTTTGCCTGCTCAGACCTCTGTACAGAGGCTCGACTAGAATTTTTGAAATATATATAAGTTAGAAGTGGGTTTATCCATGTTTTACGACAACAGAGGGAAGAAATTTTAATTATTTTAATTAGTTGTAACTCTAAAAATAATGTGAAGTTTTCAAACAAAATAGAGGAGAAGTCTTTATTGTATATTAGCAAAATATTATTATTTTAGAAGCATTTTTTATAAAAGGAGAACATTTTGAAAAAGGTTATTCTAAGTTAATTTTTTTGCTCAAATATTGTATTTAAATAATTTTTTTTGTCAAAATGTCTTCAAACAATTTTATACGTGTATTCTAATCTAAGTAACACTAAATATCATAAAAATGATCCATTTATGCGCTTTTTTAAAATCACTGTTCCGAACGTAGTCGGATACCTTAATAAGTTGGATAATACTTCAAGATATTTAATCATTTAAGTCATTTATATTGAGTAATCAAGAACTACCGTAGAGCAGTAGAGTGGCATTTTGAACCAACTGGTCCATTTGTAAGGTATATTTATATGTTACAAGTGATGAAAAAGTTACTCTACTCACGTTGTGTCAGGACTCCGATGGTGTCATCAAAAGTCATGGCCTTGATGTTGAGAGAGGCTAGGATTGCCTCCTTGTCAGCGAGGGTTGGGTCTTCGGAACTGGGAATCTTGGCGGAGAGGATAACGCACATGTCACATAGATTGATGTTAACAGCCCGCAAATCTGCGCGACTTAGTGGGGTACCCTGAGAAATTACACAAAGAAAATTAGATAACATTTAATGGGTACATAAATGCAATGATCGAAAAAATTAAGACTTATTCGTAGTATTTATACTGAAGGACCAAGCAGGGAGCATGTGTTTAATCCATATATGAGTTAGTATTTTTTTTTTTAGTAAAGAGAGCACATAAAAGTTTAAAAAATTATAAAAATACAACATTATACCGGTTTATGCTGTTTAACCGGTTTTGCATGCCATGGCACAATACAGGGCGATCCAAAATCAGCTTTAAAAATCTGCATTATTTGATCTATTTTTAAATTTCCAAGATATAAATTCAGTTAATTAACCAATCAATGGTTAAGATTAATTCTCAATATTTTACATTTTTAATATTCATTTAATATTTTACATCATTATTTAAATTTTTTCATTCTTTCTGAGAACTTTTATTTTCCTTGCTAAAAAAACTAATTCTACATATGATTTATCAGATAGATATGCCATCTCTGCCATATAGATTTCTCGAGTATTTGCTATTATATCTTCTAAATTCGACTCTTTAAACACCAAGTTGCGCTATCATTACATATTTATGTAACTGTTTATTTGTTCTGCTCTTTCTTTACCAACGACTACTTTAAAACACGAAAATATTTGAATTTCTGATCTACGCAAATCCGAATTAATGTTTGAAGAACTTCTAATACTGTAAAACCTGTTTTTGTGCAGTAGATAGGGGACCGCATGAAAAGAAAGCGCACAAAAAATATTCGAAAATTTCATAAATGTTTACATGTATCAAACAACTTCATCGATGTGTAAAAGAAATTTTTGTTTATGCATTGGACACGCACGCACCCGCACGCACACAATGCACAAACATAATTCACTGCTACTCATCGCAATCCAAAGCGCTCATCTTCCGGGGATGAATTAGTTCAAAATCGCTTTCGTCACTTGAAGACACAATGTCAAATGATTTATTTTTTGGCACCATAAAGTAAGTGATATATTTTTGCGAGGACGGTCGGTTGGTCAGTTGCTTGTAAATGTCACCAATCCCAGATATGCATGATCGAAGCTTTTTTTTTAAATTTCAAACTTCATTTGGAATTGGTATCTATTTTAAGAAAAGGCTTTTCCATCATGTTGGAAAGCGGTATGTATTTTATCCGCTCTCACAGAATCCAGTTCTTCTTGTTTGTCTTCATATAATCTATCAAATTATTGATAATGTCATTGACATTGAAAGTTTCTTCTTCAATCAATCGCGGGATGCTGGCGCATTGAGATAAAATAATTGAACATGCGTTGAAGAGAGATTGTTTTGAACAAATAAACAGTACATCTTAAATTGTATATATGTGCATTGATAAAAAAAAAACATTGTAGTGTCGCCAAAGCTGTTGAAATTCATATACCGCATAAAAAAGGTCGCACATGAAAAAATCGCATAAAAAGGACCGCTCAAAAACAGGTTCTACTGTACTTTTTATTAGTACTTTGTTTTTTAATTACTGAATTTTAGTCTCTTTTTTCATCAACGTAATATTTTTATAAGTATGATAATTTGAAATTGTAACCTCACCAAAATAATTTCTAATTGTTCTAATGATTATTCCCAATACAACTCCCTTTCTCTCAGTGTGTGGTTCACATCAACTACGTCACTATCAAGAATAGAGAACTGTAGTTTGATGATTAGTTAATTTAACATCAGGTCATGAATTGACATTTTCATTTCCTACCAACATCGACTTCCGATGCTTGTTGATCCCAAACGTAATTGCCAAATCACCGAAAATAAATCGATTAATCCATCTATTGCAATGCAAGTAAGTCCCATCTAAATATCATGATGTTCTAGATGATGAGGGAAAAGACAAATGAGATGACAAGTGTAATTGAAAACTTGATTTTACGTTAAATCGAATATATGATAATGCTTAATATAGCTTAATTATAAATGATGCGTTTAGTAGGAATTGAGAAATCTCTCCTAATACAAAAGAGGAAAAGTATATATTAAAGATAAAGGTTTTACATTAAAGAGCTGAAAAAAAAGTATAATTATGAAGATATTTTTTCCATGAGAAACATTTAATGTAAGAAAATTATTCTGTGATGATATTTTATATTTTCAAAAACGAAAGGTTTTAAAAATGAAACCTTTTCCTCAAACATTGAAATGAAAAAAATATACAAAATTAAAACAAACATATTTAATTAAGCGAATTCATACATCAGTTCTTTAAATGTAACACCTTTAATGAATAGTTTATACATTTAAATGTAACTACTCAGCTGTATAGTTTAAAATTTGTTTTTCTAAATTTCTCTACTTTACACCTGCTAGTGTACTTTGAAAGTTAGTTTAATATAAGTGTATATTTGTGGCCCCATGTACTTGGTGAGAATACTCGGATTTAAAAACACATATTAATTGTTTTAGAATATATTACAATTGAAATCGTTCATTGCTCTTATTATGAATGAAGTGCGAAAGTAACAAATGATTTATTGTAATCGATTTTTTAAAAAAATCTTTGTTAAATATAAAATTTAAATCTGAGTGTAATTTTGATGAAAAAATGCACTATATCTACCAAAATGTTATTGGGCACCCATACAAAGGAGGTAATTTGCTGTTAAGCCCCTTTATTTTTGTGTGGGAAGCAACGTTACTGTAATTCGCAAGCTCGATGGCACGTAGTTTGGAGCTCTCGGCAGTCATAGAAAAGGTAGAAATATATGAAATATTGCCAGGTAACTGAAGTACCAATAATCGAGAATAGTTCAGATGATTTACAAGTAAATGGTGAGTAGTGACTGTAGGAATGTGGGCTAATCCAGGAGTTTCTCGAAATTGAAGCTGTTGAGACCAAACGATAGTTCCCTGCACTATCCGGAAAAGCCGCATCTATCGATGACCCACGCCCTTGGGAAGTTTCCTCATGCGTTTAGAATTGTTTCGATATGTACTGTTCATACGAACGCATATCTGCTCACTTATCAAGGTCGTATACCCGACCACGAACCTTTGATCACGAAGTCCAACAGCGTGGCTCGGCTAACGTGGTGCAAAGTCTGGCTTCAATTGATTTAAGAACTATGTGAAAACAGGTTCTCTAGAGCGATGAATCAAGGTTCATTCTCTTCAGCTTAATAGGCGATTTTAGTTTTTCGTTGTCTTGCAGAACATCTCTTGACAGAATGTGTTGTGTCAACAAAAGTTCGGCGGAGTTGGTGCAATGTAGTAGGGGTGTTTCTTTTGGAATAGCGTGGAAAATTTGATCTCAATATACCTACAATGTTCCACGGCAATATCTACTGTATCCTTCTGGATGATCATATACTTCCAATGTTGAAGAATGTTTAGGTGGTTGTTGTTTTCAGGATAACGGCACCAATCGTCATGTTGAAAGCTCTATCATGTATTTATAACGTCAACAAGGTTCAAAGATTGAACAAGCTAGCGTAGAATCCGGACCTTAACCTTATTAAGCATCCATGGGATGCATTGGAACAATAAATAGAGGGTACGCTCGCTGTCCAAAATAGGCCTGTGAACTTATTTGTAGAATGGAAAATATCAATTGTGGTCGTACACCGATTGGTGAAAAATAAATTGCGAAGGGTTTCTGCTTAATTGTCATTCAAGGCAGTTCCAACAACTAATAATGGTGAATAAATAACGTTTTTCTTTCCTATCCAAGGTGTCCAAGTATTTTTTGGTAGATAGTGATATGAGATGATATTTAAAGTAGATCAGTACAAGACAATTTATGTAAATCAATGCTATCTAATTAGTACTAATAAGAACATGTTAATGAAATACAGAAACTTATTATTTATTTTTATCAAATTTGCATGAACCACTTTATAAATACTTAAAAAAATCAAATACATAATATTTGCGGTGTTGTATTAAAATTGTATTAGATTGTGTGACACAATTTGGAGGACTAATAAAAATAGAAAATAATAACACATTTAATTTTCAATCATAGACTTGAGGATTAGAAAGTAATTGATATTATTAATTAAAAAGAAATTTAAGATTTAAACCTTTACAATGTTATTTAAGAACTAAAATTCTCGAACAGCTTACAGAAACAGTGCATCACCTGAAATAATTAAGAAATTTAACTTAAGGAAAAAATGAGCATAAAGCTGTATTTCTGTGTGTCTTATACGCAATTAAAGCATTATTTTAGAATATTTTCTCATGCGAAAATTTTATATGTATCTCATTAAACCAGTTTTACAACTATACTCACACTAAGTATAGATATTTTGGGAAGATTCTGTAGCATCTTCCATTCTCTCCTAAGGTAGTCTACGTTTCCCACGATCACCACATGCTTTAGCTCATGGTAGTGGAAGTTGCTGGCCCGCAAAGGCATCACGAGATTGCGTAGACCAATCAAGGGAGAGTCCTTGTCCGCGAACAGGCAGAGTACTACGTGTCCATTTAGAACGGTCATGGCAGCTTGGTTGCGATCCTGATGTAACAAGAACAAATTCAATCCAAATGAAAACTTACTATACAATTATTATCAATGTGTGAAGTTTAATTTTTTCACATTCAAAACATATGTGGGAAAAAATTACCGTGAAACTGATTCTCTCATTACCATTTGTTCGCGATTTATTGAAAGACAAATAACTTAATGAACTAGCGAAGGATATTTCTGTTTCAATAGCAATCTAACTTTGTCACATGTCAACTGTTAATAAAAAAAAATCTGGGAGTTCAAAACATGCACTGTTCGTGATATACCGGCTATTACTTGCTCTATTATATCCCATTTTTTTCTGAAATCTAAAAGCACTTTTTCTTAAATTGAAAAATAAAAAATAAAGTGTTTTATTCCTAAAAGGGGGGTTGTTTACACTGAAAAGGTAAAAGTGAATAGAACATTAAAATATTGGTAGTTTTTTTTTTGTGTGCTTTGAGCTCTTTACTCGAGCAACAAACATTTCGAATTCAAAAGCTTTGACTTTATTTGCTGTTGCTCATATCACAAACATCACATATATAAAAGTAACATTACGACATTGATAAATTAAATAATAATAATAAGTTACCAGAGCGACAACAAAATTTTTTCCATTATTCAAAATTTTAAGTACATTTCGTGAGCGGAAGATATATATCTATTCGAAACTTTGTTTAACCTCTTTACTTAGCAAAGTGAAAAAACTACTTTTTCAAAGTACAGCAATCGAAAGAAAAAAAAATCTGCACATCCTGTAGTGTATACAGTCAAACAATATAAGCTCTTAGAATATATTGGGTAAATAATTAACTAGAAGTCTGTCATATAATATAAATTGTACTGGAAGAAAAACGAGAGAAAAAAAAGCAAATCGAAGTCATCCTGATTAATCCTGGATAATAGTTATTAATAGAAAGCATAATAATTTTTTAAAGTATTATAATTTGTAAATTTTTTGATTTTTTATTTATAAAAATTGGGTGCGGAAAAATTAACTTGAAAAATGGTTACAAGGGTTTTTTAAAAATAGTTTGGAACCAAGCATCTACTACCAAATTTCTTCGGTTGTCGAATATTAGCGTGGAAATAACAGGAAAATAAAAACATAATAAATCATAGGTAAAAAACCGCATTTTTTTATTTTGCTTTGCTAGAAATAAATTTCATTTTTTTAGTTCAATTTTTTTACTAATTTCAAATTATTTATTATTGCTCTACTACAGGAATCGGCGACCTATGGCATACGTGGCAAGTTTGGCACTCGGTACAATTCTTAGTGGCACTATATACATCTCGAAAATTTTGTCAGTGTTTGAATAAAGCTAATAATTTTGAAATGGAGCTTATTGAACTAACATTTCCAGGGCAAAGGAAAGTTTACAGAATTATTAAAAGATCTGGAAGAGATAAATCAACAGTTATTTTTAATTTTTGCATGTAATTTTTGGAGAGTTTTAATTATTTGAACAGAAAATTGTACGTGCTCTGCTATCCGCTTTTGGTTCTACATATTTATAAGAACAAATCTTTTCTCATATAGAAGGTATTTTAAATCTGCTAAGAAGTTGTTTAACAACTTCTTAGCAGACTAAAAATACTTTCTATATGAGAAAAGATTTGTTCTCGTAGACTCAGCTGAACATTTAGTATCGAGTGCAGTATAAACTCGCAAATTATATCCCTGAGATTGTGATATAAAATAGAGAAATGCAATGACAAACTGTTCCCATTAAAATATTTATCTATTTTAAAGGAATACTTATACTTTGTTACTTATTTCTAATTTTTATGATTACATTTAAAAGAAACGTAATACAAAATGTATGCATAATTAAAATGTTTTAATTACGTCGAAGGAATAACATTTTATGTAAGTTTTTATGTCAATACTTATTTTTAAGTAAAGCAACACACATAATTAACATAAAATAAAACTCTGCATCTGTATTCTTGACCGATATCCCCTAACTATAACATACATTGCCACGGGAATTGAATAATTTCAAATATTTCCTACTGTGCGGTACTCTGAATCGCATTGATAAATTGGTTTGGGGCACCACAGAAGCAAGGGTACCAACCCTTGTTCTAGTAATTTAAAATTACTAATTAATTTTCATTTAAAAATAAGGAATTATTGTTTTTAGACATATTTAGGAAGCCTTTAATAACTATTTTTTGATTTTTTAAAATTTAATCGTAAGTAAGTCATATAATAGATATAAAATAATAGAAAAAGATTAACCGTAAGATTATATGATAGGATCATTTCAATATTTCGTAAGTCACTTTTTACGGTTATTATTCCAGTGAGTGTTAATGAACGTTGCACTATATAGCAACACGAGGTGATTGGTGATGGACTTCGTAATATTGAACCCTAATCAAAGCACGAGGACGACACCTGAGCTGGCACCCCCTCTCCTAACTCTTAAACCACGCCAATGGAAAGACTTTAAGGCTCAACAGATTGAACCCATTTACACGGTGGATCTTAAATGCACTGGGGCTCGAACTCATGACACACGGGCCATGAGTCCGTGATCAGGGCCACGACCATCAAATAATACCGAATAAGCAATCGATTATCATCCTAAAACACAGTCTTATGATGGAAGCTTAAATGTGTAAGGTATCCGACTACGTTCGAAACCGTGATTTTAAAAAAAGCGCATACATGGATAATTTTCATGATTTTTAGCGTAACTTAGATTAGAATACATGTATAAAGTTGTTTTAAGAACATTTTGACAAAAAAATTATTTAAATACAATATTTCGGAAAAAAGTTTACTTAGAATAACCTTTTTTTTTAAAAATGTTCTCCTTTTGTGAAAAATGCTTCTATTATAATAATATTTTGAATGTATATAGCTCAGACCTCTGTACTGAGGTTTAACTATGATTTTTTTGAAAAATTCACATTATTTCCAGAGTTACCACCGATTGAAATAATTATTGGCGTTTTTTTCTTAAAATTTTTCCCTCTGTTGTCGTAAAATATGAATAAACCTACTTCTAAGCTATATATTTCGAAAATTCTATTTGAGCCTCTGTAGGGAGGTCTGAGCTATATACAGGCAAAATATTATTATAATAGAAGCATTTTTCACAAAAGGAGAACATTTGGGAAAAAGATTATTCTAAGTTAATTTTTTGCCAAAATATTGTATTTAAATAAATTTTTTTTGTCAAAATGTCCTTAAAACAATTTTATGCATATATTCTAATCTAAGTGACACTAAATACCATGAAAATTATCCAATTATTGCGTTTTTGAAAATCACGGTTCCGAACGTAGACGGATTACCTTAAGGTATTCAACTACGTACGAAACCGTGATTTTGCAAAAGCGTATAAATGGATAATGTTTATGATATTTAGTGTCACTTAGATTAGAAAACGTATATAAAACTGTTTTGAGAATAGTATTACAATAAAAAACTATTTAAGTGCAATATTTTGACAAAAACTGAACATAGTATGACCCATTTTCAAAATATTCTCCTTTCGTGAAAAATGCTTCTATTATAATAATATTTTGCCTGCATATAGCTCAGACCTATGCACAGAGGCTCAATTAGAATTTTTGAAATATATATAAGTTAGAAGTGGGTTTATCCATGTTTTACGACAACAGAGGGAAGAAATTTTAAGAAAAAAAAACGCCAATAATTATTTCATTTGGTTGTAACTCTGAAAATTATGTGAATTTTTTAAAAATCATAGTCGAACCTTTGTACAGAGGTCGGAGCTATATAGAGGCAAAATATTATTATAATAGAAGCTTTTTTTACAAACGGAGAACATTTGGAAAAAAGATTATTCTAAGTTAATTTTTTGCCAAAATATTGTATTTAAATAGATTTTTTTTGTCAAAATGTCCTTAAAACACTTTTATGCATATATTCTAATCTAAGTGACACGAAATATCATGAAAATTATCCATTTATGCGCTTTTTTTTAAAATCACGGTTCTGAACGTAGTCGGATACCTTAAGAACACTATTTCGCTTTCAGCATTAGAATTCAAGTGTTTTACATGAATATAGGTTTCACCCAAAAGCAATGAATAGAAAACGAAGTCTTACCAGAATGCAGTCTTCAATAGAACGAGCTGGGCACCAATGGAACATTCCGGTTGAATCGTATTTCATTTCAGTTCTTTCGAAATCGAAATCCTTCCCTTGGTCTTCTGCCATCATTCCGAATGGACGCTCGGACACACTGCCCGCACTACCGCGACCTGTTGGCCTGAAATGACCACATGGAAGTTTCTATAAGACAGTTACATCAATTTTCACCCGATTTGTGGGCTCTTATTTTTTTCTTTCGAAAGAAAAGTGGACTTCACTCTTGTAGAAAAATCGCAGAAAATGGAATAGGAAATAGAAATTTGAGTATTAATTGAAGTAGATGTAGAAAGTATGCTGGGGTATTTTTGTTTTCAAGCCTGATTTTTCAAAAAATTAATAAAAAATTCTGAATATTTACGATCATTTAAATGAAAGAAAAATGTGATAGCTGTTGACAGTAAGCACTGTTCATAATTTGCATTATCTGACTCATATAAAAATTCCAAATTCTTTTTATATAATTTGTTTAAATATAATTTTAAATCATAATTTTGATATTTTAAAAACATTTCTCTTTTGTACGGGCTTTTGGATTTTTATTTATAATAATTAAATGTAAGAAATTACTTAAAATGTATGCTTTGTATTAAATGTATTTGTATGTTTATAATTTTTAAAATATTTCCTTAATATATTGAGATGTACTTTTCCCAAAGAAAAAAATTATGTTTTAAAATGCTCGTTTGACAATCTTTATGTAAAAAATTTCACTATTTTTTAAATGTGAGTGTAAAAATTTACATCTTTTGTAGATTTTTTTTTTGTAAATTTATAAGTTGTTTTTCCATGTTAAAATCTAAAAACGACTAAATTAAAAATATATTAATTAAATTTGTTTTAAAAACATATGAAATCACAAATATTGTCTGTTTCAGAATTAGGGGTTATCTAAATGAATTTTTATAATGTATACGTACTTTAATGTAAAATAATTTGTCGATTATTGAAAAACATTTTAATTCAAATTTCAAATGTTTCCTTAATTGTAACCATTTATACATGCAATATTTTTGTAATTATATTTAATTATCTAAACAATGTTTTTATTTTGCATTCTTTTATTATAATGAAATAAATTTTTGAAAAGATTGTAAGAAATTAAAAAGTATGGATTTACTTTCTGTTTTTCATAAGTCAGAACTTATAAATTAAAAAAATAAAAAAGTAGAATTATATTTTCAATATTTTTGTCTACTTAATAATGGGTGTGAAGAAAAGTTCTGTCATTTTTTCTTAAGAAAGAAAAATTATTATTCTTACTTAACAGTTAAAATACTGTAAAACATAAATTCACACGTTAGTCAAGACTGATTGCAATCGTTCTGGTGTCGTATAGACTACTCTCGCTTTCTAAAGAAAAAAATGTTTCCATTTACATTTTGACACCTTTAAATCTTTTGTATTCATTTCCATTAAGTAGCTTTTAAAGCTACCTCTGATAGTTGTGGATTTAAATTTGATTTACGTTGCACTGTGTATTGATGTCAGACCTCGAAATTTTGAATAACGGCCAATGAACGAGGATGACACGCAAGATGGAATCACCCTCTCCAAGCTTCAAAGCAACACCGACAGGAGGATTTTGAGCCTTAACAGATTTAACAAACATCAGCTATTTTGCGGGGTGGATCTTCAATGGCAAGTTTCGAAAACGCCAGGCTTGATTTCGTGACTATGACACTTTAGTTAATGCAGTTACCTGGTAATTTTTGAAGTATCTATCTTTCCCACATGTAGTCTAATGTGATGATGATAAAATATGACAACTTTTCTTTTTACAAGTGATTTTTTTACTTAACCCCGTACTTCAAAGCAACACAAGGTCTATTGGCAACAGCTTCGGCCAGTTGACAAGGCGGACACCTAACTTGTCATCCTACTGTCTAAAATTCCACAGCAAGGCTTTTCGTTGGTCAAAGATAAACACATATACTGAATATCTGACTTCAAAAGACCTGAAATAACAACTAGAATTAAAAAATATATCTTTTTCCAGTACGTCAGGATATTTTTCAGGTGTCTAAGAGAATATAATCATCTATATTAAATGCACTTCCTCTCTTGATGTTGACGGAAGCATATCGACATATGGTACGTATGTTATTTTCTACTCAATGATTTTACAGACGATTCACTCTTTTCATCTCTTTTAACCAGGTGATCCCCCCAAAAAAAGCTTCCAATTTTTAAAAGGAGAGATTTAGAGTACACATGATCCATCAAATTTTTTCACTCAATTTGGCACCCAGATACTTAGCTTTGACACAATCTCAAGCTTTTTGATATATTCTGAAGCATTTGTCTGATAAATTATAATCTTATATACAATTTCATATCTTTGAATCTCACTTTTGCGGAAGTTAAAAGTTGGATTTGTTTCAATGATACATGAGATAATATATAACACTTAATCGTTGTCGGTTGAGAGCTTTCCTCACTTTGGCAGAAAAAAAATTTAGTCAAAATGTTGTGAATTTGCTTTGGCATGTCCGAGGCGTAAAGCTGTTTTTTCAAAATTTCATTCAATGATTTTCTGCCAGAGCACCACACTACAGTCTTTTCTTCTTTTTTTTGAAGATCATATAGTGGATTTCCTTTTCAGCCGCATTAAATGTGTGAGAGATTAAATTGAAACTGAGCGGAATACTCTTTAAATAGTCTATGTGGACTTTATATATACCTTTACCTGTTTTTATTTAATAGTATTGAGTGCATACAGAAGTGGGTATATAAAAACGACAGAACTTTCTATTGCACCCATTAAATATACATTAAGCCTTTAAATTCCAAAATAATTCCATTTTTTTAAATTTATCCTACGGAAACTATATAATTTCATACATTGGAAAAATATTCATGTAAAATTCTTAGAATTTTATTTTTAGAAACAAGAAGAATATTCCTAATTATTTACATTGAATTGGTTTTTATGACTACAGCTTTAATTTGTGGACATACTTGGATGACTTATAGCATTCCTTCGGCAAATAAAGTGTAACAGACTACACAAATTATATGTAATTCTTAATATATAAGTAAAGAAAAGTTAAAAAAAAGAACGTTTGATGATGCTTATTACATTAATGGCAGTTAATTCATGTGATATCAGCAATAAAGTTTATAATTACTTAAAAAATTAACGAAAAACTACATTAAAACTCTTACTTGTAATTTCAGTCGTTGACAAGCTGTGAATTCATTTTAAAATCGTATTCACACATGAAAGCTATTAAGTTTTATGTGTATCTAAAAACATATAAGTAGCTTTTAAAGTTTATCATTGTTATATATATTCCGAAAGCTGTGAATACATAGAATATGTATGAGATGTTTCTACAAATTTTCTAAGTGAGCATGCAATCGACGATCTAACCTAAGTTTAAAATTTTCTAGGCAGGTGAAACTCAAAGCAAGCTCTGACTCTAAGAAGGAGCTATTTTACCTAATTTTGTTCTTTTCTTTCTTAATTTTTCTTTTAGAAATTTAATGTAAAAATATTGTTCAAAGATAAGAATCTGCTTTAGTGTACTAAAAGAAGATGTATTTGTGTTATTTTTACAACATTTTTCATAAATTTTATTAGAAATTACAGAAGATATTCTGAATATTGTTCAGTTTACCCTACAAAAGTAGTCAATATTTAATGTAACAACGAATTTAAATTCGTATAAATGTATTTTTGTTTGTCTGAAAAATTCAAATTGCATTTCTCCTTAGGTGTTATATGTATTTCTATTACATACTTTTTTGAAACAAATAAGCCTCTAAATGAAATTTTTAAAAGGAATGTTTCCAATTATATTATGAAACGATTATAAATTATAAAACAAATTTAAATTTCTAAAAAACTCAGTTAAATATAAATGCAATAAAATGTAAGTGATCTTAATATTTAGATTTATATACATCGTTTCTATTATCATTTGTGATTTTGTAACATATACTACTAGTAGAAAATAAATGGAAATTTTTTAAAATTTTCTTTTAAATTGCCTTTGTTTGCTTTTACTTGAAATGTAAAAATGTACTTCTTGAATTAGAACTTTATAAATTCCCAATGCTTTAAAAATCCTTAATGCTGTTCATTCCTGATTACCATCTTTAATGATAACTCCTTACAGAAGTCTCAACACTTCATAATTGTAAAAAAATTCCATAAACTGTCCTATTTACACTTAATGTATCGAAAATTTCCTATTTATGTAAAAATAAGTAATTGAAAATTCTTTCACAGGTAGTAATTCGAATTTTCCCTGAAAGTAGTTGAAATTAATTAATTTAAATAACATTTTGTTTTCGTAAATTTTGCATATAAGGGATTTCTAAAATGTGGGAAAGGAAAGCAGGGAAAAGAAATAAGCAAGTATTAGGAATGTTAGATAGAGCGAGTTCGATGCTAAACAAGCAGTGACTCTACCCACAATACATCTTGGAACTTGAGTAAATTTTGTGATGAATATTAAAATACATGGTATACTAAGAAGGACAGATTTGCAAATAATTATCCAAAATTTTAATTAAAAGTTCGAGAATTTAAGAAATAATAAAAATTTAATATAATAAGTTACAATACGAAAGCTTGCATTTGCATGAAAATATTACTTTAAATGTTATTTAAATTTATTAAATTGAAAATTACGCTTTCATTTTTTTTCTTCAAAAAAGTTTCTGTTTCTCTAATTAAAAATTTATTAAAATCAATGAATATATGTTGTGTAAGTGATTGTAATAAGGGAACAAAATAAGAAAATGTGGAATCAATTGTCATACATCATTCTGAAAATCATTCATTGAAGACTTAACATGATTATTGAACAATTAAAAACTTATTGAAGAAATTTGAAAAGTGCTGTTAGAATAGTTAAGACCTTATGATTTTAGTTTAAAAGGTAAATTTTTATCAAAATAATTTTATATGAACTAAATATAAATCAAAATTATATAGAATCACCTACTTATGATGAATCAGCATGATTGTATTCATACAGGATGTCCCAATAAAATGTATACACTCTTTAATTGTTTATGAAAACCTAACTTTTCATCCTTTTTCTCAGATAGGTTGGCTTAAAATAATAGCTGATATCAGACTTCTCTCTGGACAAAGAAAACTCATTCCGATGTGCTATTGGAAGAAGTGAAGTACAAAGACAATTAAAAAGAGTTTCAACGAGATGCACCAACAATTATTCGTTTGCGAGATAAGCTTGAGAAAAAGAAAACTTTTAAGAATGACCAAAATAACTATTCTGGAAGACAGCAGCCCCGTAAGAGAAAGAGAAGTAATTGAAAGGTCTCATCAATCGCATGGAAAGCCTATTCGCCAAGTGGCTGGTGAGACAAGAGCTCCAAAATAGAGCATCCATTGGATTTCGAAACGTCCCCAATAGAATTATATTCTTAGATTAGGCTACGTTCTCAAAGATGATCATGATCGAAAAATGGAATTTTGTTAGTGGTACCCAAATATCAATTACAAGGTTTAGGTTAGAAACATTTTGGATTCCATCAGTCATCGTTATCAGCTGTGTCTGGGCCCCATTAGCCGACAATTTGAACATTCGCTAAATGTATGGTACCTACATTTGTTCACATTATTTTGATTTTTGAAACTTTTCTGTATCATAATAATTGCTAGTGTTATAGCCCTTCAGAGAGTGTATACATTTTGTCGAGAAACTTTATAATGTAATATACTTTTTAAGAACCTGCCACACATGGGAAGAATTTTGGAATTTAATTTTAGAGATCTAGTGTACATACCTTAAGTAATTTTTCCTATTTCATCAAATAAAATGTTTAGGTTATTGATTATTTTAAATGTTATTTTTTATTGTATTTTAAGCTAAATTTTATCTAATTTGAATTTTAATTATTGTATCTTAATATGCGATGAAAACAGAAATGTTACATCAATCATTATAAGAAACTAAAGTAGTGGAAACTGAAAATTCTATTTAGAATTTAGCTGCATTAATTTAGAAATAAAATGATGAAGTATTATTAAATTATTTTTCTTTTTCGTAAATAAAATTTTTACTAGTTCTTTAAAATTCAGGTGGATATTGATCGAGGAATATTTAATCGAGGTGGATATTTCGCGTTGAAAAAGATATCTTAAAACTTTTATTTCCTTAAATTTTACGAAAAGAAACTTATTAATATGAGTTTGAAAACAGCGCGGCTACAAATGAATTTCATATTTGCGCATGAAATATTTTAAAGTTGCCTCTACTATTGCAGAGTTCATGGCCTAATAGCTAAAAGAAATAAATTATGGTAATAATTAAGTCCGGCATTTTTTTTCAAATAAAGTCTGGATTATGTTTTTCAATTCCTACTCTTGGCTTACACTCTCTATAAATTTATTTATTTATATATTTATCTTGTTAAAATTTTCAACGCTAATAAAATACTTTCTATTCATCCAATCAAGTTCGAATAATTTTTTTTAATCTTGTAGTGAATTACACTTAATGTGTTAATGCACTTTATTCAAATATTAATTAATTAAATAAACTAAATTAAATTAATTATTAGCTTTTGACACCAACTTAGATTTGTCTCTATTGTTGTAACAATGTAACTGTTAAAACAAAGACAGAAGTTGGCGCCGAAAATCTGTTTTTCAGCCAAACCGGGTGTGCATTGTTGCAACAATGCAGACAAATCATTCGCTTTTTTCAATTCCTACTATTAGTTCACTCTCTCCCCATATATATATATATATATATATATATATATATATATATATATCCCATTTCAATTTTCAATCATTAATAAAATACTTTCTATTCATCCATTCAAAGTAGGAATTGACTTAAGGTATCCGACAACTTGCGACAAATTTTTTTAAAATAATGGATATATGGAGATTTTTTTGTGGTTTTTAGATTTAATTGGTACATTTTAAGAAAAAAAGACTAAAATTAAGAATTGAAAAATAAATTATTACTACTAAAATGGGAAAAAATGGGTAAAAATTGACAAAATATTGCATAAACAGGCCCGCTCTGTACAAATAGTAAATGAACAAATTCTCAATTTTTCAATTTTGATGTATTACTTTGCTATTCCCTTTTGAAGTGACCTTCAGGATAAGAGATATTTTCATCTGTACAAAAAATAGAGCACTTTATCTTAGCTGTTATATGAATTTGCTTGAAAAACAGTGTTTGTATTCACATAAAGATTTGTAAATTTTGTTAAAGCAGTGATGGATAAATCTGAAGGTTAAAACATTTCTGCTGTTATACAGAACATACACACAAAATTTCAGCAAATTATTTTTAAAACTTTTTGAGCAATCGCTATCCCCGTTTAAGTTTTTCGGAAAAAACACACACACATTTCAAGTAAAACGCATTTTAAAGTTTGACATTTTATGTAAAGTTATGGCATCTGCTTTTACTAAAACAACTGTGGTTTTTGTTCTAAAGAATGGAAAATAAAAACCTTGGTATTTTTATGAAGCTAATAGAATGACCTATAAAATAAAATCATAAAAAAATTGACCATTTTTTAAAAAAAAATCATGATTTTAGAGTAGTCGGATACCTTAAATTTCTTTTTATTACTTGTTATTTAAAATTTTGCTTGTTTAAACTTAATAGTTCATTACTTTTGCATACATTTGAACGCATTGTTATTGTCGATGGTGCTGGTCCATTTCTATAAAACAAAGCTGAAAAATTCGTACCAATAGATCCATATTAATACATAGAAGGATAAAAAATATCAACTAAACAAATTTAAAGTTAATAATTTAATTTATGTGCTTTCTTTTAACTGAAATTAATTTAATATGTTATTATTTATTTTAATACGTTATTATTAAAATAAATGTATTTATTTCAATATAAATTACTCCAAGCTTTTTTTATTCCAACTTTTACCTCCAACCTAGACTTCAAAGTATCAGCATTTGACATTTACAGCGAAATAAATTAAAAAACAAACTATCTCTCTACTTAATTTCTTACCCAAATAAGTTATAATCACTCATTCGTTAAGTTTTAGTTATGAGTAGGGTAGAGCCACTGACATGTCCAGCACGAAAGGAAAGCAAAAGAAGATAGAAGGATAGAAAGAGTGAGAGAGAAGAAATAGGAAAATAGGGCGTACATGAGCTTCTTGACTTCATAGGCAAGAGTCGGAGATGGTAAGAATGCCCGTGAGACAGCTTGCATGGGGGTGAGGCCTGCACTGAAGAACACACAGTCAGTGCTATGTGCCACTAATTCACTCACGCACACTCACACTCATCGCTACTACCAACTCACTACACAACAGTCTAACTACGCCTACAAAATATGGACTACTAATTTCACAGTAAATAAGATATCATTATGTGCAATACATGACTGTAACTTACAGTATAATAGCAAAATTAAGAAACGTCTTGCATAATCTCACGTTAAAATTTTTCATGTCATACAAGAAATATGAATGTGATGCAGTTCGCCTAAATATTCTTATGTATTTTGAATATTTTTTTTCTAATTAATTATGATTAAAGCTCTATTATTAAAATGTAAAAAAGATTAATTACAGAGAGGTAGCTAAAATATGAGACATTTCTGAGAGAGAGAGAAACAACGAAAAGTATAGACGTATATATTCATCTAAGCATACCGTATATCTTCGGTATTTATATAAATTATAACGAGGAAAAATATTTCAGATAATGCTCATAATTAAATTTAAAATTTATTGATTTTTTTAAAAAATTTTTAAAGACTGGGGATTTGATAAAACTGATTCTTCTCTCATTTATTTTCAGATACTTATGCATTATACCGTCGATTAATTTCGCTAATACCGAAGATATCATCAAATCAAAAAAGTTCGCAAAGTGTTGTAATCGTTTCCGCAAATGCACGAAAGCAAATTACCGCACGTGCTTCTTCTGTATAAATTCGCCGAAAAATAAACTAGCGAAGAGTTAGAAGAATTAAATACCGTCTTAAAAACACGCTTAATCGAAATAAGAGATCGATCTAATAACATCTACAATGTTTAGGTTACCAGAATTCTGTGATTGCATTCAAAATCAATTAGAAATGAGTTTTCCTTTTGTAGACGCTATGTTTCTTATTTTACTTCCGTATTAGACCGTCATTTTTAAAATACTCCACTGCATTCGCTTCTGTAGGAAATAGTTTCTAAATTTAAATAACTTTTTTACAAGAAAACAAGAGAAAAACAAAACAGAAAAATTTACAAATTATTGACAAAATGTTATTATTTCCAAACATGAACGATCAAGATTATTGTGTTTGCACATACTCGAAAACAGTAAAACCTATATAAATGATTATTATTTTCGAGCATGCGCTTGCAAAATTATTGCGTTTGACGCGGAAACGGTTTTCCACCGTTGGTGGCGTATAGCAGCATTTGGCGACGTTTTTCAATTGACGAAATTGTTCGACGGTATAATGCGTAAGTACCGATTTTTATTATTTCAATTTTTTTTATTCGAATTCATATAATTTAGAATTAAAACTATTAACATCTCTTACCAACGAGCATAGTAGACGCGTTTTTTTAAAAATTATTCTTACGTACTCACCTTTATAAAAATTTTAAAACTTTCAAAATTTAAAAATATTTTACTGCCATGTCATTTAATTAGTTAAACTGAAAGTTTGGGCACTTCTTAATTAATTTTTACAACAAGACTAGAAAAGTTGGAAAATTTTTATTACTTAACTCTTTATTAATCCAACAGTTATTTACTTGAAATATTTCTTACTGATGAATAAAGATTTAATTTTTATATACTGTACGGTTTCACAGAAGTGGATATCAACTTCTATGTATTAAAGGATTATATGTCTCCTAAAAGATGTTCTTAAAGATTTATTTATGTGTAATAATTATAAGGAGCAAAATATGGAATGATCAAAAACGATCGATCATTTTAAAGGAAAAATAAACTAAATCAGGAAATTTAATTGTTTGTGGTAAACTTTAAAATTTTTAATCGTATTATGAATTACACTTTTGAATATATTTGGAAAAACCTTTTGACAAATTCAAAAAGAAGAAAAATCAAATAAATTCAGATCTAATCTTATGAGCTGCACAAGCATTTACGTAACCATCTCCCCACAATTGTATAAGGATAAGAAGTTAAAGGGATTTCTAAAAGAATTCTTTTGATTTAGGTTAATACCATAAGCTACTTTAAGGGATTAATCGAAAGAGAGAAATAGGGGCAGGGAAGACAGAAATATAAACATGCTTTGTTGCCTCTTCGAAGAAGACGTCTGTTCCTAGCATCTGGGGAAACGATAGAACGGAACTTGTGTCGAATTGCAATCAATCAACAAGCGGAAAAACTGTCACTGATCACGACAGTGAGGATATAGTTAAATTGATTGATTGGATGGTTGCATGCCAAGGATGTGTGTTCCTTCCTTTATCTGGCAGAAAGCTTCCAGAGAATCGAAATAAAGCGGTCAACACCAAACCTAGAGAAGCTTTCTTTTCCCATCTTTCATTTTTCGTGCCCTAGTGATTGTAAACATGCGTGAGATCCAAGAAAATCAATTGTTTACTACGCCAATGTAATTAAAATAATTCTCGCATGTAGCTAAAGTCAATTCTTTTGATGACATCGAGTTTTGTTTGGATGGCATATGTATTGAATTATTTCGTTGTTTATTTCCGTTGGAGGTTTCTCTATGTACACATTTGATCAAAGTTAAATGATATTCATTTGTATTTTTTTTCCGCTTAAGTAACTAAGGTGTAAGTAATTAAAAGCTGGAACGTATATTTATATTATATGTGGAGTGTCACAATTTTATTTCTTAATTTAAATACGTTATCATACAAAATTTGTATACAAATTGTTAGAGGGTTCCTTACAAAACCATAATTAAATCTGAATATTTAAAAAAAATGGGGAATTCATTTTGTTACAATAACTTATTCAGCTATTTTAAGAACTTCTTCGACAATGATTATATTAAAGAGGTTACTGTATTTTTATATTTGACATATATGAGTATTATCACTTAAATTTATTCCACTTATTCTTCTCTTTAAAAATTGTGGATTGCTATATGAACATAAAAAATCATGTACAAAAATAACTCTTCGACTATTACCACTAAAATATAAATTATTTAATACATTTTAAAATGTTTTGTTGGCCGTTATTATTTAATTAGAATCATAGTCTTTAAGCCACACATAACATACTATTAAATAAATATTCGAAATATTAATCTCTCAATATAAGTTGCATAATTTCTAAAATTCCTGTTCACCAAAAGGGATTCACAGAAATCATGCTTGAATAGTTACCTGCCATGGTAGTGTTTCCTGCCTGGTGAAGTGATAGAACTCATAGAATTGACCTTTCCTGGACTCTTTTGACGGTTTCCATTCCGTGGAGGAACCACTGAGATTGCTGGAGCTGCAACAATAGTTTCACTTTTTATGTCTTTTAGTGCACAGAGGATAACAAATAAGATTGCAAAATCATTCCCCTAATAATTCTTATCAAGAATATGTGTGGATTCATAAGGTATATTTGAAATCGCATGGAAATTACTACTTGGATGTCCTCAATGTGGTATAAATTATTAGAGTATAAAAAAATGTTAACTATCTAGGAGATCTGCTAACAGAGCTAAGACAAAAAAATATATGAACAATGAAATTTTTAAGCTATTAAATCTGTTTCTTATTTTATGTATTAACTGATAGAAAAGATGAATATATATTCGATGAATCAACACTTATAAACAATCAATAATTTTAAATGTTAAGCAAAAAGAAGATAAAAAGAGTTATAAAGTATACAAAATTTTGTATCCAGTCAATAGTTATTCAACAAAAAAGAATATAATTTGGGTATATTACTTGCGTTAAAAATATATTTGACTTATATAAAATTCACATTCGTCTTAACGATTTTGGAATAAAAATTAAATATTCGATTCCTTGTTTATGTGAATAACATAGAGACAACATATTTAATCGGTTGGATTTATCGTACGAGTACTGTTCGTATGCCAATCATTCAAGTTAAAGCTTAGTAAAAACACACTTAATTTGAATAAAAAGCACAATTTTGCTTTCAAATCATTACCTGTCTCATTAAACAAGTATTTTCAGCTTGTAAATCAGATTTATGAGATTAATGCCTAAACTTCTCGGTGACACCTCTAATTTGGGAATTCAAAAGGTAAGTTCTTGCAAGTGGTACACGTTATGAAAGTTGACACATGTCCAGGCTCTATATTTGTGACCATTCATTCCAAAATAAAACTTTTTTTTCATTTTCACACACACACATCGATTGGAATGAATATAATTTAGATGCATTTTGTTTAGAATAAAGAAGTTTAATGCGTACCTTGAACTAAATATTCAATTAAAAATACTTCTAACAGCTTGAAGTTTTATAATTAAAAAAAAGGAAATGAGAGATTTCTGATGTGGTGAGAATTACATATATATTTCTTAATATAAAAAATACTCACGAGAACAAATATATTTTTCTCAATCAATGAAGAGCAATTTTACTTGAACTACATAATTTAGTTATGTAATAGTTTTATATATTTCTCAGCGAAGTTGCAAAATTTAGAAAGTGAGATTAAAAAAAAAAAGCACGCATTAAATAAAATCAATTAAAAAACCGTTGTTATTTCTAAAAAATAAATATAATATTTTTTTTCTTTTCATGAAATCTTATTCTTCCCTGTTTCTGGAATTTGCTACCGACTGAATTGATCGTTTTTTTATATGCTCATTAGTATACAATGGGGATTGTATTTTTAACCTACAAATTAGCTAAATATTTAAGCATTTTATAATCAAGAACTTTATGGATCATTCTTCTTAAATCGTAGTAGAATGTTACAGCTAATTTTAAATTCTAACATCATTAGGAAATTTTAGTTTATGTTCTGTTTTATTTTAATTTTCTGAAAATAAAGCAGGTATAAGCCTTCTACTATGACATGAAGTAATGTATTCCATACCTATTCTTTTATTTTAAATTACCAAGATTAAAATTATAAAAATGAATATCACACAAAAAATTTTAAAAACATAATTAGTTATTGCAATATTTACTGCATGGTTGCATCACAACGAATGATGAAAATCTCAAACAATTTTAAAATAGCCAATTTGTGGGCAATAAAGACTGTATAAGATGAAAGTCAAGCATGATAAAATATAATTTAACTTAAAATTAAGACCCTTAACTCTTAAAAATGATCTAATTATTTGCTAACATTTCAGAATTCTAAATTCTTATATCATGGAATACAAAAGTAGATGATACGTATCAATCAATCATTTATGGTAGTGTTCTGATAAAAACACACCTTTAATATGTATAGAATTGAAAACCTACATTTGAAATTGAAAACATAATTTTTTAAAAAAATATGTTGTATACTACGTTTATTTCTTGGATACTAATTTATATTTGACACTTTTTCCATAGTTGTATAAGAATTTTTGAAGGCCACTAAATCAATACTATCTTTCAGCAAATAGTATATTAATTTAAAAATTCTCTTTACAATATCTTTATTGGAAAAAATATATATAATTGAATGTATAAATTATATAAAGCAACATTCCACAATTAAAAAGAAAGTTACTTTTTAAAGGTGACAGTACATAAAACTAGATAGTAACGAGGTACAACTTATAGCGTTTAGTGAATAAAACTGATTTTTTCCTCGATAAATTTTTTAAACTAATGCGTCCTTCATAATGGGAGCATTAGTGAAATAAAAAACATAAAAAAGTAAAACTTTTTTGGTGTTTTGATGAGGTTGTTGAGATGCTCATCTCCGTTTCGCTGCGGAAATGACGTCACATAAAAGAGCTTGAGAGATAAGGTGTTCATAAAAGAACAGAAAAAAAGAGAGGAGTAATGGAAAAACTGATTATAAAGGGATGTGAATTTAAAAATAAAGTATTGAGAGTGGGATACGGAGTGTTTTGACTCGAGTGAAATGAGCATGTTAAACTTCCGTGTTCTTTGTGTCTGAATCATGTATACTTATGCATATATTATTCACTTTAAAAATTTCAGCCATTTTTCTTTTTTTATCATTATTAATCTATAGCTTCTCTGATATTTTAAATAAATACATTTCTATAACTTTTCAACTTAAAAACCAAATTACTCGACGAGGCATTTTACTGCAATAAGTATAAAAATAACGTACGGTAAATTAACAAGATAAAAAACGCTATTTAAAAATTAAAATGAAACAATAATTGTTGGACTAATAATAGTATTTTTAGAATAAAAAAAATGTATAAGAGGGCATGAAAGGTATTCAATTTATTTTGCAGATCTTTATACATTAAATGTTCTGACATTCATTAAAGAATTGATGTTCTCTACGCAGTGTTTTGGAATAAGCTGATTGTTTGTATCGATATCATTTAAGGAGAGAGATATGTGTAATTTGTTTTTACTTCTGCTTCAGACACAGGGAGTGAATTATTGAGCGTCCTGTTTCTTATTAAACTAGCATAAACTAACTTATTAGGAATGTGTCCAATGCTTCAACTTTGGTGGATTTATTAAACTCGAAAATAAAATTTTTTAGTTTTGCTTAAGATCAATATAAATTAGTTTTAAACAAATGAGAATCCGTGATTTGCCATTTAAACTTCAAAAGCTATAAGTTCTTTAATGCTGATTATATTTTATAATAATTCAATATCAAGATGGAATTTAGCTTATTGTAGTTATTTTTATGTCATTACAAACTTAGAGTAACGTGAATGAAGGGCAAATTGTGATTAGCATTAAAAATCTCATTGTAAGTATATTGAAAGAGTATGACACAATTTATTGTAAAAGGGTTATTTGTTATATGGTTATGTAAACGGTGCATATTGCGAAAAAATAGCGTGGAAGTATTTCTCACTGAATAAATACTGAGATTAAGAATTAAAAAATAAATGGCCTGCATTTTCGTCTATAAAATAAACTTAGTAAAGGCAAGCAATTAAGTTTTACCGATGTATTTAATGACAAAACTTTGCTTATAAAGAATAGTGAGAAGTCTTAATTTTCATTTGATTGTCGGTAAACATGAAATGCTTTTGCATCCCAAAAAATTTATAATTTTTATTTGGAAATAATTAATGTCATTGTTATTTTTAGTAAACTCTTAGTGAAAATTCTGATTTAATGTTGTATCGTACATATAAATTAAAGTGAAGAAGGAATTCTACTTTAAATATTACAACTCGTGATAAAAAGTTTTTGTGAGATATACATACGGATAAATATAACTAATTCGAAATGTTTCCTCTCTCTATATATACAGTCAAACTCCATTAAAGGGAATTGTCTGCAGACACAATAAAAAGTTCAATAAAACCGAAGGTTCACTACATCCAATTTGTGGAAGTATTGAAACTTTTTATTAGAGAACAGATACACCATTTGATAGTGGGATTATTTGAAGCAATTACTGTTATAACACATAGTTCATTAATAAATAATTAATTACTTAAATAATATTAACTACACACACTCTCTCTCTATCTATATATATAGGGGTACAATTTACTTATAAAGATATTATTCATGGAATTAGAGTTTTGAAACTATATTTAGTAACTTTAATTTTTCACATTTTATGGAATTTTTTAATGTGAGTGCATTTCGATTCTAGATAAAATGAATAATTTTTTTATTGACAATCTGGAAAGATTTCTTAATTTTAGAATCACATTTCTCGTAGAAAAAGTATTCAGAACGTTGAAATGCTTTCACTATAGTAATAAAAAGTACAATGAAATTTGAATTTCTTTGAGAGTGAGAATTCATTTTTGCCCTAAATCGCAGCATTATTTTGTTTTATTTGTATACTATGTCATTGTATACAGACATATCTGAAGTAAACGCTTTCTCATCATATTATTCAAAGTGTTTTATATAATCTGAGGGGAAAATGACTTCTACCTACCCTTTACCAGCCACATAGCTTTCGGTAAGTTTTCATTTTCGCCCTTCTCAATGGTATCTCTTAATAATCCATACATTCCTTAAAGACCCGCAGATCAAAAGCCGTTGTGAATTGCACCTGGATTTGTCTTCAATATTATTCTTATAATGTGATTGCTTCCTAAAGGAATGTTATATAATTGCTTTGACTTTGTAACTTTCCAAAGTATGCTAATTACTTTCTGTAATGAGATCCAAAGCGGCGAATGTAACACTCTGATCCATTGGTTGCAGCAGAGAAGTTACATTGCTTTTAAGTTGAGGTGCACAATGCAATCGCATGTCAGGATTACAGTTTGTGCTTTGTTTTCACCAATTATATGTGCCCCATTTATTAAGCTCCCTTCAAATAATTAGCAGCCATTCAAGCTTTTCGATTAGCTTTCTAATTTACGGGTAACTATTTAAAATTCTTCAGACATGTAGTTAGTTTTCTTTTTTTGAGATTTATCCATATTTGCTGAGAGGACAACAGTTACACACTCCAGAGTTTCTCACCTTTGATTTTTCCCTTTTTGGTTTTAAAATTTCAATTTGGAGATACTTTGCAAAATAATTTATCAACATCAGAGTTTAAAATGTTTCCGCTTTCATTATCTTGAATTACAAATTTGAATTTTCCAGTTTTCTACATCCAATGCATAAGCATTTGCTGCTGTGCTTACAACTTTAGTACTTGAATTGTTGTTTTGTTGTATGTATCTCTCCAGCCAACCATTAGAGCAGACGAAATCCTTTTTTTTTCGAAGTGTTCAATAAACTGATTTTTGCTTCGTCTTACAACCCAACTACTATCACAAAAAAGATTTCAATATCCTAAAAATTGACGTTTTAAAATACTTTGTATATTCTCTTTTTTTAGACAATTTACCTTTTTCACTTCATCCACATTTCTTTCGTAAGCAACGATGATTCCGTTAAAAAATTTTTAAATGTAGGGAACTGTAAGTTTTTATAAGGAAAATTTCTCTTGCATTAATTAGACCTGTCTTGAATACGTTAGATTTTTTTAAAAATTTTATCCTCAATTGAAAGTGTTTTCCTAAATCAACGTTAACTACTTTTTTCAGGATACTCCTGAGGTAAAATGTTTCCTTGTCTGAAAAGAACACATGGATATGAAAACAGTGGTTAGACACAGAATTGAAAGAATCAGCTGACACTTTGTTCATTCCAGTATTGCTCTGATTTTTCAAAGGGTTTTCGTTTTGAAGAAAGGGCTCTACGCGTAGCACAGCAGTGGGTGGGGAAAAACGGTAGGAAAAATGTAAAAAGTGGTACAGTTTATCAGGTAGTTGACCAGTGGTTGATTCTTAGAAATGGTGGGAAAAGTGAAAGAGAGGGATTTGTGTGTGAGACGAATGTTTAGGAATGCTATCTTTAGGTTTTCTAATACGCATGAGTAAAATTGCTTTTGAAAAACTGGTCCTGTGGGAAAAATTTGAGGAAGACAGGTTCTAATTCACTATAAACAGAATTTCATTTTCTCAGGAGCTTATGTAATGTAAATATTTAGAATAACAATTAAATAAGAGTTCAGTTGAGACCACTGAAAAAGATCGTTATAGAGAAGGTTTCTACAGCATATAATGCTCGATTAGTAATTACAATATGAAAGATGAATATTGATATACGTTGAATATATAACATCAAGATATGGAATATAAACTTAACAAATATTTATTTTAAGATTCATAAATATATAAAAACAGAATATTAGACACCGATAAGAATTTTTATCCGGATGAACAGTTTTTTACATTAAATACGCTTAGATAGAATTAATTTTATTGAGCATATTTTAAAACGAAGAAATATTCATAAATGCATGCATAATTTAAATATAATTATTATAATATATTTAATAAATATATTTAAACTCAGAAAATACCAACAAACTATTTGACATTTTGGAAGGATTGATAATAGTTTGCGTAGAGTTACTTAATAACTTATGTGGTTTATAATAACGACTTTTACATGATTGTATGCTACACATAAGAAACTGCGTGTAGCATATAAAATCATGTTAAAGTACGATATATTTTACTATAAATTTAGATAACTTATATTTTAACTTAAAAGTAGTTTGGTAAGAATCGTAAAAGCACTATTATGTTAAGTATCTGAAGAATGTTAAAATGTAATACAAAACTCAAAATATTACGAAGTTTTAATAATTTATCTTAATCATCGTTGCTCTTATAAACAGAATGTGGAATTATTCTTAAGCTATGCATTATCTTAGAATTGCACCTGAATGTAAGCATAGACGTAAAGCGTGAAAACAAACGTATTGTTTTCATTGGAATTTGTCCACAGGATTCCTAACCAGAATCTTACACAAAAATGGCAGGCCTTGGAAATCCAGATCATAAAAAAAGGAGTCCAAATCATAAAACCTGAATCATGGAGTAAGATCACGTACTTGGTTTCCTAAAGAGCAGCACCGCCCAGGCGTTTCTCTTAAATCTTTCTTCTGCATCAAAAGAAAGTGAATCAATTACTTAACATAGAAGCGCAAACTGGAGAAAATGGCAAGGCGTGCTACTTGCAGAGAGGTACAACACACAAAGCTGACGAGGCGAACAGCAGAGAAGAGATAACATGGACAGGCCACCGATCTCTGTTGACTGGATGTAATTTTTACTTTTATGCAGGGTGTTTCAAAAATAATAGAACTTTAAGGGGTAATATACTATATCAATACAAATACTTTTCATCATAGAGTGCACGGTGGTGAGTTGAGTGGCTAAGCATGGATGGTGATTTTACATCCTGCAATAGATTTACGTTTTCTTTCGCAATAATGCAAAAACAGAACGGACACACATATATAAAAGAAGGCCCATTTACGAATACTTAATTTTGCTCAAAATTAAAAGAATAAAAACATCTGATAAATTTATGTGTTAAATTGTGTTTACAAAAAATAAATGAATAATAGTTATATAATTTAATAGATATATTAATATCAAAAGTGTGTAAACGGGTTGTTGTTGTCAAGCACTTTGATATATTGTTTTTTATCTTACATTTTAGAAATTTTTTAATATATATATATATATTTACTTAAACATTTTTTCTTTGAGGAATAGCGCAATAAATTAAAAAAAACAGCTTTTTAAAGATAAAATAGAAAAACAAAACGTCAATAAGCTTATGTTCATAAAATGAAATAAAAACTTCAGGTTGAAATTAAAGTTTTAAAAATATAATACTAATTAACAAATAAAGAAATGAATTGCCATTGCAATATATTAATATAGTGGTGACAAACACAATGGAATTATTTAAATTTAATCTCTTAAATAAATTTTTATTTTTCGTGTCATTCTTGTCCCTGTTGTGTGCGATTCTGCTACTGTTTTATAGCGTCTTGTTATTTAAAATTGTGACTACACAGTCTGTGACTAAAAACATTTATATATTTTGATGCATTTTATCATTTCTTATGTTTGTTCAATTAGTTTTGATACACCCTATATGGTACTTTAATATGCTTCTATAAGCGTTAGATTTGCTTAAAAGTTGTGTTATATAATTTTGATCAAATTATAAGGCATGCTGCCATGCCAAAATAATTCAAATTCATGAGATAAAGGATATATTTAGTAATTCTGAAATCTCACAGAAAACTCTGCATGCAAGGAAAAAGAAATCGCATTAAGCGTGTAATAATGCGCTAAGCGTTTCAAAAGCTTTGAGATTTTTAATTGAAAATTTGGCTTCCCCTTATCATAAATGTCGTTTAATGTGTAGCTCTTAAGCTTCGAATTTTCAAATTATACTATGTAATTAAATGTGTAGAAATATTTTGTAGCTACTATTATTGCAATTAAAACGCATATTTTACAGAAATTCTCAAAACAATTTTTTGAAGAGTTGATTTAATAAAATTTTGTATTTGTAACTAATGATAATATCAATGTAATTGTGCAAAAACGGATTTATGTCATTATATTTTCGGGAAAAACAGTAATACATCTAGTTTTGAAATTCAACTGATGAGATTTTTTGAAAATTTATAAGATTTGACAGATACTTTTATAGATTAACCAAACTTTATTTCTCCCTGGTTGAATTCAAAAATTTACACTTGCTTTCTAAAATTTTCATTTATTTTTTAAAAATTCAAAAAAAAATTCTTTTGCATCTAAAAATGATTTTACGGAATTATTTTGACAACCAAGCTCCATAAGAAGAAATATTTTTAAAAAACTGCAAAAAAATATTTCTGAATTTTTCTCATAAAGTTAAGCATATAAAGTGCTCCCCAGCTAAGAACAAAACAGAAAAAAATGTTATGTTTTTCAAAGGTATTTTTATTTAAAGCTCTTCAACACTTCTGTGGCATCGAAAGAAATGATGAATATATTTCTTTCTAGAATGTTGTGGAATAGCAAGTAGATCCTAGAATTTCAAATAGGCTCAAATTTCTTAAAATACTCGGTTGGAATATTTCTGATAAACCTTTTGAAAAATATAAAATGAGATTATTGCAGCAGAAACACTAATAACATTTTTTTTACAATCCATAGAAATTACTTTCTTATTTTATTTGTAATGCATACATCTGTTCTTTATGGTTTTGAACTACCAATCTTTGACAGTACATAACATAATTTTGTGAGAAAAAGGCACATTTTTTTTATAAAACTTTAAAAAGAGAATTAAATATTGCCTTTTAATATGCGGGGTGACTCATAAAGAAGAATACATTTTTCTGATGCCGTAGAACAGCAACAGTCAAAGACACGCACCACATCAAACTGGAAGGAAGATGTACTTTTAAAGTTCGTATCTTCTCAATGACGGATGTGAGGCAGGCAATAACCCCAGTGCAACACATGCAAAACCACCCTAAGGCAGTACTTCTCAAACTTTCAGGATTTACGACCCAATTTTCAGTCATAATTTTCTACGTGCCCTCCCCCCTCTCCCAATACAACAACAATGTATCGAATGTAATAACAATGTAACAATGACGTAACGCTACAATACGAATTTAATTATAAACTGTACAAATTATCAAGATAAGTATTAAATTTTGTATATAATTTTGTGTACGACAAGCCCATGAACGTCAGAAGCAATTATTAAACTCGTTTTTAGCCTAGTATTGATAAATTAAATATCAAATAAATTGTAGAATACTGATATGTTTATAAGTATATTACCAGTATAAATGTGTATTTTATTTTATAATATAAATGAATTCTGACGAAGTATTTTGTTTTGTTCCCTTTCAGTAAATAAGTAATTATTTAATTTTTTTATCTTTGTCTTTTTGATATGCTCGTGCTCCCCCCCATTTACGGTTATCACGACCCCTAGTGGGGCACGCCCAATAGTTTGAGAAACGCTGCCCATAGGTGAATGTGTTCTGTGCATTGTCCAGACAGAAGGTGTTCAGTCCTTTCCTTTTTACGAGAAAACTACCTCGGAAGCCACTTCTTTGGATGTATAAACTCTGGTTGATGCCTCATTGGCAGGACGACACTGACAACTGTATTTTCCAATTGGATGATGCACCACCATATTGGTTGGCCTATGTGTGAGGTCTACATCAATAAGCACATCCCTCAAGGATGGATTGGATGAGCCTCAGACTTCAACGTACCCAATTAACCCAATAGATAGACCCTAGCAATTAAGCCAATAGGCACCCAGAAGCCAATGGGCATTCAAGGTCTCCACCCAGAATAACACCTTGGGATTTCTTCCAGTCGAGGTACGTAAAAGACAAGGTATTCTCCCCCCCCTTCTGTTGATTTAACGGAACTGAAACAGCATATCAAGCCTCTAACGATGGACTTAATTCAGATACCTTGACAGGTTTCTGGTCGGAAAATTACAGGCTCGATGTGTTTTGTGTAGCTAAGGGACCACTCATAGAACATGTGTAAATGTCTCTAACGAAACTTAATATAAACCCCTATACAATTTTGTTACAGGTAACATGTAATATTTTACATTGTTCTTGATTTACAGCATTTGAAACTGTATACTTCTTCATGAATCACCTTGTATTTATTTAGTGATAAAACTCTGAAATTTATTAGATTAAGGTATCCGACTACGTTCGGAACCATGATTTTAAAAAAAGCACATAAATGGATAATTTTCATGATATTCAGTGTCACTTAGATTAGAGAATACATGTATAAATTTTTTTAAGGACATTATGACAAAAACAATTATTTAAATACAATATTTTGGCAGAAAATTAACTTAGAATAACCTTTTTTCAAAATGTTCTCCGTTTATAAAAAATGCTTCTATAATAATAATATTTCTCTTGTATAGAGTAAGGTATTCTACAGAGAGTTTGAACAAGGAATTTTGATATATTCACATTATTTTCAGAGTTACCATCAATTAAAATAATTATCGGCGTTTTTTTCTTAAAATTTTTTCCCTCTGTTGTAGCAAAATATGAATAAATCCACTTCTATATTTCAAAAATTCTAGTTCAGCCTCTATACAGAGATCTGAGCTATATACAGGCAAAATATTATTATAATAGAAGCATTTTTCACAAAGGGAAAATATTTTGAAAATGCGTCATTCTATGTTAATTTTTTGTCAAAATATTGTACTTAAATAACTTTTTATTGTAATAATATTTTTAAAACAATTTTATATATCTTTTCTAATCTAAGTGACACTAAATATCATAAATATTATCCATTTATACGCCTTTGCAAAATCATGGTTCCGAACGTAGTCGGATACCTTAAATCGAAATCAATTTTAATATTTAAATTTTAAAAGAAGTGAAAATTTAATAGCTATAAACATTTAATTAAGCTTAATGTTTAGTTTCAAAGTTTTAATGATTTGTCAAAAGCCATTTTAGATTAATTACAAACAAAAGTTGAATAAATATATTTTTTCTTTTACGTGATTTTTAATCAACAGAATTTGATATATACAATATTTTACCAATTCCTTGCTTGTCTCCATTAGACTTTGCTGAGTTTGATTCCTTCTTCAGGAAATAAAATTACTAAGCTGATTGCATAAATTCTATTTTCTTCCAATACTTATCGTAAAATCTACATTTAATCAAATTTATACCAAAATAATTTGGTGCAATAAAATGAAATTTTGATTAATAATTGATGATAAAGAAATCAACTTACTCGGCAATAACAATTTTAATTATTAATCGGATATATTGAATTGGATAATGCCAAATCTCAATCTTATTATATGTTTGTTACTCAGTTCGAATTCTTTAATAGTTTTCCCTATAAAAAATGACAAATTTATATAGAGTGTAAGGATAAATAATGGGGACAACTTTTACATTGTATAGTAGATGACGAACTCTCAAGTCTCATCAGTGAAATAAAAATAGTTTGTTAGAACAGAGATCGGCAAAGAAAGTGTAAATGCTTGCTTTAAGAATGCGACTTTTGTGCTAGCATGTTCTTTGTTGTAAACAGACATGCGTTATGAGCACAAGTTTAGACAGTTTCAACATGAGATAAATGCATTGAACATATTTATGCTTCATGCAAGATAATTAAAATTAAAAAATACATAAGACATTTCATGAATTCAACTAACAATTTTAAAAAATTGTAAGTGACATTTCAATTACCAGTAATGTTATGAGAAATCAAATATTCGTGTAAAAGTTAGTGAACGCAGAAACTTATAAAATTAATAATTTGATTAATTATAGATGTAAAATTAAAGTATAAAGTTAAAAACTATTTGTATGTGTCAGAATTATTTATTAAGTTTGTAAAGTATTAATTATTTAAAAAGAGCAATTTAATTAAGCTTCAAATTGAAATTATAATTTGGAATATGTAAAATCGTTAAATTGCTGTTTCGAATACTGTAATTTTTTTATTTGTTAAAATAATTATTCTATTAACTTTCCCTTTAACTGTTTATGTCATTGCTAACCATTTTAGTTAGTTAAGCTTCAAATTTAAATTATAATTCGAAACGTATGCAGTATTAATTTGCCATTTAATGAACAAATTCTTTTTTTGGCTAAAATTACCGCATTTCATTAATTTGCCTTCAGCTTGTTTTTGTGTAAGAAATTAGATTTTAAATTTTTTTTTCTTAATGCGTAGAATATAAAAGTGTATTGTTATGCATTTAGATGATCTAATAATATTTTATACAATTAGTGGAACAATGGTTTTTACACTGACAAATTATATTGATTCTTCCTATCGTTTTAAACTATTAAGAAAATTTCGATTTTAAAAAATACAAAATGTATATTTAAGATTTATATATCAATTTTATTTTTTTTCTTAAGGGAAAAATAATTAAAAAGGTTTAATTTTGGATTAAAATAAGAATAATTTACTTTTATAAGACATGTCGAAATTGTATCACTTCGTTTCTTTGACATATTTATTTATGGAAAACATTTATATTGTAAAATAATTCTATTCGCATTCTAGAAATAATAAAAATGTTTTCAAACTTACGATTTTTACACTTGCATTTCTTTATTTGTTTCTCGTCTCTTACATCTTCATGGCAGTTTTTGCAGTAGTACCAAACTCTGCAGAAAAAAAAAAATATTTAGATTAAAAAGTATTAGGCATAGAGAGTTTAAGCTGGAAGAATCAAAGAATTTCTGTTCCTCTCATAAATAGGAATACTTTGATTAACAAAATGTAATTTAAATTTGCTATTATTAAATGAAAGAAATTATTAATTTTGTACTTTTCACTAGAATTTAAAACATAAAGGTAACAGAATTTTAAACATGCTTTTTTAAATTTAATTAACTTAAAATAACTGCGACGATAACTAAAACAACTAAGAAGAAAATAGCTCCTCAATTAAATATATGTTTTTTTAATGATGGTTTTCAGTTAGAACTTTCAAATCCATAAACTCATGAATTTATCTACCTTTTGACTTCATCTGCAGATTGTGCAATAAAAAAACCTTGGGTGTCTGGGGTAAGTTTCGTTTGGCTTTTAGGGTTTATAGAAATTTTAGAGTCAGAACCATCATCATTTATTACTTCAATCGCCAGCAAAAGTAATTTCAACTTAACGAAACACAACCTGAAAAATAACAGAGATTAAAAATCAGATGCATACAATTAGAAAAAGTTTTACTTTGTTTTGTTGATTTCTATTTAAAAAAAAGAAAGAATTAATAGTTTTTAATTATGTTAAATGTTTTAGAAATAAAAATATCCTTCAAAATAAAAACGAATACTTTTAATAATGTATGATTATTTACGTATAAAAATGCAATTCCATTAAAAAAATGTAATTCCATTAAGGAACATTGATTAGGAGACACAGTTGACAGTTGTTCATAACTGAACTTCCAAGTATGACTATAATAATTATATTACCAAGAGATATAGCTATTAATCTGAAACAAATTGGTGAAAAAATGCTTTTCATATCAACTTTTAATTGCTTTATTTAAGTAAAAAAATGGTTGCAGACAATTAAAAAATGTATGGATGTAATATTCAAAGAAAAAACTTCCCTTTTAAATGAATTTATTTTTAAGACTTTTTGAACTGAAACGAAGAATCACCTTTTAAAACTTTTACATATTTAAATGAAAGATTTAATTAGACTAAGCATTCCTTTTAAAATAAAATTATGTGGCTCTTTATTTTATTATTTTAAATTTAATCGAAGTATTTTAAATTAAATAACACGTGATAACATTAATTTTTAGCTTGAATATTTACGAGAGAGATTTATCAAACTGTATTAAATAACTTTCTCTGAGAAGTTTAATTCCTTTCCCTTTTCTAGAAAATTATTTAAAAGTTAAAGAAAACTTACTCTGCCGCTTGAGGGAAGCTCATTCCAACGAACGACGTGGAGAGCGTTTCTGTGTACATTTCCATTCCAGTTCCGCATAGATAATCATTCTGCCACTTAGGAGTATCTGGACTCTAAGAAATGAAAATGAAACCTTGTTTTCACACCTGAAATTTCTATTGAAAAGTTAAATATTTGAATTGCAAAGTTCAGTATCCTTTTTAGTGTTTTAACAGGTAAGAAATGAAGTAGATATGTGTAGAGAAACTATGTTTCTAGTTACCAAGATAACTACAGAAACCTTATGAAAGCATTTTCATTACTAATGCTCAAAACAGGCATCTAACTTTTCAGCTCAGTAAATAAAGAAACGCGCTTTTAGAACTGCTTTTATCGGTGGTATTGATAAGTAAATGTTTAGGAACTCGTCTCTTGAATAAGGATTTTGTTTTATACTTACCGTAAAATCTGATGTATAACACGCACATTTAACACCAAAAATAAGATCGAAATTTTCGGATGCGCGTTTTACGCTGAATGAGATCTTAAAATTAAAAAAAAATGAGCATAGAAAAAAAATTAAGACTTCTACTTATATCGAAGTATTGTTTATTGAATCCAATGACATTCCTAGTGAATTTAAAGTCTTATAGTTCTAGAAATGTACTATTTTTTCAAAGAACTGGAATAATACATAGAATAAATGTCTTCAAAACATCAGAGAATTGTGTAAGTATATTTCAGGTCTCTTCGTAAGAAAGAGTTGCGCATTATACAGCGAATATACCTAAAAAGTTAAAAAAATGCAGCTTGAAAGCATGGGTGTGCACTATGAGCTGGATTTTATGGGACTTATGCCATTTCTTCACAGAACATTATTTTTATTCCAAAAAACGTATTGGGAAATTCAATGATTTAATTGTTAAAATTAGTAGCTTTCCATTTTTGTATGGATACATTACAAGAGTAGTTATCATATATTTAGCAATAAAGATAATAATTAGCACACTAATAATATAAGGTATCTGGTAGTACCTATCAAAACTAAGAGTCTGCAGCACACATTTTCATTTAGTGAATCAAAGGAAACAGTTTTTAAACTGATTCTTTTTTAATTCCGATTTTAACATATATATATATATATATATATATATATATATATATATATATATATATATATATATATATATATATATATATATATATATATTTGGTGGTCATTTAAGTTATAAGAAAAATCTTTCATCTAAATTAAAGCTAAAATAAAATTTAACTATTAAACAACATAAATAACAGCAAGCCCAGGAATGCAGAAAATTAATAGCCGAAATTTAATATTCCAAAGTAAAGAAAAACTCAAAATACATTTCTATTAATTTTCTAGCATATTGTCGAATTCTTATACGAAGCTTAAGGATGCATCATAAATATTAGGGATAAAGAGAATATCACCTATTATTTTTATAAACTGGTTCTTAGATTATATTGGTTTACTCTAAAATTATGATATACACTCTGTCGCAAAAAAATATATGCACCCAGAAGAAATCAAGCTACAATCACGAAACTCGGCAAGAATGTAGTCTGGTAAGAGATATGCAAATGATTAAAATTTCGAAGCCAATGAGACAAGGCTAAGTGTGCTATGCGCATATTAGTTGCGCAACTGGGAGAGTTTAAAAGCATGAGTACGAGCGCCGTACGGCTATCCAAACGAATCTGATGACTTTGATAGACGATATTGAGACTTAGGATGCCTCTAAGACGTAACCGGCGGCAGTACGAGCAGCTGACGGACTTTGATAGGGGCCGTATAATAGGCTTCAGAGAAGCAGGTTGGTCGAATAGACGTATCGGCCGCCACCTCGGTCGGAGCGATATGGTAGTTGCTCGGTGTTGGCAACAGTGGATCACAGAAGGTAGGTCCCAGGAACACAAATGATCGCGAGGATCGTGCAATCAGAAGAGTGGCCACTTCGGCACCAACAACGTCGCTAGCATCGATTCAACGCCACTTACCTCCTTCCAGACATCCAGTGCCATCAAGAGAAACCATAAGGAGACGACTGACCGAAGTTGGCTTGAGGAGCCGACGTCCGCTAAGACGCTTACCACTGACCCCACATCATAGGCAGTGTCGACTGGATTTTTGCCGACCTCGGGCAACTTGGAGTGTGACAGACTGGAGACGTGTCATCTTCAGTGATGAATCCCGATTCAGTCTCAGTGCTGATGACCACCGCACACGTGTCTGGAGGCGCACCGGCCAGCGGTCCGATCCGGCATTTATTGTCGAGCGGCATACAGCAATTTCACAATGTGTGACAGTGTGGGGAGCAATTTCTTGGGACACACGATCATCTTTAGTGGTCCTTCAAGGCACTTTGACAGCTCGCAGATACGTGGACGATATTTTAACGCCGATTGTGCTACCCATGCTATCAAGTCGCCCAGGTGCCATTTATCAACATGATAATGCTCGTCCACATACTGCGCGACTCTCCCAACAATGTCTTCAAGGATATGACGTCCTACCATGGCCTGCCAGGTCACCAGATCTTTCGCCAATAGAGCATGTCTGGACGCGCTGGGAAGGCAACTGCAGCCGTCCGAGATACAGGAGAATTAACTGCGCAGATGCAAAGACTATGGCAGGATCTTCCACAGGGGGTCATAAGTGATCTAATTGAATCGATGCCACGCCGAATTTCGGCTTGTATAGCTGCCAGAGGTGGCTTTACTACTTACTGATTTTTAACCTTTTGCAAGCTGTAACCGCTTAATAAAATGATATTTTGTTCTGAATTTTTAATCATTTGTTTATTTTCATATACACTACATGCATACCAAATTTCGTGAATGTAGCTCAATTTCTTCTGGGTGCATATATTTTTTTGCGACAGAGTGTATTTCTCGCTATGTTATTGAAAACTTTATTCATATTAGTTAAAAATAGTTCTTTCACGCTTAAAAAAACACACGTGATAGCATAAAAATTCGAATTTTAAAGAATTTCATATTTTTTTTAATTTAGCAAATATTTTAGGTTGCTTGTGAAGTCATTTAGCCTATTATTTTTTAAACGCTTCAATTGTTTGTTAGTTTTTAGTTTTTAAACTATTGTGTTTCATTGGTGCTTTTAAATTTTACAGATGTTTTTTAATTGTCTTTTTAGTTTATTATGCATGTATATTTCATTGGTAATCTTAAATTTTAGGGATGCTTTTAATTTTCTTTTCAACCATAATTATAGAATTTCAGGCATTTTCCCAGGAATTTAATATTGATCTTTTACATTATTTTGAAGACATGATTGTCTAAGGTTATTCAAGCTATATAGTTCGTTTTATTATTTTCTTAATTATGTGTATGTACTATTTAAAAGATCTTAGAAGTAAAATTTCCCTAATTCCTAATACTATTATAGTATGGAGTTCTTAAGAAGTCATAAATAAATTTTAAGATTAGAATAGTTCTTTTTATTTGATCATGATTTTCAGTACTCATAACTAGAAAGAGAAAACAAAAGTCTTTGAGATTAGCTGAGTAATTTAAAAACGGAAAAAGTTAGTATTTGTAAACTGCAGATAAAAGATTTTTGAAGCTACAAATTTTCTTGCATCTAAATGGACTTAAAGAAAAACAGAAACAAAAGAGAGGATATAGCTTATCATATTCTAGAAATAGTGCAACCCAAAATTCATTCATTTCATGCAGAGGACATTTATTTTAACATGTAAATGATACCAAACATTATCCAGTTCTCGTCCATAATTTGCATAATAACTAACTCATAATGTTTTATATTAAAAAACATAAAGAATATCATAATTATATACGGAATACTAAAAAAAGATTATAATGAGCATTTGTTTTTGAATTTATTTAAAATTTGTTATTAAAATTTTAAAAGCTTCTAAAAATAATAATAAATATACTTTTACCGATAAAATTTAACTAAAAAAACCAGCTTTCAACTATAAAAAAAGAATCTTTATGTATACAAAAGAAAAGAGAAAACGAAACAACACTGAATGACAAAAAAAAAAAATCATATGATTGTTAAATTTTGTATCACCCCACTTTATATTTCAAAGAAACCTAAAAAAGCAAAAATATGAGTTATACATTTCTCTTTTTTGTGCATAAATTGGCTTCCGGACAAACATTACCAACGTAAAATATCGCTATAAATATTTTTTATCTGTTACAAGATCGAAAAAATGCCATTTCTTAAATTTAAAAACACGATAGAGCAGAAACAAATGACTACAACACAGCTATATTAACAAATACATAAAAGAAGACAAAAACGGTATTCTACGTTGTTTATATTCGAGATGAATCGCATTATGGCAAAATATGTGACACCATAAAAACCAAGCAGTTCATTTTTAAGCAGATGGCTTGCCTACTGGAATAAAAAAAGGCAAAAAAGAGTCATCTCTGACTACAATTTATTCCATCGTCCAGAACCCGACGCTATATTTAATAACGTTTCCGAGGAAAGCTTTTTTGAATATGAAAGACATCTAAGACGTTCTAAAGAACTGAGTACATGTTCAATAGCGTATTCAGCATATGGTTCATTCTTAAAGATTTTTGTGAAGTTTGGAACTATAATTTATTAAAAGCTTTGTGTGTGTGTGTGTGTGTGACATTACCTTAGAAGCTAGCTATATTGCCACGTACCATGTCATGAATTTCTTAGAAAGTTTTTTATATGCCTTTTTATGTGTGCAGGGTTAACTATTAAATTCTTCCCCATCAATATTTTTTTGTAATATGGACAGATTTGTCGAAGAACTATGAATAATATTTATGAATAGAAGCAAAATTTGTTATGTGCATAGTTAGTTTTAGTTTGTCTAGTTTGTATTATAATTAATTATAAATATGTACAGTAAAATGAAAGTTTTTAAGCTGTTAAAAGATTTTATGCTTTGATGAAAAAATTAAATTGTTAAAGAGATTGATTAATTTTAAATATGTATTATTCATCAATCAACAACTTATTGATTTTTAGAGATTGTCAAAACTATTTATTCACATGTAAGTATTATTTTCCTCAATTAAATGCTTAAGACAATAGAATAATATTCTATAAATAAAATACCTAAAAGGAAATAAATGACCATGAATTAATAAACAATACCTGGAGAGAAAACACCAAAATACAATATTAAGTTTTTTTGGAATGGAAATCAAAAGCAATTCAATGTTTTTGAAATAAAACTTCTTTTTGTCATAATAAGTAATTTAAGTAGCATTTGTGTTGTTATTATACGAAACTTTATACTTTGTTTCCTTAAATCTGTTTCTGAATTACGAAATTCTAAAATTATTTCCTTATAATGTCCAAACATTTTAATTTTGCTACAGTTTTAATAAATCCATATAAATTCCCATTTATTTCACATATGGAGTGATAATTTTATGTAAATATTTCTTATCAATTATGATTCTCGTTGTAACAAGAATCTACTTAAAGATAATGCAGCATAAATCAAATGTGAGAGAAAACTAATATTTCTTGTACTTGATGAAATATTTGATTATTTATACGATTTAAGGACGCTTGTTAAATACTTATGTCAATTTCATGCATATTCTTTTAAAAAATTGATTTAGAACATATGAATTGATGGGAAAAAGTAGAGAAAAATATTTTTTTTTCAAATTAAACATCATGCTTTCTGATAGTAAAGTAATATTCAAGATATCTACCGTCCAAGAAAGATATTTTCGTTTTAATTTTATCAATTAATTTTGCTAGAGCTTGCTAGATGTTTGTTTACATATTTTTAATTAGCAGAAAAGTAAGTTGTACTTTTCAAAATTAGGCTTCTTTGGATAAATTGTTTGTACTTACAGTTTTATATGACCTCATGGCAAACAAGTTGGCAACCATCGTAGAGAATCCAGGAGCCAGGCAACTTTGGGCAATAAAACCCAGTTTGAGTTCTGCCAGACATATTACATCATCTCCATTTTTCCAATTCCAACTCGGAATGTTCAGTAAATAAGCCTAAAATATGCAATATTGTTTAATATAATTATAGAGATGTACTTTTTTTGTCTCAGAGAATTATTTTATAAATTTTTATAATTATTGTTTTGGATAATGTGCAGATAATTGCTTTTGCACGTTAGATAAATATTTAAATCAACAGTTTTCAAAATCTGATGTCCTCAAAATTTTTGATCTGGTGAATTACTTTAGGCTTTATTCCTTATAGTTCGTTATAGCAATGACAAGGAGAGGGGCATTGGAAAGATAAATTATCCTATTTTCTGGGATTTGTTTCCATATACTACCATTTGGGAAAAATATAACACCATGCTTGCATTATGAAAATTAATTGGAGTATAGAATTATCTTAAGTGCAAAGAAAAAAAAGATTAGGATATGAAAAGGATTAGAACTAAAAAGCGATCACTTAAATGTGAAACGAAAAACAACTTCTTAACCTGCAAGTGAGTAGTGTGTAAAAAGCATCATAAAATACGTGCCATCATTTGACTACTATTAATTGTTGTGGTTAATAGTCAATATGTTTCCTTAAAAACGCAAAGTAACATACAAGCAACTAATGGAGCTCAAGTGTGGCCGCATGATTGTTTTCCAAGGGAGTGGACTTTCTTATAATAAAATCATCGTTCGCAGGAAATTGAATGCCATAACATCTAATATATATTATAAATGCGAAAGTTTGTGAGTATCTTTGTGGGTCTTTCACGCAAAAACTACTGAATGGATTTTAATGAAACTTTACAGTAATATAGCTTATACATCAGAATAGCACATAGGCTATAATTTATAGCATAGACTATAATTTATAAAGATATTGTATGAAGTGTCCAAAATATAACGATAATTTGTCAAGTAAGTAGGAAAAAATTCTGTCATCTGCTAGCAATTCTGGTATGCGCTGCAAAAAAAACCCCCACGTCTGCATATATCTATCTTTTGTTTGTGAAAAACCTTTTTTGTTTTGGCTACGCAAGGTGCTCGCTTCTAATTAATTCCTCTGATATAATGACTATTTTTTTAATTTCAGAATCAAACTAAGTTTTGAAGGGAGAGGTTGTTATAAATCTCTCTTTATTTTAATGTTTTTTTTAATATTTTATTATGCACATTTGGTAGTAAGAAATTGATCTTTTTTCCAAATAAATGCTTTTATCAGTTCTGATACTTAAAGTAAATAAACTTTCTCTTTCACACTGCATCATTTGGACAAATTTTCAAAATTTGTTTGTGGTTAGTAGTTAATTATAACACTATAATTTTAATTGAATAGGCAGATATAATTATTTTTACACTTAAAAACGCAATAACTATTGTTCTGTATTTCTTGAAGTGTGAGAGTGAGTGAATATTAATGTTGCACTGTTCAGCTACACGAGGGCTTTTGGCAACGGATCACGTAATTTTGAACCATGGTCAAGTGGCGTGGACGACATCTGAGCTGGCACCCTCTTCTCCTAACTATCACACCACACCAACTTAGAAAGAATATTCTACCAATACTTAGCAGAAATATTCTTTGAAATCTACTCTTCCAAGATATATAGTAGCACGGGTTCCATGATGAGTATTTTAGCGGAAAAAATAGCTTGTCAAAATTTAAGTGTCTAATTTTTTTGTATGTTAATGAAGGCCTTAGAAAATTATTTGACTACTTATTTTAAGTGAATGGTATATATAATTAATTTTACAGTGGAATATATATCTCTAATTATTTTTTAGCTCTAACGGATTAAATTTTCCAAAGTGGAGTATTTTGTTTATGTATATCTCTTAATTTTAAATGTAGTGATCCAAAAAAAATTGTATGAAAAAAAACTGCAGTAAATCATAATGCGGTTGGATAAAGTATTAACGGTCTCCCTACACGGAGGGTCTTGCAAAGCTCTAATAAAGCTCGAGTTATGAAAGTAGCTAGGCATTTGCCAACTTTACTGTATCGTTAACATTTCGCTATGTTTTTTATTGAATCGTCATTATAATTTAATAAACGGCATTGCTTGCGAATATTACAATTTGAACATAAAATAAATACAACAGAAAGTAATATTAATGTATTATACTTTCAGATAAAAATTATGTACACTATTTTAAGCGTTCATTACACAAAACTTTTAACAATGTGTTTCTTTTGCTGAGCAGAGATCAGCTTAGGAAGGTTTTTTCAAAAATCGACCCTCAAGAGTGTTACGGGGAGTTATAAATAAAAAAATCCTTTTTATCAGCTATTAGATCTACATACTTAAAATTTAACAAAAGTGTTTTATTTCTCTCTTTTTTATTTTTGTTTAGCTGAGCTACGCGAAAAAGCTTTTTTTTTGTTTAATTTGCAATTCACGTAAAATTAACTCATTAAAAACTTCTTTATCCTTCAATCTGTGTTATTTAATTTTTCAGTTCACCCGTGCGAAGAACAGGTATACCAGCTAGTACTTGAATAAATAGACCACGAAGATCTGATAAAGATGAAACTTTGGCAGTGGTAACAGATAACGTCATATTCTCAGATGAGATCCGCTATAATTTGGCTATAATGATAGATGCGTACACGTCAGACGTTATAGAAAACCTTCTCCTGTAGTGTCTTATACCACACTATACTGGATAAACTCTTTGAGATATGGTCTGGAACATTTTTGCATATCATGAGCTAGCCCATCTATTCGAAACCGTATAGATCCTGAACAGTTAACACTATGAAAAAGAATTTGTGAAGTCCTAAGTCCTCCCATCATGCATTGCATTTTTAGGGTTATACTCCAACAAAATGATACCTGTCCACATGATACTCCAAAAGTACAAGACTTTTTCAGTGAACTAATGATTTTGCTTCTGCCAAGGCCTAATCGTTTCATAGATTTGTCGCTCAATGAACGTGTCTACGACAACATTGGTCGGTTTGTTGGACAGATATGCAGCTGAACTTATTCATCAGATAAAAGACATCTAGAATACAGTTTTTCAGTATGATATTCAGAATTTTTATGATTCAATGCCATGTTTCGTACAACCTACCAAAGTTACTCGGAAAGGGTTGCAGAAGATATTTATTTTTCTGATCACAACTGTCGCTTCTTCAGTTACTTAACATTTCTTTAAGGTTAGATTGAACCTTTTTGTTCATTTTACATTAATTTGTACAGATAAAGTTTGTTACAAGACAACACATTTTTAGTTAAATTGCGTTTGGATTTCTAATAGCATTTTAGGAAGAGATGTTTTTATTAAAGATTTATATGTTTTTTTTTTTATATATGAATGTTTTTAAAAATATGGCGGTGTATGTTTTTTTGCATCTAAATTTGCGTTTATATGCGCATAACGTACTCTGCATATTTATATGCTTAATTATGTAAAACTACAGCTGCATTAAGATTTAAGAAATTATCGGATACCTAGGTAAAATAAACCTTTTCAATGTTTCTTATTTTATATTAGTTTTTCTTAAAAGGAAACTTTAATTAAAAATAAAACGAACTAATTGTAATATTCTTAACTTAATCATGTTATTCTCCTTTGTCTCCACCAAAATTCTAATTTCCCGAGAAAAAAAAGCTAACCATATTTTGCCGTTAATTTTAAATGTATTTTAAGCATTGTGCTAAGAAATAAAATGGATTTCATTTAAATTCAAGTTTTAAAAAAAAGAGTTATAGACTTCTATATCATAATAAGTTTATGCATTAGGTTAATTTTATGAGAAAAAAAGTAATTCATATTTCTTTTGCCATTGTACTTGAAATCGTTTATAGTTAAGCACTTTAAAAAACAGCTCATTAATAAAGTATTTTGAAACGAACTGTAATTAAATTTCTAAGCCAAGCCATAGAGGAAACACAGTTACGACTTCTTCTTAATATTACTATTTTAAAAAAAATAAAACAGTAACTTTTCTTATTGTCAGTATTCACCTTTCAGTTTGAATTATATTTAAGTGCTCTAATGTATTTTTAATTATTCACAAAGAAGTTAAAGTTCTAAGCTAAAGGAATTGAAGTAAACTAATAAATAATAAAAAAAGCATTTGTGCTCATACTTTTCCTCTCAAAAGTAAAGAAAGGAATTTTAAAGCTGCTTGAATTAGAAATATACCACAGTTTCTTGAGAAACAATGGTCCTGAAATTTTATTACAGAATGAAAAAGTATAAATTTCTATGTTGGTTGATTGGTTAACAAACATCTTTTGATTTAATAAAATTCGTTTAGTCTTTCGTAAATTTAGGGGAAAAAAGAGAACATTAAAGAACACTATTTCAGAGGATGTTTTGAAAATACGGCTTCATCAACTTTTACTTCTATTTTGCTATTAACTATAATCAGAAAGGAAATGTTTTTGTGCAAAAGTTTGATAAAGTTATAAAATTTTCACCGTGGAATGAAAAAAGAATGCAAGCTTCATTTCGAGCGGCAGTTTTATTCTTCCTCGCTGACTTTTAATGAACGTTTTTCTTTTCTAATGTTTAGTACTTTAGGCCGTTGGAAAACGATTGTTTCTACCACCACTGTAATGAAAGTTTCGCGTTTCGAGTAAAGTTCCTTCAGTGTTCTAATTTATTATGAAGGTGAACGGCTTTCTTTTTTTTTCATATTTTTCTTAAAGGCATGGATATATTTAGATAGAAAATCTCAGCATGAAGACTCCTTGCTATTACTCTGTTAAGGTTTTTTTTCATATAAATAAAATAAAAAAATCCATTTGCTCTATTTGAGATTTATTTCCAAGAAAATTGAATTTTTGCTCCCGCTTGCAGATCATTTTTGATGTGAAGTCCAAGCAAACATTTAGTAAGAAATGCTCTGAAACTAGTTTACAAATGTTCCTAAAAATGCGATTGTAAATCCATTAAAATAGAACAAATGGGCTGTGTTGTTCCAGCAACAAACAACGTTAAATCTTTCCCAAGAAAGTTGAAGCAGCCTATTGAAAAACTTATTTTTCATTGCTTTTTGACAACTGAAAAACTCATGGTAGTATTTTCTGTTTAAACCGATACTATTTTCTACTTTAGGATATTTCTATTGCTCAAGCAAAATGGCTCAGAATGTGGCTATTTCAATTTCGTAAGAAATGTTGTTTTATAGAATAAAATAAATTTAACTTTAAAATGCATTGAAATTGTAAAACTAAAATATCAATATAAATGATATACATTTTGAACGGAAACTCTTGCCGTCTTCCTTAAAATAATACATTATTATACAACTGAATATACAGATTTTTCCATTTTATATGCTATTATACATCCTGTGATCTTTCATAAATATTTATCATACATTGAGTAAGAATATTTTATATTAAAAATGATTTCAAACATTTGTTTATACTTCAGGAAGATTTCTTCATAGCTAAATATGATTTTTATTATATAAAGTGCCATTTTGTATCTTATTATTGCATTTATTATTTTGGTGTTTACAGAGAAAAGCAAAATATTCAACATGTTTCTTTTTCAATCTCTACTATTAGCTCACAATCTCTATTTATTTATTTATTTATATTGGTGGAACTTTCAATCGTTAATAAAATACATTTTAAAGCGCTCAATTGAGCTGAAATTTTATATACATGATTATTTTGGATGGAAATGCAATAATTTAATTATAATTAACAAAAATTAATTGATTAAAACTAATTATTCAAAGAATTATAAATACAGCCAAGTTGGCATCATTTTTGGCGACTTGTGTCAAAACTTGAAAAGGTTTTTTTCTCACGTTTTAAAGCATTCAGTTGAACTGAAATTTTATATACACGATTGTTTTGGATGACAATGGGATACTTAAATGATAATTAATAAAAATGAATTACCTCTTAATGTTGTGATTCTGTCATATGTATAGACATATTAATATTAATTGTAACTATTTAATAAAAAGTAGCTAAAATAAAAATTTTCTTCGTTGATCTAAGTAGGAATTGACTTAAAAATTATTTTTCATATTACATGTTTTAAAATTAAAAATTATCAAAACTTTGAATAAAAATTTATTTTTGTAATATTTTAGTATCAAATTTAAAAAGGAATAATAATTTCCAGCTGAATGCAAATTATATGTATTCAAATAAGATTTGTATTTGATTCTAATTTACGGAGAACACTTATTAATCTTTTAAATGAATATTTTCTAATATATCACACTTTTTGCTTCCTAACTCAAGTAGTTCAGCCAATTTTAAACTTTAGTACATGACTGATTATTAAGATAGTCATAATAATTAAGAAATACAGATGCAGTTTAAAAAATGCACCTTCTGCAGCTTTCAAAATTCTTAGTATTGCTATGCAAAATTGATATCGCATTAAGGTTTCAAAGGGTAATAAATTAATGCGTAATAATTAATGGCATTAGACCAATTTACTACCTTAATTAAAATAGTTAACCATTTTCCAAAGAAAATTTTTTTTTCTCCTGATAAGTGCCAATAAGTGCCAATTTACATCGCATGACATTTTTCATTAAATTTTAAATAAAATAAATTGTTCTCAAAACTCCTGAATCATTCGAGCTTAAAAATGTGTCTATATTAATGTTAAATGATCACTTGAAACCTTTGATGATAGTTTAGCTATAACAATTCGAAAATAAGAACCCCTCAGGGGCTCATCTTCTTTAGGTGAGTACGGGTGTCACAATCCCGAGGTACCCTAGTGATCTTTCTCTATTTTCGACCCTCCTTCTTGTCATTCAATTTATCCTTTCTTTCTTTTCCCGTCTAGATCACAGATTTTCACAAATGTTTGGCGCAGTATAACCAGATTTGGCTCTTGCGCCATAAAATCTCACATTCACTCACTCACTCCCTCGAAAATAAGAACGAGATAAAAATTTAAAGAAACTATACAAGTGTTACCGTAGTTGACAAAAATGTATTTTAGAGTTACTTAATGTATGAATTAGCAAATACATGTATACATGAATTATGTAATATGTATGCATGTTTTGTTATGAAGCATACACACACACACACACAAAAGGAATGCCAAAAATACGTATTTTTTTTACTAAAATTAGGGATGCACGTTCAAAAGTTAATTTAAGCACAATTTTAACAGGATGATGTACTTTTCTTTTTGAGCACTTTGATTAAAATATTTTTTAAAAAAATTAAAGGTTATTGAATACATCGTTTCATCGCGTATCGCAATATGAGAAATGATGGAATTATGTTGAAACTATAAAATAATTTATATACTAATATAAGAAGGATTCAGTAATAATTTTTTAAATAAAAATGGACGACTTATCAAATTTGTTAAATCACAAAGAAAATTCCTTAAAAATATTTGAAAGAAAAGCTATACGGTGTTTTTCTTTATTAAAATAGATTAATAAAGAAAATATATTTCCTTTATTTTCATTACTTAGCTTATTTTTTTTCTTTTTGGGAAGTTAGGTCATTAGTTTATTTTCACTCATGAATACAAACAATGGATCTTTTCTTCCATGCCATCACAATTTTCAATTTTAAAATATTTAAAGTTTCGTTTATAATAACTTTATTTTCAAATTATAAGAGGATTACTCGATGAGAGATCTCGTAATTCTGAATGTTCAAGTGATTGTGTTCAATGAAGGAAAAAGCCAAAAGTTTAAGCAACAATAAGTTTATTAGTGTAACCTTAAATATATATTCACATTTATAAAAAAATACAAGAATGCTCTAGGAGCCTGGCGTTGAGGAGTGCCATGAAAATGTTGGTGAGAACTTTTATAATAGAAAAGGTGGTATTGCCAGAAACACACATAACAAATGCGTTGAAATAATAAAATAGGCAACCACCGTCCGACACCATCACGTAGCAGTAATATTATTCTACATTATGGTTTTCAAAAAGCATTCAAATTTTAAGACATACCTTGGCACGTTCTTTAGTAATCAGGAACTTTTTGTCATTTTGAGCTAGATGCTATGTATATTTTTTATATAAAATCTTAAAACTTACAAACTTTTGTTATTCTTTTTCAGTTAAATAACTTACGATTTAATTTACACACATTACGAGAATAACTCCATAAAATTAATGGGAAACAAGAGGTTTTTTTTGACTTTATTATTTTTAACTAAAAACTAGGGGGAGGGGTCCAACTTTCCACCTCACGGTGGACCCCCCCCCATTGTACAAATTATACAACTGTTCATACTCATTGCTCAAATTGCAAAACTGTAATTTACATGCATTATGTGTGTAGCACTTTAATCTTCAATTAATATCTTTTTTAAAATTCTTGTCTTTCGTACACTTTTTTTATTTGTTCTTTTTTTTTCGCAAAATTTTTTCTTGGTGTTTCTCTTCAGTTCAATTCGACCTTTTACGCGATATTAACTATATATACTTTTAACTTTATACCTGTGATAACTTGCTTAATTTATACTTACTTTATGACTTTAGATACTTTTAACTCTACCTTATGTATAAATAAATTTATTGCAGCATCACGAAAAACTTTTTTATATATCTAGAGAGAGATAATAATTTAAACTCTTCTCTTAAATTTGTAAGATTTTTCACAAAATAAAATATGCTATCTATTTTTTCTTTGCTCTATTACATAGCTCAACTTCTTCTCAAAGTCTTACTTGATAAATTATGTTAAAATGTATTCATATTTAAGTAGAATATTTTTAGAAAAATATAATCTTTTTGGAAAATAATCGCATATTTCAAATAAATAAGTAAATTCCGGCACATATATTGTATATTACATCAAAATTTTAGAAAATTACATACATAGCACAAAAAATAAATATTTATTGCAACATAAAATCATATAAACAAATCAAAAGCCCTCATACTTTCATCCAAGCACATACCATGCATGCAAATATCCAATTGGAGAATGTGATTAGCCTGATTGAGCACATAATGCACGTGTGAAACTCATCACCCAAGTTCTACAGATGAGTTTGCAACTCTTTTATGGATTCATCTAGATTCCATATCATAAATGGAAGTGTGATCACTACCATAAACACGAATCCAGAAATGGACATCACATCCCTCGGGCATAATGATTAGTCCCCTGAATTATTCAGTTTCCTTGCGGTGGGACTAATCAGATAAATGAGATGCTGCAAAACATAATCTGCGAGGATTAACGCATAAAATTGAAACGGGGAGAAGGAAATAGTAAGTTAAAGAGTATTTATTGTGTGGTGGTTTGATTTTATGTAGACTGATAATGGGTAGTACTAAAGCTGTATCTGTAACTGTGGAAAAAATTTAAAACTAAATAATATCAATTTATGTTGAAGGAAATTCAACTGAAGGAAATATTATAGATATGAACAATCATCAAAAGTAGCTATCACTACTACTATAGCAATAATTTGAATATTTTTAAATTTCTCATGAGGATGAGTATTGGTGTTTTCCCACTGCCGACCTTGGTCATTACTCGAGAGCTGGCACATCTTTTTAGTGCTGCACCATATAGGTGGAGTACCAATCATTTCAAGTACATTTGACACCCAGTTTCCTCCCCAGAGGGAGGCACCTGATCTCTGACAATGCGGACTCGAACTTAGAAATTTAATTTTGTCGAGAACATCAGAGTCAAACAGGCATTCAAGGGATTTTTACATGCCTCATAATCATACGACGTGGACACTGTCATTTTCTGCATCATGAAAACCCACCGACTTGGGCCGGGATTGAACCAACAACCTCAAGCGTACAAGGCCAGCAACAAACCAACTGCGCTACTCAGTCGGTGTTATTTGAATACAATCGAATATGTTCGAGTCTTTCATAATCATGTGGTCATGATAGAAAACTCCTAGCCGGAGTTATCGAGTCGTTGGTTCGGATCTCAGTACAACTGAAGACTATATAAAAGAGTTAATGAACATTACATCTGCCTAGGGAGTCTCGTATTGGCGTGGTGTGTATGTTTGTGGAGTGGAGTGCAGCTCAGGCGTCTTCGTCCCATGACCCAAGTTCAAAATTAGTACGTCCGTTTCTAATAGCCTTTGCGTTACTTCGAATTGTGAAGTTAATAAAAAAATCGAATCAACCTTAGACACGAACTGATTCAAATAAAAATGTAATAATTCACAATAAAACTTTGGAATACAATTTATTTCATTTTTATTAAAAAAAGTAATAATAATATTTTTTTTCTTTCAAATGAGGTTGTGCATTGGTAATCATCATTACAGATCAAGAACATTCCCCGGGAGCTGTTATTACTTCTTAGTGCGACACCATATAGGTGGATAACAATTGCCACGATGTAATATTGACTCCTGGTTTCCTCCCCAGAGGGAGGCATCTGAGGACTGAGAGGCGAAATTCTGCTAGGATTTCAATTTTGCCTATAGCACCCAAGCCAAACAAGCCCTTTAGGGATCCTTAACATGCCGCCTAATCATACGTCATGGACGCTGAACTACTAACTTGGGCCAAGGACGAAACCTCAAGTTCGGGCGTACAAGGCCAGCTCCAAACCAACTACGCTACCCAACCAGAAAACACAAAATATTTAAAGGTAAAATATTTCTGCTTCTTCGGAAAGATTAATTAAAAAAATTATACATGCAATATTAAAGTATTTACATATGAGACCGTAATTAATTAGATACAAAGTATTGATGTACCTTCTTACATTAATTATAGCTTATTTTAAGATAATGGAATTAAAAACGAATTAAATTCACAAATATAAAAAGAATATGTGTATACTTGAATTAAACTGTTTTAATGCTAACAGTAAACTAAGTTAAAAAAAAAAAAAAAAGGTAAAAATATAAGTTAGTCTATAATGAATTAATTAAACTATTTTGTTGGATTTGAGTTTTGTTAAATCTAAGGCAACCTGAAAATGTAAAAAAAAAAATAATAAAAATAATCATTTTTTGAAAGCACAATATAAGTCATCTATCAAAATTTAAACGACTTATTCTAAAATAGGTGCTACAATAAATAATATAAAATCGTTATAAAAAGTAAAATATAAATGCATTACTGAGATGAAATTATTTATATAAATCCCCTGTTTGTGAAAGGGGAAAAATCCAATTTTTTATACATCGCTTTCAAGCATTAATGATACTTTTTTTCTATCAACGATCAAACCCAATTCAGTGATAGACTTTTAATGGAAAACTTATAGTTAGATAAATGATATTTATTATACCATTTTAACATAAGTCAGTACTTCTCGAACTTTCTATACTTGCGATCCAATTTTCCATCATAATTTTCATCGCCCCCTCCATGCAATAAAAAATGTATTGAATTCATTAATAATATACTCTGAAGTCGTATACAATACGACTTTAATTATAAACCGTTCAAATTATCAATATAAGTATTAATCTTTCTACATAATTTTGTGACATGCCCAAAGGGTCACTGATAATTATTAAACTTGTTATTAACTTCGTACTGTTAAATTAATTTTGAAACACATTGTGCAGTACTGTTACATTTATAAGTGTACTATATCAGTGTAAATATGTATTTTAATTTTTATTATGTCAGAATGTATTTTGTTTTACTTCCTTTCAGTAAATTAATATTTTTTAAAATAATCTTTCGGTTTCGACTTTTCGATATTCTGGCTTCTCCCTTGTTGGGCTATTGCACTCCTCTTAGGGGGTGCACCCCACAGTTTGAGAAGCACTGATATAAGTGATTTCATTCCTTAAACCAAATAATAAGTAGTTTGTAACAAAAAAATCTACTAAAAAACATTGAAAAATTATTATAGTTTTAATAAGTTTTTTTTATACTTGAATTTTTTAAAAATTCTAGACAATTTACCGATATAAAATGATAATAAACGTCCTGTTGTATAAAAACCTATTTAAAAATTTATAAATAGAAGTAGCCATTAAAACAGAACTGAAGATATAAATTCGAAAACTGTATAAATTTTTAATATTATAAGTAGTATTCAAATCATTTAAAATAATAGTAGATAAAGTTATAATTTGGTAAAATTACTATATTAACAATAAGAATTAATAGAAACAATTGTTCATGATTAGTTGCTTTTAACATTAAAAGAATTCCTTTTATGAATGCTAGTATTACTTATGTATTTTTCTTTTGTTTTTACTGTAAAAATATAATTCCTAAAAATCTTCTAATTGACAGTTAGAAGTTAAACATAATGCATTATGAAATAATTGCAAAAGGCTGACCTTGTTATGGTATTGCATTAGTTGAATGATCACCCGTATATCATCCGAAAAGTTCTTGATCGAAATAACCCGCATGATATTGGCAGCATCCTCAGCATCTGGGTCCTGGCAGTATTTATTAGCCAGGACTAAACAGGCATCTGCTTGTTGTACCTGTAACATAAAAAAACAATATTTCTTCTAAATACTCTAATTTTGGGGACAAAATGACCTTTTATAACATGATTTTTAATTGTATCACTTTTAATCTGAATGATCGGTGTTTAAATATACAACTTTTATTATTTATTTTAGGTACTGACGAGTTAATAAAATTTATTTCAATTAACCCTTTGATTAGTTTGTCGTACACCGTATGGGCTACTATAAGCTGGCCACAACCAGTTTAATCTATCTATACGAAATACGGGCACTGATATTTTCTTTCTTTGACTTGCTTTTATTTTGATTCTTAAATGGAGATCATTATTACTAATGTTTTTAAGATATAAAGCTTTTTCATGTTACTGAAATACTTCTCATACCGGATTTTCTTTGTGGAAATTTTTCATTGAAGGTAGAAATTTAGATTATTGAAAATATTCGGTAAGGAACAGGGAAGTGGCTAGGTAATGTGCATTTTGTTATTTTAGAAGAAATGAAAATTGAAAGATAATCCAAAAAATGCCGATATTATCTCTGTTCCTATTGCAATGTAATAAATATTACATCATGCTTCAAATTGTGTGGAAAAATATGCACAAACACAAAATAATCAACCATTTGGAAAAGAGTTACGAACATGAAGTTTTTTTGTAAGTATCCGAAAGAAATTCTTTTAAGATACATGGCAAATTCTTAATGGCAAGGGCTGAGTGTACTCATAAAAAGAAAACATTTAGGGGTTTGTGTTCCATAATTATTAAATAAAAAATAGTGCGAAAACTTTATTAAAAATTAAAATAAAATTCTTCTATTTTAGCATTTTGTTAAGTATTATGCTTTCTCATATGGAATGAGAAATGTGCCCTTTTTTTGGAACATTTTGGACAAAAGAGATCATGCTGCATTTTGTGTATTCAAAGAGAAATTCGAGTATAGATTTTTGATATAGTTTAAAAATGAATCATTCTTGAAATTGAAGAAATATACAATTTTTTTTAAACAATAGCTTAAAAAATTAAAACTTTTCATTTTATGTAAGTTCAAAGTATGTATCTGAAACAACATTTTATTCGGTTATATGGGAGTATAAGATAATTCACTCTAGCATATTATTTGATTAGAAATGGTTTGTTAAAATATATTACCGTAAGAGGCAGTTATTGGAAAAATGTGACAAATAATTTAAAAAAAAGGTTTCAAAATCTTTCCATAAAAGGGAATAATGTATGTTAGGATATATATCACGCAACCAAGAAAGATATACCAGCTTTGTAACGAGAAAAAAAAGATATTTATCCAATCTTTTTTAAAAATTTCATTCATCAAAATATCCTCTCCCGAATTGAATAACATTCCTCAGAGAGAAATAAATCTATTAGTTGTTTCTTTTTTCAAACAACTTCTTATTTTTATTTGAAAGTTCTAGTTTTCTTTATTACAACACATATTGTTACTACACACATGATTGTTCAAAGATAAAAATGTACGTGGGAAGAATCTCAAATCCTAAATGTGTGGTATATTTGTTCGGTCTCTACTGTAGATGTGTGTATAGGTGTGCAATATCTATTAATTTAACTTTCATTTCTTCCCCATCTTGAGTCAGTACTACCGTATTGTTTCGTTACTTACTTTAAATAATTGTAGGAGCTGTTTACACACTAAACTGGTGTTGATTTCAATCATTGTCAGCAGTTTGTCAACATTTATATTGGATGCTTGACTAGGTTACTTCTATGGATTCAGTTCTAGAAAATTATTTTTTAAGCTATGTCTGCTCCATTTTTCACCTAAATGTCTTTTCTTCGAACGCAGTACAATCTTTCTTTGCAGTTGCTGCAGCTTTAATCAAGCCTTTCAAGTTTAAATTCATGACACAAACACGCAAGAATTATACTACACGTAAGAAATTTTTTTATTGGATTAAATTATATTTTGAATAAAATTCATGGTTTGAAAGTGAAGTAAATACACATGCTAATTAATATAAAAGATTAGCAATCCTTAGAATTTTGTTCGGTAATAAGTGCAATTAATTCTTGGAGCTATTGTACTGAACAAAATCGGTAAAACACTGATGGTTTCATAGTTTGCTTTCATAGTTGGGCTTGATTGCGGAGTGAACATGTTGGAATGCTCCTATATATCTCAAAAACAAAATAAACAAAATCTCTTCGTATAGTAGGAATTTGTCAAAAGATGCATTTTTCTACTGATACATTAAAATCGGAACAAAGTAAAAACGCAAGGAACATGTTTTTATTATTTAAAAGTTCGGTCAAAATGCATCATAATCATTCTTATTTTTTACTACCCTCCTATATCATAAGCTATGCTATTGCTCGATGCAGCCTGTTGTAAAATATGAAACATAGTTTTCAATTTTGAAATACGTAAAAAGAATGACGGAACTATCACTTGTTATGATTAGAGAAAAATTGTTGCCCTTTTTGGAATATAATGCTATCATAAAAATAAAAATAGATCATGAAAATGATTTACTTTCCTTCCTAGTTTAATTGGAGCAAATTCAATAAATAAAAGAAAATATTGAAATAAATTTATATTTATTAAAATTAATATAATTAAGCAAATAATTGTATATTATACACTCTTTTCGATGTACAGGAAAGTCTCTGCATTTTTATAAACCTCCTAAGGTAGCTAGCATCTTGAAATTAAATTTTCTTAAGGATGTTAAATGATTCCAGGTACTGATACTAGTATGTCGAAATACATTATGTTCGAGAAATAGTACACTTACGAGAAAAGAAAAGTTTCACTAGTATTATTACGTAGAGGTTTCCTAAAGTTTTAATTAGCGAAGATCTCCTGATTGCAGAAAACAAGCTTTGACAGAAAAGGTAAGCCAAGGGAAGCATATAACCTTTTGCCACTGAAAAGCCTTTTCCAATTAAGTTTGGACACAAAACAATAAAAGAATTTATGATGCAAGATTTATTTAGCTTCTCCGTAGTAGAAAAGGCTTTGAAAGAACAATGTTAAGCATTGGGCTCATGTTTGAACAAAAACCACTAAAAGAGTATTCTATTCGTTCCAAATCCAGAGAAGAAGATTAAAAGCTACAAACTATGACAAATAAAAAATTAAGTTTATCGAGTTAACAATTTTGTTGTTTAGAAAAGCTTCAAACTTGCTTTCAAAGTAATTTTCTACATTTTTATGGCTACGTTTCAACATTTTAGCTCTCTTTGCGCAGAAGAAATAATCAACAATTAGGATAAATCTAACAATGTTATATATTCTTATAAGCCTTTGAACAATATTAAAACCTGGGTTATATAATTAATCTGTAATGATTCTAAATGGTGATTTGTGAGATGACTCCTTAATTTATTAAATGTTCATTAAAATGTTAATAAATTGATAACAAGTGATAATAAAATCACAGTACATCTTAAATTTGTTTCTGATATACATCAGGTTATTATTCGTAATTTCAAAGTATATGTAAAAGAAAAGAATTATAGAAGATAAATATAACGAAAATTTTTACGTTAAACAATTTTATTTCGTTTTGGTTTAATAAATGTTGGACTAATCCATATCACTATATCTCTTATTTAAAATTATCATTTGTAAACTGTAAAAAATTACAGAAATTTCACAAATTTGAAATAAAAAAAGCTTAAAAAATAACAAAATAATTACAAACTCTAATGGACTTTAGAAAGCGATGGAAACACCAAGTGAAAACTAAGGAGTTTCATTGAAATCAGTATTACATTTCTCATTATTTCTATCAAATCACACATGTATTTTATGAAAAATCTACCCAAATCCTCTATTTATTTAGCAACCTTTTTTTAGAATTAGAAGAAAACCCTTAATCGAAATTTAATCCTGGATCTGCCAAACATATCACCGAATCATATGAATTAGAAATGTCAGTGTTTTCCTGCCGCTTTATTTTCTTCTCGGAAAATATACAAATTATCTATTGGAGCCATAACGGTATAAACCAGTAATGGATCCTAATGATATAGATACGTATTTGTTTCAAGTAAAAACATGTTTATAGTGCACTTTGACAATAATAATTTGTAAAGTAGTAAATTTGAAAATATATGTTGCTACGTCGTTTTAATTAGTTGTTTTTGCTTGTAGCCTGGTTTAAATGATAATGGTTATAAGGGCAAACCCTTCTTCGGATAGTTATGAAGTAATTTTTTTTAGTTTGTGATACCTCCTCTGCATTCTTCAGATAATTTAATTCTATTGAACAGATAAAAATTTGAAGTGCAGAAAAGAATAAAGAAATATAGTTCTTCTAAAGCTTAAGTAAAGGAGTTTTGCCGGAAAAATAAAACAGAAAAAATATTATTATATTACAAAATAGTCGAACTTATGTCAAATTGCATAAAAAAGTAGATTAAAATATATCAAATTAAAATATTTAAAATTATGATTTTTTGCTATTCTTATCCACGTTGACTATTATTTAAAGTTTTTTAGTGTTTAAATAATTTCCCTACATTTGCTGAATAAATAATTTTATTTTAGAAAAACAGATATTTTTCATTATAAGAAAATTGCAAAATGCATAAACATCAGTATGTTTTTAGAACCTGTTTGATCTGCAAATTTTAAATTAAACTTATTTACGAAATAATCGTTTGAGCTTTCGTTAAATTAAATTCATCATTCGATTTTAATTAAATTAGCATTATTTTGCAAGATAAATGAATCCTATTTATATTTCAAAGTTCATTCTGTTTTAAAAACAAAGAGCTCTTTGTAGAATAAAGCACAGTAAAAATACTGAATTGCAATCAAAAGCTGACGCAAGACAATTTGAAAACATAATATTTCAGATGCTTACGAAAAATAAATTTCAATTAAAAAAGAAAAGAAAATTGAACACACATTAAAAATGTGTCTATTATTACTTTCGAAAAAATAATCTATTATATTCAATTCAGCGAGATTTTTAAATAAACTTGGCTCATGAATTTGAGTAAATGAATGAATTAAATTATAAAGTTGTCATCGCGCTTTCAATCTAAAATGAAATTTGCTAAACAAGCTGCTTTATTCTTATATTCGTGAAAATAAATTCTTTTATTACATTTGTTTAAATTGAAAAATAATATCTAAGGTTTAAATGAGCACGAGAAATGCAGCTTACTTTGATTTCTTTGCATAAAAAAATTAATTTTGCGAATATAAATTTCCATTTTTCTATGCGATGAAATAGCAACGGGTTTATTTATTTGATTTGCACTATGATCCGTAATTAAGTTTTCGGTTTCCATCTCGTTGGTTGCTATGACAACGTTATTCCGCCATTTTATCCCATTACTTTAGTAAGCCACACGAAATATTTATTTTTATAATTAAATTTAGGTTCTTTTCATTTGCTTCGCCATTTCCCCTCAACAATTTCAGAATTAATTTCTGTTTTTTGTGACTTTGATATATTAATTTTGTTTCCGTTATTAAATTTATTACGATCACAAATCCCAAAGTGAGTAAAATCTGATCAAGTAATTAAAGTCGAAAGAAAGAGAAATGTGAGGGATTTCGAGAAATTTAATCAAAGAGTATTAAAAATGACGACGTTCACAAAACGCAGTCACATTTGCTAAATCTGTCCTTTAATAGGGCGTTTAATTCATTTTATTAAGACTGTTCCTGTTAAAACAGCTTAAAATTTTCAATTCTTAGTAAAAATGTTTATTTGTTGTGAAAATACTCTATTTTAATGTTTATTTATTTTTTAAATATACCTAGAACCTAAATCAAAGTGACATATTTTGATACATATATTAAGGTGTTTTTTATAGCTTCATAGCATTTAGAGTTATCAGAATTATTGATTAGTATGAAACATTCTCTTTACTTTTTATATTATTTTATGTTTCTAATACTTATTTTTGCTTTACTTATATTTTTATTAAATAGCTTAAAAGAAATCAATTCACTTTTTCATACTGAATATTAATATTACATTTATTTATTACAATTATTCTTTGAAATGATATATTATTATACAAGCCAACATTTTTTAACAGTTTAGAGCATATTTTTTGTTAGAGATATTTTAAGCATTGTCAAACAATAATATCTTTCCTTTGAAAGAATACTGATACTGAAGTAATATTTTTCTTTTGCACATGAAATAGAAAAGAACCGTTTAATTGAACTCACAAATATCATGAAATGTTTTTTTTTGTTTCCGGATAAGATTTTTTTAATCGTTTTGCTCCAGTTCATATTTAGTTGAAACATTTTCTCTTGTAAAATACAGATGGGAAATAACTTTTTTTAAAAATAAATGTGCTAATAATTCCTTTAAATTTATTTCTCGAAATTAAACATAATAGTTATTTATATCATTCCTTTTTTTATTTTATTATATTTTCAGATTGCAGCATTTGTATATTATCAGTATCAGTTAACAATATTCATATATTTATTAAAAAAATGTACGAACATGTATTTTAATGTATTTTAATGAATGTATGAAATGAAAAATGAAAAATGTATTTTAATGAATATTTTAATGTTTTTCATTGTAATAAAAAAAAAGTTTCTAAAAAGAAAAATAAAAGTTTCTTTAAACAAGTAATAATATTTAGGTCAATTTAAATTAATAATTTACACACACAATCAGACTTTTATTAAATTTAAAAATCTCTTACTTGCTTAAACTTAACAAATGTAAATTTTTGTACCGAGTTAATAGATTTCTTAAAATTTAATTTGTGAAATCAAGTAAATTATTTTTGTTTGAATAACAAACATTACGAATTTAATTTTACAAGTAAAGAAATGTTAATTTTTTATTGATTTCATATTCTACTTGAAAATAAAAAAACTTTTGATAGTTAAAATAAGATAATTCAAAATTAAACTTTTCATAAAAGTTTAAATTAAAAATAGCTCACGAAAAAAGGAAAAGATTCAGTTTTTTATCTAGATTTTATTATTTCCTAAGAAACTTTTAAAATTACATAAAACAATTTACAGTTCAGTGATCCTAAGGACTTCTTACTAATTCTAGTTTATTTTATTTAAAGTAGATTAAAAACTTCATAAAATGTTTTAACAACTCTTTAAAATATAATTAAAAAAAGACATTTCCCCTGTTTAGTATAGCATTAGGTTTATTTTACCAGACTTTTATTTTATTTTCACATTTTTAAGCTTACACAAGCTTAAATTCAAAAGCGAAATTTTTATCATGAACGCTTCTCGCTTTTAAAAACAGGCGCAGTTTAATGATTTTTTTTTAAAAAAAAACTTTAATCCGTCACTTTTGAAGTCAACGTTTATTTCACGTAATTGTAGACTGATTTTGAAATGTATTAGTGCATTCTATTATTTTTTTTTTAGAAAAAATAGTAACACAACAGAACTTACTTCATTTCATTAAACCCTTTTTGAAAAGCGACAAACCAACCATGCCACCCAGTCGGCATACTTAAACATTATAGTTGCATAATACTACAGTTTAATCTTATTTTGTTTGTTTTTCAATAAAAAAAATGGGGATAGATACTTTTTTAATAATAATTGAAACTCATTATAAAAGAAAATGAAGATTTCAAATTTTCTCTTGAGACATTTGCTATGAAATAATTAGCATTTACCAGTCATATTCATTTTAGGTAAGGAGTTGCAGAAAGAGAAATGTGGCGAAAAATGCAATTATAACTCCAGCACGCAAATCTTGAGTGCTTTGAACTCTGTAAAGGATTTTGGCTTTCGGGAACTAAAAACAAAAAATTTTGAACAGATTTTTGTGTTGAACACCAAAACACTGATTATTTTCCACTGCACCTTTGACCGTGGGATTTATGGAGTTAAAATGCAAGATTAATGTAAACTACGTATTAAATTGTAAAATAAACGAAAATAAATCGATGTAGTTTTTTAATTCTTGAGTATAAATATTATTTATTCACTATATATATATATATATATATATATATATATATATATATATATATATATATATATATATATATATATATAATATATATATATAATATATATATATAATATATATATATATATATATATATATATATATATATATATATATATATATATATATATATATATATATAATATATATATATATATATATATATATATTATTTCTGAGTATATGCAAATATGATAAATATCAAAGTTTGTAGAAAAAAGCAAATCGTATTCTTATTAAATACTTAATTAGCCAAAATATCACTTAATTAATCATTTTTAAATGCAATAGTTATAGCAATTATTATAGATTTGGTGTTCAATTTAAAAAAAACTAGTGATATAAAAATAAATTTTTTTAAATCAATTCCTACTGAGAAACAACTAAGAAATTTTTTAGTTTATATATACTGTATATATAGTATATAGTTACTTTTTATATCGAATAATTGCAATCAACATAAATATGTACATACATATGACAGAATCAGAATATTAAGGGCAATAAATTTCTATTACTTATCATTAAAGTATCGTATTGTCATCCAAAACATTCGTGTATATAAAATTTCAGTTCAGCTGAATGCTTTAATACGTGAGAAATCTTTTATAAAATTTTGATCCAAGTCCCTAAAAATGAAGCCAACACGACTGTATCTGTAATTTTTTAAATACTCAGTTTCCGTCAATTAATTTTAATTAATTATAATTAAATTATCGTATTGTCACCCAAAACAATTGTGTATACAAAATTTCAGCTCAAATATGAGGGCTTTAAAATTAAAAAAGAAACTTTTAAAGGTTTTGACACAAGTCCGCCAAAATGGTCGCTAAGTAGTCGAAAATGATGTCAACGTGGCTATATCTATAAATATTTGCATAACTAGCTTTAATAAGTTATTTTTATTAATTATAATTAAATTACCGTATTGTCATCCAAAATAAACGTGTATATAAAATTTCAGCTCAATTGAACACTTTAAAACGTATTTTATTAACGATTGAAAATTTGAACAGGATAAATATATAAATAGAGAAAGTGAGCTAATAGTAGGAATTGAATGAGTTCATTTCCACTTAACTGCAATCCTCAGATGGAAATTTATTTGCGTTAATGTTCCCATATTAAAAATATACACTATAATAATTTGAAAATTATATTATTTTTACAGATTACAAAGTAATTGCAAATCTTTTTAAGAGAGTAATCCTCTTATAATAATGGTTATTTGATTCTCGGCAATTCAAATATTATTATTGGTATTTCTTACTGTTACGTGTACCTTCTTTATACTCGTATACCATACTTGACTAAGTGCAAACATTTCCTTTTAAGAAGTGCAAAAGTACATTTAATTCGGCATTTATATTCTAATTTTAAAATAAGGAAAATGTAAGGCAATCGAATTAAGTACATTAAAAATAACGTTATAATTTTTGTAAAAAATCAATTACCTGGCATCAAATTTCTTTGCATTTTTGTTTATTACCTTCTTCAGAAAATTCAAAACTTTCACTTTTACAAAATTTAACATCACAACGAATTTTGTATCATATGAACGCAAGCTACAGTTTTCTGAAATCAATTCTGAAAAATTGAATCTTCAATAATCATGCCAATAATATTTTGTTAAAAATAGCAGTTCTCATTTGCGGAAGAATAGAAAAGCACTGCAAATGAAATTGCTGAAGACAGAAAAAGGAAATTATCAGCATATCTGCTTCAATAAACAATTGGTTTCATTTAGTTTAGTAATATTAGCTTCGAAACGCTTTTGGTTCTTCGTGTAATATTTCATCATCGAATCGCTTTAAAATAACGTAGTTGTCAAAATATGTTTTGCCGGATTTGTTATACAATTTTGTTATAAATAGATAATTATAATTCTATTATCATGAAAAATTTCCTTAGATAAATCGTTCGCTTCTTCATCATTGAATAGTTTCGAAATAAAGTAGTTGTTAAAATATCCTCTGAAGATTAATTTTACAATTTTATTATAAATACCAGATGGAAAATTATAATTCTACGATCACATACATTTGTTTAGATAAATCGTTTGCAATTATTATTGTACTAATAACTATCTCCATAAGATATTTGTAAATAAAAAATAAAGGAAAAATAACAATTTCTTTGTTTGAGATTTCTACTGGAATTTGAACTTTTGTTTTTCTGATATGCATTTAATTGTAGTAGTACTTGCATAATAAATTATTTGTTGTATAAAGAAGATATTGTGACTTTTGTTTATAAAGAAGTTGCTGGAGAATTTCAAAAAATATTTAAAATACCTCGTAAGAAACTGAATCCTGAATAACGTGAACAGCATAAAGAAATTTATCAAAGATTCGCACTCGATTCGAAATATGCTGTGACCGAGAAAGCTTCATTAATATTAATAATTTTAATATTATTAGTTAAAGTATGTGTAATCCTTAAGAAATGCCACTTCAGTGACTGAAATTTTTTGAAACGCATTTCATAGAACAATTCATTTTTTAAATTTTTTTAGCTGTATATTTATGAACAATGTATTTACATGATATATAGTAATACAAATAAAATTAATTATAACACATTGCAAAAAAAAACTTTTATACTACACAGAATTTCATAGAAATCAAACGTGTTCAAAAAATTTAAAGGAAAAAGAATTATATGTGAAATTTATAATCCATAAAAAACTAAAAAAACATACAGCGCATTTTTATAATCAAATATATAATATATAAAAATATCAATATCACATTAATAGTTTGTTGTAACTGAATTTATGTATATGAACTTCTTTAGAAGTGATTTTAAATACATTGAAGATACCTTATATATATATATGAGAATTCTTTTATATACACGTTTTAAAAATTAATTTTTCTAGAATTTAAAGCACAACTAATTCAATAAACCAATTATCAGAACGACAGTCATAATAAAATTAATTCTACAAATGAAAGATTAACTAACATTAATCTAATCTTTCAACTAGTTATTATATTCTCTGTTTAAAAATAATTTAATCAAGTTTTGACTAATCCATATTTATAAACTTACATACAGTTCTTTCGAAAAAATATTTTAATAAGTAATGTTACATGACATAACATTCATTTTTCTCTAAACCAGCAGGCAAAATTTTTATTTCGTCAAATATCACAGTGATGACGAATTCTCAATAGCTTAAATAAAATGTTCATGATCCTCTCAAGAGATAAGAAATAAAAAATTATTACATATATATAAGTACAAATATTTGACAATTTTTGACAGTATCTGCAGTTGATGTTGGAGATAAAATTTATTTCCAGCACATTCTTCGGAGCCTTTTTTATTTTCACCAGAAACTTTTCTAATAATGAAAGAAATTCAGAAAATGTTGAAGCACGAAGTATTATATTTTCATGCCTTAATAGCAACATAAAAAAAATTTAAATGCATGTTAAAAGATTTTTTTGGCTCAGCATAATCATTTAACGTGTAGATATTTCAAGAAAATTTGAAGATAATGCATATAACTTTTGTGTTACTATACGTTTAGTTTTATACAGATGTTTTGTGATTGTAAAATATTTCATGAATCTGAAATTACAGTTTAAAATTTGTACATTGTTTTGATGCAGTATAAATTGAAAAAAAATATTTGAAGGATGAAGGAAGAATTTATAATTTGGTATAAAATTAAATTCAATGATATTTAAGTACCATAAATAATACACTATTATATATTCTTATGGTGTCCGACTACTTGCGCCAATTTTTAAAAAAGGATGGATATATGTGGATTTTTATGTGAGTTTTAGAGTATTTAGTACAATTTAAGAAAAATATGCTAAGAAGGAAAAAAAGCTAAAATGGGAAACTAATTGGTAAAAATTTACAAAAAATTACATAAACGGCGACCATTCTGTACAAAAAGTTTATGAACAAATTTTCAATTTTTCAATTTTGATGTGTTGCTTTGATATTCATTTTTGAAGTGACTTTCAAGATAAGATATATTTTACTTTTTTACAAAACCTAGAGCTCTTTATTTTAGATATTTTATGAAATTACTTAAAGAAACAATGATTAGTAAGGGACTGTAAATTTTATAATGAAACAGTGATTGATAAATCTGAAGGTTATAAAATACTTGTACTATTACATAGAGCATACATAAAAAGATTCAGTTAATTATTTTCAAAAAATTTTGAGCATTCACTGTCCCCGTTTAAGCATAAAGCCCTTTGAGCCCCTTTTTTATTAAAAAAAACCGTTTCGAGTAAAACGCATTTTAAGACATAGAATCTTGTTGAAAGTAGTGGCATTTGCTCTTAAAAACTTGCAGATTTTGTTCTAGTGAATGGAAAATAATAAACTTGGTAGTTTTATAAAGCTAATAAGATGACCCACAAAATAAAATTATAAAAATTTGTCTATTTTTGGCAAAATTTGCGATTTTAGGGTAGCCGGATACAAAATCAAAAGTAACAATATAAAAAAATTCCGCCTATCTCTTTGAAACCCTCCCATCTGTTTCAAAAAGTTTATTAGCTTGTTTCACACTTTAGAAAAATAAGGTAATTAACCTGCATTACCTTTACTCGTTGTAAATCAACTGGATTCATAACTGTGCCTTGAAAAAATTCGACTGTCGTGAAGTGCCTCTTGAAGAGACCCTCCAACTCTAGGTCCGGAGGTTTCCTGGAAAAACAGAACAATACCAGTAAATTTAGCTCATTAAGTGAATTAATTATGGTGGTATTCTGGAATAGAACTTTGTTTTTCCAGATCTTTCTTTAGTCCAAGAAATTTAATTGTGTAACCATTAATAAGAAATACTTTTCTCTCATTTATAAATGAAAGAAGAACAAAGGACACAGATTAATTTGACAATGAAGCAGATAATGTGATTTTGCTTAAATGTATTTCTAGGGTAACTCGTAATTCGTTTTCTTGAAGAGAAATCCTTCTGGAATTGCGAATTCTTTTCTATAAAACAAATGATGGAAAGTAATTACTTAAGGGATTTATTTTTAGCTAAATAATCCTTTGAATTCTTTTACGAAGATAAAAAAGTAGGTAATTGTGGTTACATTTGGGCTTTTTAAATTAGAGAAAAGGAATTTAGAATGTACAAGACTGAATTTTATATAATCGTGATTTGGTGCATTTCATGTATGCAGTTCTAAAATGTATAACTGTTATCCCCTGCATATTTGCTCAAATTAAATTTTCCTTTCTAAATACTAATACTAAAACTATAATAACGATTAGTTCTTTAACGAATATTTATATTTTCGTAGTATTACGAATAATATGCAGTATGGTTTCATTCGGGTTACTTTACGCAAACTTCAGTTCAATATTTTTTATAGTTTATTATTTTTCTTAAAAATATATTCTTACGACACAAGATAATATTTAGTATTACAAAGGTATTACAAAAAAACTACGAATATTCTTCCATTAAAATTTTTGGCATGAAATTTGAAGACGATTTCAAAAATCGTATTATGTATATATATATATATATATATATATATATATATATATATATATATATATATATATATATATATGCACCTTTTTTTCTTATTCGATTCATACAGCACACAGTCATATTTTTACTTTAGTGAATCAATACATTAATGTATGGTTACACGAGCAAATTTTACGTTTAGGCCTTTTTGAATTATGGTTTACTTTCTATGTGATTTTTTTTCTTGCACTTTTATGTATAAGTTTTCTGCTAAATGGAAAGGAAAGTTTTGGAACTCACAAAGCAAGCTGAACTGTACTTCACCACCCTTAGTTGGCGATAACTTTAGAGAACACAATAGTTTTTCATTTTGGTCAATTGACTTTATATATATATATATATATATATATATATATATATATATATATATATATAAAAATAATATAATATAATACAAATAATGCTACGCAGATCGGGGCTCGTGGATTTTATGATATCTGTCTCAAAAAGCAAAATATCTCTTTAAGAGCAATGAAATGTATTGCAGATAAATAATTCGTAAAGTATGACACAGTAAAAAATTTCTCAAAATAAATCCCAGAAGGTCTATCCGCCTTCCACAGCGTTCAGACACAACTATAAGTGTCTAAACTACAACTAAATTAAAGATTATTCACAAGCACTAGCTCATCCTATTCAACAGCAGAAGTAATGACTAAATGCTAGTCGACTCTTCAATGGTCAAAACAATTCTGTATCAGTTCTAGCGAGTGATTCCTATTTATAGGCTGGACAGATCTTCCGAGAAATATCTACTTACGTCCTAGATTGTGATATAAATAAATTTCTACAGTGGTTTCCAAAGTCAACCATTTTGGCCGCAAATTGCCAAAATGTTCACCAAATTACCAAAAATTATGCTAACTTCGCTCTATCACCAACCTTTTACCTAGTTTCTATTGGATCGAAATTATAATGTAAGGAACGGCGTTGTTTGCGAATGTAACAATTCTAATATTAAGTAAATAACACAGAGAATAATATTAACGTATTACATATCCAGGTGCGAATTATTTACACTATTTTAAGAATTCATAACACAAAATTCGTTATAATAATAATAAAACAAATAATTGAAGAGGAATTACATTAGTTGTTGTTGTTTCTAATGCCACCCACATCTTAAGTAGTCAGATCGAGGCCCACGAAATTCATCGTGACAGGGGGCTAGATGTACGCCTGTCGTTGGCCTTAGCATTGAGAACCATACAGGTACAGTACGATTTAGCTCGGTGAAATTCCCGAAAGGACGATATATCTTTACGATAGATGGCGACACCACAGATCTCCCCCTCCACAATTTAGGCATAGAACTGAAGGAGAGGAAAATATTCTCCAGTCCCCTGCACTTGTGATTTAGCTCCGTGTGTACTCGGATATCATTAGTAATAAGATAATTATGGATAAAATCAATAAAACACATATTTGGAAATTTGTAATACACTACAAATAAAATTAGATGCTTACCTGTGAAGGAAGACGACTTCAACATCGACATCTTCTCTGTCCTCGTGAAGAAAGTCTTTCAAGAAGTAGGACACGGAGTCGTAGTTGATGTGCCCGCACACCACGATATGTCTGAAAAGTCACATGTAACCAACCATTTTACTAGCATCTTCATCAAAAAATTTATCTCAAATGCGATACTCTAAACTTCAAATGATTTCCAATAAACCTGCTATTAGTATCTTCAGAGTCTATTAGAAGGTATGCAGTTGAGATATTTATGTAGTAGCAGGGAAAATTTATTAAAAAGTGCACAATAAGGATATTTTTGAAAATGGAGAATTTTCAGACAATAATATCTTTAGAATTACTTGATTATTTAAAAAAATCTATTTGATATTTTATATATTTATAAATTGTCGGTAATTCTCGTAATTCTACTTTTTAATCAAACTTACTTTCAGTAATGTAATAGAAGTCTGATGATTTAACAAAAAACTAATTGATTTATGGGAAAAGAAATGGTTCAGATGAAAATTTCCGTAAACATAGTTATAATATTTTTGAAGCAGCTTAATGGATCAATTAAAGAAGAATAAGTGGTTATTTGTTTTTTGCTTAGTCATTTTGTAAAAAATTTCCGAAATGTATAGTTTATTATTTTATCTGGAATTTAAACTGCACGAATTAGAGCGCACGTTTGGAATGCACTTTTGGAATTAAAAATATTTACAGAATATATGAATTATACCTAGTGTTCCTCATAACGTTTTATACCTTATTTTTTATTTTGTTAAAATATAAGATAAAATATAAAAAAAGAAAAATTATATATTTTGCTTTCAAAAATAAGTCGCAATTTTCAAAAAATTGTCATTTTGTAAAATGTGATCAGTGTGAATTTAGGATTTTAAATAATGATCGTTTTTTTTTTGTTCAATGTAAATGAAGAAAAATACATCGTTATATTCTCAGTAAATAGATAGTGTAGGAATTATTTAAATAAGAAAATTAAATTTTCTAACTAGTATTAGGTGATTATAATTATCTGATTATTTCAATCCTTGTAGATAAAGTAAATTTTTTTTATAATAATAAGCATATGAATTTTTGGAATGAATATAATTAATTTTTTGGAAGAACATATTCAAAAAAATTTTATTCTAAAGAGTGTCTTAATACTCAAAAGAACTACATTATTGGATAATGAATTTTAAAATATTAACATCAACGTCAAAAGGAGATATCTCACCAATGAATCATTACATACAGAGTATTTTTCATACATCTTTTACTTTTAATATTTTTCTATCACTTAAAGTGTATATTTAACACATTTAATTTTTATTGTAAAAACCATTGTTTTTTACATGACTGGTAAGTTACCAAATGGAAATGTTAAATAACTTTTATTTGATAAAATTGGTATTTAAAATTTATTACAAATATAAATACTTTTGGAAATTTTGATTTAGAAAAGCAAAATTCAATAAAGCAACAAGTATTTTAACAAATAATTGCTTACATTATAGCACTACAGTAGGTTATACTTCTCATTTTTAAAAACTCATTGCAAAATATATGTATTCACATAATGCAATATTTTATTCTTTTAAGGGTTAGAAAGAAAAATAAAATACGATTCTGATTAAACAATTTTATTCCCTTCTCTGTATCTGAACACGTTGAAAATGACCAAATTCAGTCAAGATAAATCTTTTTTTTATTTTATTGAATAAATCTATCTTTTGGCCTTGCAAAATATACTTTGTTTTGTTTTTACGCTACCTGGATGCCAAGCTACAATCAATTTTATAAAGTTAGAAAAACCGGAAGTGGGTCTTTGATCTACCAGAAGTGGGCATTTAAATTGTTCAAGATCTATCATGGATAGTCTGATAACTCAATATATTACATATGTATTTTTATAAAACTTTTTGAACTTGATATTTATGTTATTTTCTAGAGAATGTACTAAAATATTTATTTTTGTATGAATACTTTTTAATATAGGACTTGATATTTAATTAATGGTATCCTAATAATAAATGTGACTTTTCTCATAATAATTACTCAATCAGCTCTAAAATTTTCAAGTTTTAATAAAACATTAAAATTTTAGTACATTCTCTAGATAAATTAATCTAATTTGTTTTGGTAATACTTTTATTAATATAAGTTTATCACTTTTTTCTCTAATTGCTTTGAAGTTTTACAAAAATATTGCCAAAATTTCACATATAATTATGATTTTTGTGAAATTTAATCAAATTATTTTAAATATTAATGGTTAAATATTAGTATTTATTGCAGTTGAGTCCTAAAAAAGCATTTATAATGATTAAATATGTTATTTTGTCAAAAAGTACTCCAAAAGTATTCGGATACCTTTATAGTTACGTAATATTTAGTAAACGTAATAAATATTTTTTAAAAAGAATCTTTCTTTTAGTTCCAAAAACATGGTAAAGAAAACAAGCTTTTTTCACCGAACACTAAACGAGTTTACTTTTTTCTATCAAAAAGTCGCAAAACTTTAATAAAATCCTAAAGTCAAATGCTCTAAGGGCTTTTGTTCAAAGATTCTTATTCTCTCCTACTTTCAAAATTACATTGGCTAAGAGTCGGAGAGAGCTACCGACAATAGAGTTTGCTTTTTTTCTCTTCCAATGCACTACAGCTGTATTTTATGCTTCTTTCTATTCTTAAAATCTTATTTACAGGAAGTTTCTAAACTTTAACAGGTAGAACGAAAAGGCTTGGGTTTTGAAAATACGCCGGCAGCGTTGATCGAGAGATCTTATGAATAATATGTTTGCTGCCTTCTCGTTAAATAAGAATAAAAACTAAAGGTGAAACCAGATGGTAAAGAAGGCAGCTATGAAAAAGTAAGCAGGATATTTAACTTCCAAGAAATAGCTGCTTATGATAAAACGAAAGACAAAAATGTGTTGATTTTTCATACAAAGAAATAAAAGAAATGTATCAAATCTAGTTTTTTTAAAAATATTTTCCGGTAAAATAAGAAGAAATTATATAATTTGTTTCTCATATTCAGCTTAATAAAGTTTCTAAAGTGTATATTTGCTTAAAAATTAGTTTTTGTAGAGAAAGAAATTAAATATTAGAAAAAAATTGTTAATCTAAAATAGTTTTTAAGAAAACGCAAACAAAATTAATGAGAAAAATATAAAATATTTATATATTATTATTATAAAGTATATTTTTCGATTCAGATAGAGTTCAACGTGATACTTTATTCCTGATGCTAATTGAAGATACTTAAAATTATGCAGAAACGAAAAATGTCCCTCATCAATCATCATTACTTTTAAAAGATATTTGCTAATTATGTTTTCATATTTGCCAAATCAAAACTTAATTAGTATGCTTTCTTCCCATTTGTTAAAACAAATGGTGACTTCGGATTATGACAGTAATTATTCGACTTTAATACATCGTGTTTACTTAATTTGAATTAGTTTTACCTGGTGTAGTGTTGAAACCATACGGTTGTCATTTTTACTTTAACTGTTATTTATCTTTCTTATTTTAATGATTTTAATATTCTTGAAATTTGTGTAAATCATAAAACTAAATGCATAGTTGAAAATTATTCGTTGATAACTTATTTAGAGTATTTTTCATTTGTGATAAAATAAAGCTTATTCCGATGTGACATTGTGGAAAATAATTGTCTATTTGATATGAGTGATTAAATGTTACTAATAAAAGATAGATAGGGTAGTAAAACTAATATTTTTAAAAATAGTTACGCTTCTCTGTTAATTTGATTTCGACACATAAACTTACCCAAAAGCAAAACTTGAGAAGAAAATTAGTAACTAAAAATTTATATTTCATATAATTTAATACTTATTTGTATTCAAAGATTTAACTCATTTTTAGAAAAAAAAACACTGTTTTTACATTTTTACTTCTTTCATAAAAATTTTCCTTATTTGCTCCTCGTATATAAAACTATTAATATGAGATTAAAAAAATAATAATAAGACAAAAATATGAGTAAATAATATAATTTAACTCTGATGATTTCTAAATTATTTTCGAATTTACTCTAAGAAATTTGATACTGTTTGTAAAATAGACAATCTGAATATTGTTATATAAAATGTGCATCAAGTATAAAGTTTTATGAATGCATTTATGAGAATATTCTTAAAATATCTGTTTGTCAACATAGAAGAAAGTATATGTATTATGTAATGGAAAAACTGTAGCAGAAGAATAAAATTTACAAAAAGAATATCCTATTGATATGCACTTTTTCGTAAATGTAAGGAAACTTTTGCTATCTTAGATTAAAAACACATGCTGAAAATACACTTTCTTTAAAAGCTACATTATTGATAAATTTCTTTTTTTTTCTAATATATCTTGCAAGGAGAAAAACACAACAGTTGAAAGTTTATATTAAAATCTAAGAATTAATAAAATTCCTAGAATCTGCTATAACTATTAAGTAAATATGCATGTAATAACTAAATTTATATTAAGTATATATTATAATAGAACTTCAAAAACTCTAAAAAATATAATGAAAATTAAAGTAAACGTTCCATTGGTAAAAAGAATACATGTTTGAGATAAAATTGTATCTGTTTTAATTCAATAAATTTTTATGTTTATTGCTTGTCTATTTATATTTTTCACTTCTAGTTTGTGTAATTATTATAGATTTTGGGCTGTCTTGCTAGAAATATATGGTGTCTGAATTGATTAAAAATCTAGACTTAAATAAAATAATGTTTACTTAAGAAAAATTTTAATGCTTCTGTTTTATTAAACAGTAAAATGTAACTTAAAATTTTCGTTTTTAACGTTTCCATTAAGAAATTCCGACATGGAAATCAAATTAAAAATTCTCAGACGATGCTTGATTCACATTAATATTTCATCAAAGACTAAAACTGAAAAATACTTTTTTAATATACGATAATATAAGATAGTAGATTACTGAAAAAATTAAAAAGAATAAGTTAAATGATAGTTATTGTTTGAAAACATTTTGTTCGAAAAAGGTTGTTTTTCTTAGGTTATCTGTTTATATTAAATAAGGACATGCAAATCAATTCTCTAGATAAAAATATTTTTTTTTTTTCTTCATATTTGAATTCTTAAGCGTTTACATGTTTCATAATTTTTGAAAAATTCCTGTGTTAATTTTTGTTAAAATGATTCCATTTGGTTAAAATATTTTCTTCTTACGATTATTTCCATTCCATATATTGTTTTTAGTTAATAATCCTTCTCTGATTTAAATAATCAAAAAAATTAACTAAGCAATTTCACATGTTCCTTACGAAACAATGAAAACAGAAATTTTCAAGTTTATAAAAATATTCGATATCTTTATATATATATATATATAATATTACATGCAAACTATGCTGAAGTAAAGTTAGTCAAAATATTAATGAGAGCTTAAATTATGAAAAAAACGTATAAAGACGCAAATATAATCTTAATAGGTATTAAAACACAATAAAATAAGGCATTATATGTTTTAAAAGGAACTAATAATTACGCGTTTTTTAAAAAAAATATTCAAATTGAAAGTTTTTATGTCAAGCACCCCAAACATATATAATATGAAAGTTTCATTACATAATTTTATACATCATATTCAATATAAAACATATTTAACATAGTACAAGAATGAACAAGAAATATGAGCTTTAAAAACGAACAATAAAGCTGCGAAAAAATAATAAAGTGCTAAGCAGCAAAAGAGCAAGCATATTACGCAGGAATATTTGATAGCTTTTATATCTTCGCCTCTGATTAAAATTGCAAGTAACCTTTCTTTGCTTAGCAGCGTATGCCGCTTTCATGCAGCATTGTAGAAGCTTTAAACTTTTTAATTTTAATTGTTTCTTGAGTTATCCTAAGAACTACAGGCCTAATTAGACTCTTCACAAAGCGAGTAGCTATGTAAATCTAAGGTAAATACAACGAAAAACTTTCGTTGATAGTGTAAATAACTTTTCTAAAAGTCCTATACAATCCTAAGATTTAAAATTTCTAGTTCAAAGTTGATTTTGAGGTAAAAAGTACATTTCACTGGGAGCTAAATAAAGGTTTCTATGAGTCAAAGATTGTATGAATATAGCATTCACAAATTATTTAAAACACAGAATACTAAAGCCATATTGCTGCTAAATTTGAGGTTTTATTCTCGTACAATATACCTACATCCACTGGATTCATTTTCAAAATTAAAATTATTTAGTGTTTAGTTAATGTAAAAATTAATTAGTTAATTATAAAATTAATGCTGAGTAATAAATTACAAATCTAAGTTTGAAAAATATTGCGTTTATTAAAAAGAATTTCAGTTACAGAATTCTGAAGCGTATTTAAAGTTTAAAAGGCTTGGAGTGAAAGTTTTAAATTCGTTTAAATTACGTTAGTTAAAATAGTTAAGAAAAAACTGAATCTTATGCAATGCTCTAAAATTGTACATTATAAGGATTCAGATTTAAAGAATTATAACAATTTTGTTTCATGAAAATATGACTACAGATTAAAAAATTATAAGAAATATGCTGGTTATAAAATAGTATATAATTTTAATGTATTTGAAACTAATTTCAAAGTTTCTTTAAAACAAATTATAAAATATTATCTAGAAAATAGTTTTTAAAATATGTTAGTTAGGAATTTTGGAGATATAGCACACACACAATAGTATTATAAATGAAATTTATTACTCTATTTGAAATTCGAATAAGACAACTTCTATTAGTATTATTTGCTTTTGAGCATGACCAGTTACAAGTAAAATATGTATAGTATAGCATGAAATATATTCTTATGCCTCACTCAAACGTTGTATTCCAGAATATTAAATATTTATTTTTTACATAAACTTTCTACGCATATGCTTATTTCTTCCCGTTTTTATTAATAAATTGATATTAATTTTTAAGGGCCTTTAAAACAAAAACTTTTGAATTTAGAAATACCTTTAATGGAATAATGTACAAAATAAAAATAAATATAGAATTTTTTCTCCTTTTATTTTAAATTTTAGATAAACGTATTCTGATACTGTAGAAAATTCAGAAATAAATTAATATAAGGCTTGTTTTATTAAACAAACTAGAGTTACAATTAAAAGCTCTACTACTTAAATATTGATATATTTTAAAACAACAAAAATAAATTAAGATAAAAACAAAACTTTGGATGATTTTAAGCTAAAAAAATTTTGAAATTATCTACAATTATTAAAATACGTTTTACTTGTATTTGTTTTTAATGAAAAAGAAATTAAAAAAAATATCATGATGAAAAAAAGGGAGAAAAGAACTAAAAGGATGCATTGCTGCAAGGTTAGAAATCAAAACAGTTTTTTTTCAAGAGCTCTGTTGAAAACTATAACTTAGCTTGAAAAACATCCTAAATCTAATTTCCTCGAGGTGGTAAAATCGTTTCCTTTTAAGAAAATAACACATAAAAAACATGTTTAGGGAATAAAATCCAGTGGATGCAGTTTTTATTTATTGCAATATATCCCTGACTCTACATTTTTATATTACCTCTTTCCTCCTTCCTTTCTGAGAACTCCTCCATATTTGGACGGGTGTCCAATCAGCTCTGTAATTTCTGGTATCCAACTGGCGAACACTGCCTATAAGCACCCATGGGGAAACAAATACCGACAGAAACACCGAAGATAAGCAACAGTGAAAAAAGAAAAGGGAATAAATACAACTGAGTAGAGGTACATCGAGTTTAGACCAAAGTTTGTTTCCTTTTCATTGTTTTAAATCATATTTCTCTTCATAAAGTTACTAAGATTATTTTCAGCTTTAAAACATGTGTTTCATTTTAGTTTCTTCACATATCTCTGGAGAGTTTTTTTTAAAGTTGAATTTTGCAGATAATTAAAAGTGTTTTTAGTGAGCAGTAATTAGTTTTATTAATATCATTTGAATTCATTTTTAAGAATATTCAGTTAGCTTTACAACATTTAAATACTTGGAAAATATTTCTGTTTAAGTAATATTATATAAATAACTCAAATTAATGGTGTTTAGTTTAGGATTATAGGTATTTCACATTGAGAAAACAAGACAAATATTTAATTTTAATAAAATAAATATTTAATTTTTTCATTAATTAAGCGACTGAAAGTATAAATTTTTCTTTCAACTCTTTATGATTCAGTGTTAAATTGCATGAAACACCTTAATTCAATGGCTTATCAAAACATTACACACCACTATAAATGAAATAAATTATTTAAAAATAATTAGAACTATCCATTATAATCATAGATGGTGGCAAAATATAATCCGATTTTTTTGCATTATTTTACATTTGGTTGAGCTGTGGGCATTATAAATCCCTGGATTTGCAAAACAGTTTGCATATAATTTCTTAATAGTTAAAAAATAGCTTGAGTAAAATTTTTTATGTTGTGTTGTTGGCTATGCTCTTTCAAATCCAGGTGTTCTTAACCTTATTCCCTGCCTGGGCACATCTGATAAACAGGAAATTGCTGCTGGGTACAGTTAAAAAAAAGGTGCATCGATTCCTAATGGTGTTTTAATTTATTGCAATCATAAGCATCATAAAAAATATCCTACATTAAAAAGGTAAAAAAAATTCAAAATATTCATATTTAATGCGATTTTTGGCATTACATACTATCCACTAATTTTTCAACGTCAGGCGTATAAGATGATATTCCCAATCTTACAGCAGCTTCGAGATTGTTACGGTTAAGTTGAGATCTGATTTAATTGTGCTCATCGTTGAAAACCACGATTCACATAAATATGTGGAACCGAAAGAGTTTTTGAACTTGTAAGCTCCCTTTTCGAAAGCAGATTTTTTTTTATCTTCAGCTAGATTTCAAATATTCTGATATAATATATATTGTGGAGAGTTGCGGCCGCACAAAAATAGTTTCACGGGCAAAAATAGCTTCACTGCTCTTATCTATTTAGTCCATATTATTTTTAATATTTTATATGTAAAACACATGCGAAATCATCGAATAAAGTTGAGTGTTCTATCATTCACAAAATCAAAATGGTACATTCATTGCTCACAAAAATTTATCTTCGTACTCCCTTAGGCTTAAATAGATTGCATACCCTTTTTATGTTAAAATTCCAACTTTTAGGGATAGTGAAACACAAAGGATTAAAAGAACTGACATATTATACTTAAAAAAAAATCAAGTTTTTCAAACTTAACTAAATATTGCATTCCGCATAAAAAGTCTAAACCTTGTACTTTTAGTGAAAAATTACCCTTACTTATTTTAATAATATTTTTTCAATGAAGCAATTAAGAGAGTTAATTATCATGAGGATTTGAGAGGTAGAATGATTCAAAAAGCTTTAAATTAATGATGAATGGGAAGAGAAAGTACAGGGAGACAAACTTTAGAGCCCCGATGAACCTCCGTGACTTTAAAAAACAGAAATGAAGTATTGCATGAAAAATATATCAAAAGCAATGTTTCAAAATAAGATAATATAAAGTAAGTGCTTATGCAAGCGCGAATAGAACGTGCAAATCACTGTCACACAGGAAACACCTTGAAAACAAAATTTGAGAGCTTTGAATGCAGCAGCTGCGAGCAACCCGCGCAGGGAAAGGACATTCCATTTAATTGTGAAGGGAAACTCTCCAACCGAAAACTAAGGTTTAATGCTTTTTAATGAGAATTCTTAAAATGTCTGCTTTAAACTATTTTGTTATTAAGCTATCCTTAATGTATTTAAAGCACGAATACTTAAATATGTAATAGATTTGCTGGAGAATTTATTTGACGAAGTGTGGACACTGATTTATAGTAATATTGCACGTTTAGTATAAAATGTTTTTATTTTAAAACGAACGTTCTTTTCAAATATTAAACCAAAAGCTTCAAAGAATTAAACAATTATAGAAAAATTCTAATATGTTTCAGTATGGGTTAAAATATTATAAGGATATATTTATAGAGTTACTATTTTTAGAAATTTCTTGTGGTGAAACTGTTGAAAGTAGCTCAACCATTATAATTTTGTTTAATTATCGAAGTTCAATGGGCAAGATACAACTCTCATTTAAGGTTTTCCTGGTATCAATGAGCATTCATCTTCCGGTTTTTGTTGAGAAAATCAATGATAAATGCATGTATTTAAATATCATGATTGATAATTATACATATAGTTTACGCATTTTGAAAAATTCGGTAGATTTGTTCATGAGTCATACTTACAACGAAAATATTAAATGGTCTGTAAATTCATAAAATGATTCTTGTTGAGATAGGCAATGATAAACACTTTTAAATGGTATTATAATTGAGGGCTTAAGAAATATGCTTTTTTATAGAGTTTAGTGGTATCATTTTTATTTACGAATAAAAAGCAGCGAAAAATGACTACTATAACTTCTAGCATGATTTTTGTCGAGTTAGTTGATAAGAATATGTATATTTATATACATTTATAATTATATAACTGTAAAAAATTTTATGATACTCCTTTAATTTCCGAGATACATGTATAGAGGAAAAGTAGTAAACTATTATTGTAAAGTAATTGCAACTCATAGCAAAAGTTACTTATTTACACCCTCCTCAAGGTGTACTCTCTCAAAACTAGGGTGGAACGTAGTCAAAAATCACATTGTTACCTGTATGGTGATCACAGTGGCTAACGTTAAATGTAAAACTAGTTATTAATGAATTTTGTGGGCATTGATCTGACTATACAAATGATCAAGTGGCATTAAAAGCAGCAACAACACATTTAAAATAAATATACAAGGGATTGTCAATCTCACCTCAAAATTCAACGTATATTGAAAAAGAGTAATATGTGATTAATAAATATTGACTGAATGAGTTCCGAATTAACTGCCAGCCTTGGTGATCGGTTAGAGAAACGGGCTGTGCGGTACTATTAAAAAAAAGGAATGTAAAGTGGCATGCAGGGTCGCAAAGGAAGGCAGGTGGGTAAGGTGTTGGAGGATAGGAGTACCTTTTGCCGTGTTCTTGACGGTACTCTCCACCGTACTTGGGCCTAGTTCCTACTAAATCTATGATTTCAGGGATGCAGCTCGCAAAGACGGCCTAAGGCACAAACAAACACATTCTTTGTTTAGCAACTGCGTTAGGACATGGTCCTGTCTGAAAATACATTGGTACTGGATCTAAAGAGAATCTTCGGAGATCAAGAGAACCGTTTCAAAGAGCACATGAAGAATATTAGATGAAGATTAAGCAACTAAATTATTTGTTATTCACATTTTTGCTTTGTAGATAATATTGTCAATACAAAAATTATACACCTCTATTCATTAAGATATTTTCTTGACTGCTATTATGATTACAACTTTGAAAATTTTATTATATGTCTATTTTTTAAAGAAACGTTCATGTTTTCATCAAGTTAGTTTTTCAATAATTCCAAAATCGTGCGTACTAGTTATACAATATCTGTACGAAAAGTTAATTTTTAAATTTCTCTTAATGTTAAAAATTGAAATTTTGATAACGTGTTTTAAATAAAGCTTTTATTTAAATATTTTAACAATAACTATAAACACTTGTTAATTAATGCATGTTTTTAAGCTAAAAAAATTGAAATTATCTAATATGTAAATCTGCGACACATTAAAGTTAACTGTGCTTAATATTATAATAATTTTAGTAAAAAAAAATTATTATTTTATAAATTTGTTTAATGGATCTATTTATAATTTCTGCAAGTCGTAACAATTAAATAATAGAAGGAGAGATGAAAATAATATGTGTCACAAATATCTTTTACGGCGGAAATAGTGCAACTCAGTTTTATTTTAAAATTGTTCGAAAATTATATATTGCCTCAAATCTGCTCTGACATACATAAAATTAATTATAAAGTATACTAAAAATTATCTTTAAAAGCTATGAGAGACTATGTTATTATGCAGCGTGTTGTTGACAGTAATTTATCAATCCTGAAAACATGAAACTTAATTTGACAAATTTTCAGACAAAACCAATATTATGTTAGTCGAGCTATATCATTATTTCTATACACACGTACTACTTCCGTGTTTTACATAGAAGGCTCTAAGTATCACTCTAATTAATATAAGAGCACGCTATGAACTTTAGTGACACACTAGGAAGGAAAGAACAAATTAGGGAACTAATTTAGATAGGTTACATGTTATTGTAGAGAGCCACAATGGTTAAAAACATTTTATGCAAAAACACACTTCAAGCATTTTATTAATTTCAAATTTCATTCCAATGTATTTTATTACACAACACATACATAAGCAAAAGTAAAACATTAATGTGTTGAAAAATTAAAAAAAATTTTTTAATGGCAAATCAAGTTATTTTTAAAATGAGATAAATTTTTTCTTCATGAAATCGAAAAATAATTTCAAATTTAGGCATTTCATTGTGTAAGAAAAGAGTTTATCACATGTTTAACAAAGTTCAGAGTAACTTGTATTTTTAGAAAAATTATGTTTCTTAATATTTTGAATTTTTAAACTGTAGTTTTAATTACCTTATATGCAGTTTTTGATAATGTAGTTTTAAATAATACGTCTCATTAGAAAATAACAGTAGAGCATAAAATTTTACAGTAATTTAATTTGTGCGTTTTAAGCCATTGAATTATACTTCTTTTTAACTCATATTTTCATATTTATTTTCCTTTATGAACAAGTTCAAGCATATTTTTTTTTGTCCTTTCTAGAGAAAATTGGTATTGTAATCAGAGGGATTATATATATATATATATATATATATATATATATATATATATATATATATATATATATTATATTTATATATATATATATATTTCTAAAGTTCTATAGTTTGAAATAAAAAAAAGTTTGAAATTTTTCTATAGTTTGATAAAAAGCTAGCGAGATTCGCCCGTTTAAATATATTGGGTACCGATAATGCTTTATTAAAAATTTAGATTTAATTTTTAATGTATACTTCAATATGTGTGTATTTAAAATGATTACCATGTCTGCAACATAAATTGCAAAAGAAATATAAAGTTTTGAAAATCTTCGTTTTGTAACATTTATATAATTTAAAAATGTCTTCTTTTAATATTAAAGAACGAGCACAAAGTTAAAAAACATTTTTTAAAAGAAAAAATCTATGACATTAATTTAAAACCATTTGATTGCACTCCTTCATGCGAAGTGCTTAAAAATATTTAATAATTATGCAGTTTTTCATCCTTACATATATGTTTAACGAACTTCTTATATAGCATTTTAAATACAGATTTTAAAAATACACTATATATATTACATAACTAGGAGAACGATTGAATTATTTAAATAAAAGGGATAATACTATTATAAAATAGGCGATTCATACGGTGTTAAGAAGAAGACAATGCAATTAAAATATTATATTACCAATAGGAAATCTTCCTAATTTACTTAAAAGTATCTCAATACTGAATACAGTAATACCACGAACTTACGTGATAGGTGGGACTGAGTGATAACTACGTAAATCGGGGGTATGATTTCCCATATAAATAAATGTAAATTGCTTTTATTTGGGTCCGGAGATGGAAGAATATAATCATTTCGAAAAAAATGTTTAACTCTAGATAGATCAAGGAAGTCATTTTGACTGATTTTTAATTTCAAATAGAAAAACAATTACGTATATAATGACGCAATTTCTTAGACTTTTTAGAATACATTTTTTTCTCAAGTGAAGTAAACTTTTCTTATTGTTAATATTTACTAATAACTTGTTATATGACTGTAAACAATATATAAAATATTAAAAATTAATTTTAAACAAATTTCTTTACACATTAGATATTCTTTCCCAATCCAGTCATTTTGACCGCTTTTGGGCAATATAGATATATACTAAATTTCAGTCTTTGTAGTGTTAATAAAATCAGATAGCACACATACAAAATTGCAACCCGAAATTGTTTTGATGTAGAAGGTTTCACAAAATCTAACAAAGTTGTCTGCCGGCTTAAAGATTTTTTTTTCCTTCCACAAAATGTCCTCGTAGAATGCTAGTAGTTTTTTTATACACACTCAAGAGCCAAAACATTATGACCACCCCTACAGTTTGCAATGAACTCGCCTGGATAATGTAGAAGGCACGTGATCAGGTAGAAGTGGTATTGAACTGCTGCTGGAGAGTCTGAAGAATCATTCTTTCACTTATTTCTCTGTGTGATGGGAAACGTTGCGGATCTAAGCGACTTTGATAGAGGGCAGATTGTAATGGTTCGAAGGCTCGAAACAAGTATTTCTGAGACTGCAAGACTCGTGGGTTGTTCGCGATCTACAGTTGTTAATACTTATGCAAAGTGGATGAATGATGGTGGAACCAGCAATAGACGACATGGTCTTGGACGTTTACAAGCTATCAAAGAAAAAAGCCATTGGAGACTGTCTCGCATGGTGAAGCATAACCGGAGCCAGACAGTGGTTCAGTTGACAGCCCAATACAACGCAAGAACAAGTAGAATAGTATTGGAGCACACTGTTCAGCGAACACTGTTGGATATGGGGCTACGCAGCAAACGCCCCACTTGTATGCCTCTGCTGACCAAGCGGCATCACCAACTGCGCCTGCATTAGTCCCGGGAACATCGCGACTCGTCCATGGATCAGTTGGAGAGAGTTGCCTGGTCAGATGAATCACGGTTTGTCATTCATTACGCTGATGGTCATATCAGGATACGCTGTCTTCCAGGCGAACAGTTGCTCCCTCGATGTACAGTAGTCCATAAACATGCCGGTAATGGCCGTATTATGCTTTCGAGGACGTTCTCTTGGGTATTTCTGGGACCCGTGGTTGTGGTAGAGCAGACCATGAATGTTACAGGGTATCTGAACATCCTTGCGGACCAGTTGCACCCTTATATGACCTCTGTTTCTCCAGCTGGAAATGGAATATTCCAACAGGACAACGCCCCGTGTCACAAGGCTAAAATTGTGTAGGAGTGGTTCCAGGAACATTATGCTGAATTCCCGTTAATGTCCTGGCCACTTAACTTGCCGGATCTCAATCAGATAGAACACATTTGGGAAGTCATGGGACAGCAGCTCAGAGTTCAAAGACCACCAATTCGCAATATCTCGGATCTGCGTGACCGTTGCTTAAACATCTGGTTTAATGTGTCCCCGGCCATCTACCAAAGACTTGTGGCATCCATGCCAAGGCGGGTTGAAGCTGTGTTGCGTGCCAAAGGTGGATCAACTCGATATTGACAGGTGGTCATAATGTTTTGGCTCTTGAGTGTATATAATCCTTATTTTGTAGAAAAATATGCTCATCATTCGAGTCTATATTTTCTAAAATTTGCTACATTTGTTTAATTTAACTGATTCTTTCTGTTAAATTCCTATATGTTATTCAATCTTCTGATTAAACTGGGTTCAGAGACTTAAGTTTTTCATTGTCCTTCTCTTGCTCATGCATTTCTATGAGCTCATCAATTGTCAATTCCTAATTGTGTGAATTCAGCAGTTCTGGAACGTCATTACTATCAAATTCTAAATTTATTTGCCGGGCAAGCTGCACAACTTTTTCAATCACATTACCAATTTCACCAATTTTACCACTTTTTTCTCAAATAAAAGACGAATCGACAAGATTTGGAAATCGTGTAACTCCGAGTTTGCGTAACTCGAGGTATTACTGTATACTCTATTCTTTAATATTATATAAACAACATGACAAACCTAAGTTATTTCAGTATTTCAGATAAAACACATTTTCATTACCACTTCTTCACATTACTGAATAATAATGGCATGTTACAAGTGAAAATGTAAACATATAGAAAGGATCTCACCAGCCCAACGAGAATGAATAAAACGATAAATCCTCTTCCTAAGCTAGTTTCACAATAGATGTCACCATACCCGACGGTTGACATGGTTACAATTAGGAAGTATACGCACTCCCAGTATGTCAGATCATGTGGATTGCTGAAACTCAGAGGATCTCCTGAATTCTCTAACTGGAAAAAATAAATTCAAAAACTCACGTAAATGAAGAATACATATGTGGCACAAAATATCTGTAATTCAACCCCTGATTACACATCTTCTAGTTACAAAAAAACAATTTTAAATGGGAAACAGAAAAAAAGAGGTAAAATGTAGGGGGTAAAAATGGTAACATTATGCTTATTTTAGAGACTATTTTTTTCCTTTTAGATATTTCAGTTTTAACCCTTTATTTACCGCATTATGACTTACTGCACTTTTTTTCCTGCAATATTTTGTTTTTGAATCACTACATTGAAAATTAAGGGATATACATAAACAAAATACTCAACTTTGGGAAATTTAATTCGTTAGAGCTAATTAATTAATTAAAGATATTCAACTGTAAAATTAATTATTTAGGCTGTTAATTTAAAAATAAATAGTTGAATCATTTGCTAAGGACTTCATTAACATACAAAAAAAATAAGATACATTTTGGCATTAACTATTTTTTCGGAACAAAAAGGACAATCTTCGCAATCCACTGAAAACACTGTCAACTAGAAATGCAATTTCTGCAATAAAACTATTCGCCTTCCCCACTAAAATACTCACTACAGAACACGTGTAGCCATATATCTTGGAAGAGTGGATTTAAAAGAATATTCATGCCAAGTATCGTCAGAGTATTCGTAAAAATTGTTATTCTATGTAATTTCAAAGTGAGTGGTACTTATAAGTACCGTCGGTAGATAAAGGGTTAAAGGAGAGTAATTTTGTAATAAAAATTAATATTACAGTCTAAATATCATTAAAAGTAAAAAAAAATTCTTCAGAATGATATTAAACTATAAATTGTACAAGCGCGCAAACCAAACTAAAACAAATGCATCTTGCTAAAATAAAATTAATTATGAAATTTTTATGAAAATTTCTTAAATTGAAATTTTATAAATTAAACTGGGCCGGATTAATTAAAACTGTGAAAAATGAAATTTATTTTATTTGACTCGAAATTACTAGATATCCCTTTAAAAAAAAAACTTCTGCGTCTTTTATTTAAAAACTTCAAGGATTCAATTGATATATGCTGTACATATGCTGCCTCATCCAAAACCAAATGATATAAAGATATTGTATCATGTAAACCATTTGAAATTACAATTTCTGAAGTTTTTAAGGAATCTTATGATCATCAAACGATATTTAAAAAAAAAACTGTTTTTATATGCTACTTTTAATTTTTGAATTTTTTTATTTACTTTCAGTTCACAAAAAGTTTGAAGTTACAAAAATTTAATGGTATTTTTTTCTCTTTTTGAAAACTGTAATTAATTTTATATAAAACGCACACACATTTATTTATATTATTATTTTTATTATATTTTTTTCATACATAACATTCTAAAGTAGTCTTAGTTAAAGTTTTTGAGTTTATGACCTAAAGATTTCTATGTAATAACTAAAAGGAGTATCTTTCTTAACACACTTTTTAAAGTAATATATAAAAACATTTAATTTATATAAGAGTTCCATAAAAATACTGTGAGCACTAAGCTTCCCACGCGATAATACATTTCCTCATCTATGCTAATTTAAACGGATAAATGTTAAAAAAATATGTCTTTTTTACCAAGTGTTCATTTAAACCTTAAAGAACTTTAAAATAGTTTTACAATATTCTGTACTATCTTTTCTACAAAAAACATTTTTTTAAAGTCATAGCTGCTTTTAGTAAAGACAAAAGATTTCAACTACATCCTTCAAATATTACTGCAAGATCCGCTTCGACAACGCCAAAAAGAAGACAATGCATAATTATTTCCGTTACTCTTCGGAAGGAAGTGCTTTGCTTTTGAATTTTTGAAAATGAAACTGATTTAACAAATCTTTCTTGAAAAATGAAAATAATGACATGAGGACTATAATGAGGAATTTCTTTCGTTCGGAATGAAATAATGTTAATAGCTATCATATTGTTAATGGCTCTTTAATGATAAAAGCAATGCTTAGTCCATCTATTTTTAACCATACATCGTTTGTTTCTTTTATTACCAAGAGTTGAAAAAGAGAATCATTTTATGCTATGTTACGAAATATTGGTATTATAACCATAAAATTAAATATTTAGGAGATATAATAAAATAATTTTCTTTAAAAATCATCTTTATAATGGAGGCAATTATTTTCTGCGTAGTATTGCACATAAAACATTTATTTTAAGTTATTTCTTCCCGAAAATTTATATTAATAATTAATTCATAGATTTATTATTATGTATTCTAATTGTCGAATTAAAATGTCGTTAAAGATAATTGTTTGAATCCATGGTATAATTAGCAACAATACATCAAATATTAAAAAAATATATTTGTTATTTTATAAGCAATGTTTTTGCAAACGAATATATAAAAATATTCATTACAACATTAAATTGTTTTACATAAATAAATTTAAAAAATTTACATAATTTTAGTTTTATTTTGATCGTTTTAGTTTTGCTAGCAGGTAAAATACATTTTTAGAATTTAGTTTGGAAAATTTGGGAAATTCGACCTATTGTTTAAAATAAAGGTTCATGCATATTTGACTATTCAATCAATGAAAAGGGCTGGAAGTATTTAATTTGGGAAATTATAGTCTTTAAATTATTCATTCTGTCTATTTTTTTTTAATTCAGCGAAGTGTTCATTTTACGAAAAATATTTAAAATTGTATTTGGTTACATCAGTGCTTCTCAAACTTTCAATATTTGCGACCCAATATTCAATCATAATTTTTTTCTCGCCCCCCTTACACACAAAGAACAATACATTGAATTTAATCATACTATACTTTGACACTAAAGTTACAATACGACTTTATCCTCTTAAATGTCACTGGCGTATATATACGTCTTACTCAACCTATACTTTAAATGCCCGGACGTATATACAAGTCTTACTCAACCTATACTTTAAATGCCCCGGACGTATATACACGTCTTTCCAAAACATGATTTTTTTTCTGTGTACTGTTATCCATAAAATTATTCCGAAGGCTTTGGAATGCAATAAAGGACTTTAATAGTGGTTTTGAAGGATTTACTTACATCACAGAGGATTTTTCCTTATTTATTCCTTTTCTCCCTTCCCCAATACGTCACATATGCTCACTTCGAGGTAAACGGTGGCATTGGGGGAGCGAATAGCGCAACTTTTAATCGGCAGTTAAGGAATTATTTATAAACAGTACAAATTATCAAGATAGGTTTTTTTTTTGTGTATAATTAAATGTGAAAAGCCAATGGGTCACTGGTAACTATTAATTTTTTTAAAATTTAGGATTGTTAAATGAATTATAAAATACATTATGCAGTACTGACACATTTGCAAGTGTATTATAGCAGTGTAATTGTTATAATTTTATTTTTTATATGACAAAAAAAAGTATTTTGTTTGCTTTTAATAAATTAATATATTTTTTTAAATAATCTTTTGTTTTCGAATTTTTCATTATGCTCACGCCCCCGTCGCATAGTTATCACGCCCCTTCTAGGGGGGCGCGCCCCGCAGTTTGGGAAACGCTGGGTTATATGCAGAAAAATATTCACTGTACAAAATAATTTCTTTTTATGCTTAACAGTTTATTTTCAAAAATTAAATATAGTTCTAAGCAAAATTTGGTAATATTTTAAGTGTAAAAAAGGTTTTTTATCCATCGGTAGATAAAATGGATTATTTTTAATAAATAAGTAAATTAAATTATTTTTACTTTTATTAGTAAACTAGTTATTACCCACCCGCTTTCCTGAGTATTTCATGATACTTTAAGGCTATATGTATTGTTTTTAAATTATTGATATTCCTAAGTCTTCGTCGTTTGATTTAAATCTATAACGCCCTCTTATGTCCCCTGATTGAGAGTCTATTTTCACAAAACTCGTTCCTCATGAATCTCCACTTATTAAAAGAAATATGCCTGTTTACTTTAGTCTATAGGTTTAATAGTGACTTTACAAGAAATCTCGTGGTGAGTGAGTGAGTCGTTTTTGACCTTCATATAAAGAGTGTTTTTTTCCAGGTATAGAAGTTTAAGTTGGCATTACTTTCCAAGAGGGCGACCGATTTAACAGCTGTAAAGTGATTTATTCTCAGTTTGGTTTGGCAATTCATCATGAATAGACTCACGCCTGAACAACGCTTTCAACTGGGCCCAAAACGAGAGTGCCGTTGTTCCCGATTTTCATAAGCGAATTTTGTTTAGCGATGAAGCGCACTTCTGGTTGAATGGCTACGTCAACAAACAAAACTGCCGCATTTGGAGTGATCCACAAGTCCTCCACGCATTTTGAGTGAAGCTAATGCACAAGTGTATGTCGAAACACCGTTATATCCAGAAAAACTGACTGTTTGGTGCGATTTATAAGCTGGTGGAATCATTGGTCCGTACTTCTTCAAAAACGATGAAGGCCACAACGTTACAGTCAATGGTGATCGGTATGGAGCCATGATTACTAACTTTTCATTCCTGAATTCAACAATCATGATGTCCAGGAGCTGTGGTTCCAACAAGACGGCGCAACATGTCACACAGCTCGGGCCACAATCGATTTATTGAAAGACACGTTTGGTGACCGCCTAATTTCACGTTTTGGACCTGTGAATTGGCCTCCAAGATCTTGTGATTTAACACCACTAAACTATTTTCTGTGGGGCTATGTAAAATCATTGGTCTATGCGGATAAGCCCCAAACGCTTGACCATTTGGAAGACAACATTCGCCGTGTTATTGCCGATATACGGCCACAAATGTTGGAAAAAGTCATCGAAAATTGGACGTCCAGATTGGACTACATCCAAGCCAGCCGTGTCAGTCATATGCCAGAAATCATATTTAAAATGTAATGCCACAAGATTATCTTTCGAATAAAAAAAAGTCATGCCAATCGAATAATACATCGTTGTTTTATTGCAATTTAAAGTTCTATACCTCTAAAAAAACACCCTTTACATAGTTCAAGTTCATAAAAACAAAATATATTTCTAAGAATAGTGATTCAAAAGAAATTAGGCATCAAAACGTTTTGTTAGATATTTTATTTAAAAAATTGTAAAACCTTATTATAAGAGTACATCTCATCAATATTTCTGTAATTATTAATTACAGAGTTATTGAAAAGATACTGCAAAGTAAAATACTTCAAGAAATTCTGCTTAGCACATAAAGTGTAAGAAGCATTATTAATTAGCGCAAATGTAACATTATTGTTTATAACGAAGTGATACCGGGTAATCTACTAATTACATGATTTCGACCATTTTTACATTTCTTTTAATTCGCTTTCTTTCTTTTCTTTAAGATGAAATTTAATTGGCTGCACATACCAAGTGGATAATGCCAGCTGCCGTCAACCAGACACTAATGACGATGGAGACTAATTGGGCCAATCTTATGGATGAACTTGTCTTCAAGACATTCAGGTACTGCAGAATGTCTGGCACAGACATCAATCGCAATGCCCGCAGAAAACGGAGACCTGTAGGGAGAAAAGAATTTCTCGAGAAAAGTAAGAACTAATTTTTTTCTTAAAAATTTCCTTTATTTGGGAAAGCTCGCGACTTATTGCATATTTCCCTACACATTTATAAAACAAATGATTTTGAAAATTTTTCGTATACATTTGCATAATATATGCACTATATAGAACATATTTACAGTGAAATACGTTATCTTAAAATGAAATATTGGTTAACACGGAATAATATAACGATCCCGACAAACTACTATGTATTTTCAAGCATTCTTTTCTCTTAACATGTTACGAAAATCGCTTAAGTTATCCGACTACGTTCGGAACCGTGATTATCAAAAGCGCATAAGGGGATAATTTTCGTGATATTTATTGTCACTTAGATTAGAATATAAGCATAAAATTGTTTTAAGGACATTTTGATAAAAAAAAATTTATTTGAATACAATATTTTGACAAAAAATTAACTTAGAATAATTTTTTTTTCCAAATGTTCTCTTTTTGTGAAAAATACTTCTAATAGAATAATATTTTGCCTGTATATAGCTCAGACCTCTGTTCAGAGGCCGAACTAGAATTTTTGAAATATATAACTTAGAAGTGGGTTTATTCATATTTTACGACAACAGAGGGGAGCAATTTTAGGAAAAAAACGCGAATTATTATTTCAATTGGTGGTAACTCTGAAAATAATGTGAATTTTACAAAAATACTATTTGAACCTCTGTAGAGAGGTCTGAGCTATATACAGGCAAAATATTATTATGATAGAACCATTTTTCACAAAAGGAGAACATTTGGGAAAAAAAATATTCTAAGTTAATTTTTTGCCAAAATATTATATTTAAATAAATTTTTTTTGTCAAAATGTCTTGAAAACAATTTTATGCATGTATTCTAATCTGAGTGACGCTAAATATAACGAAAATTATCCATTTATGCGCTTTTTTAAAATCACGGTTCCGAACGTATTCGAATACCTTAACACAATAAAAATTCTCTTTTGTGAATGGTCAAAATACGGAAAACACCAGAGATTTAAGATAGGTATGAAATGAAAGAGAGGTAGCCATTGGACTTTTATACTGTATCATCCGAAGAATTCGTTGCCATAGATGAGGATAATGTGTGTGGAGCCCAAATTATGACGGACAAAGACATTTTGGAATATGTTAAAAGCTAAAAAAATATTACGACTGCGAAAATGAAAGGAACAATACAGCATCAGTTCTCAATTTTCCGAAATGAGGAACATCATGGAAAGTATAAGCAGTTATTTAGACGCAAATTCTAATGGTGAAATGAACAAAAATGACGACATCGCACAATTTTTTGACAATCTGAAGCTAAAAAAGACAATTGCGAAGAAAAATATCAGAGTGTTTCCCAAAAAATCGATAAATGTTCTGTTTTTCAAAAAAACTTGAAAATTTTGTATGCAATTTCATTAATTTCTTGTGAATGTTTTTGTTTCATTGCTTTTTATTAAATGCATGTATATATACAAATCTATGTAAATTAAATGTACTCTAATAAACTTAATTTTGTTAAATGTAAATATTTAAGTTCCCCCAATTTCTTGTTAAATAATTTCATTGTATATGTATATGCAGCATTTTCTATTCTATTTTCTTTGACCTCTTTGATTCAATAATAGATTGTAATGTAAATTGTACATTGCAATTATTGCTTTATAAAGTCTAAGCAAACATAAGGGAGCAAAATATCTCTTTCAATTATATCATCAAAATATAAAATAATTTTTTCCTATGACGAAGTAATAAAAGTGTTAAGAAAGATAAAAACGCAGCAGAAGCATAACGTAATCTGCGCGCCATTATTTAAAATAATAAACTCTGTTTTAATAAACTTTTCTTGCAATAAAGTAAACGTAAGGCAATTATTTCTTTTTAAAGACTTTTAAAATTGACGTTCAGTAAATTGTAAATAGGAGCATATGTTCTGACAGAAAAGTATTGCAATGCTAGTAAAATCTCATGTTATGGTATTTAAGTTCATTTATTATATTTTGCTCTCAAAACTTAGAAATACTCATCAAAACCCCTCTATTTTTCTACTTAACAATCAATGAAACCAAACTTTCATTTTGAACTAAATCCATTTTGGATGTATTCAGGCTTTCGAAATATAAAAAAATAAACATGATATTTTGAAAAAATGAAATATTTTTCTATAAAATACTTTTCAAACAGGATACAGTTCTTTGACATTAAATGAAAATAGCTTTATTATACCATTATATATATATAATTACGTACAAACTATTCCAAAAATATTTAACTTTACCTACACTAGAATTTGTGTAACATTAACAAATTACAAACTAATTAAATTTAGAATAATTAAAAGTCTGAATGCGCCACATCTTGTATTGTCAATATAAGGTTTAGCCAACCTTTAGGGTTTCACGGACCATTTTGATGACGTCTAACGCTAACCCGTTATACAAATACGCCTTTAAAATAACGGAATGCAAATACAAAATGAACTAAGCTTTATATTAAGTTATGTTTAAATATAATTAACACTCGAGTTCGTATAAATTATATATATTTGTTCGTCTTTTCTTACACTAATTTTTGCAAACCTATATTTAGATTCGACATTGGTCTCTAAAGTGGTATAATTTACGGAAACCAGTTATGAATTGTTTGTGTAAACTTCGTCTCTGAAAAAAAGATGTTTCTCAAACACTTGTGGATCAAAAAGCATTTACAAGTCGTTTATACAATTATTTTTAAAGGGAAAACTAAATAGCACATAAATATTTCTTGTTTCATTGAAAAATTTATAATTGCTTTTAAACGAGCATTAGGAACATATTTAAAATCAATTTACCTAGAAATCACTTTTATATTATTGACTGGCGTACTTAAATCTCTGAGAAAGTTTACTCTCTTAGAATAATAAACATTTCAAGATTGATTTTCCATTGGAAGTATTAAATAAGATTTTTGAAAGGGTTATTAGTAATAATATTTTAATGCCATTATCTACGAGAATTTATTTGCTTTGTATTGAATTTGAATCCTTTCAGATACACCCTAAGGTTATAAAGGTGAGTAAAGGGTATGAAAGAATCAGAACAATTCAATGGTAAACTTGTTCTAATACAGTGAAAATCGCTTAACACGAAACTAGAGGGACTAAAATATTTTTCGTATTACAATAATTTTGTGGAAAAGGGTAGTGCGAAAAAATACGTGTTTTCAATAAAATTAAGTTTATTAGAATACACTTTATTTACATAGAATTGTATATATGCATGTATTTAATGAAGATCAACGAAATAAACGCATTCAAAAGAACTGAATGATATTTAATACAAATTTTTCAAGTTTCTTAAAAATTTAACATTTATTGAGTTCCTGGGAAATGATCCGATATTTTTTCTTCACATTGTCTTTTATAGCATCAAATTGTCAATAAATTGTTCGATGTCATCCATTTCCCCATTGGAATGTTCGTCTGAATAATTGTGCCTACTTTTCATGATGTTCCTCATTTTGGAGGACATGAGCACCGGAGCTGCATTATTCTCCTTTTCGCCGGCTGAATCTGCATGAATTATTTTCTGAGCTTTGAACTAACTCCAAAATGTCTTTGTCTGCCATTTTTTGGGGCTGTACACATACATTATCATCATCTACTGCAACCAGTTATTTCGATGATACACTTCGACAGTCCAATAATACAGAAACTTCCTCAAACATTTCCTTAAAAAAGGGAAATCTTTTCGTGTAAAACAATTTTCGTGTCGTGTTAAGTGAAAAAGAATGCCTAAAAATGCATAGTTGTTTCTCGGGACCGTTGTATTATTTTGTGTTAACTGACATTTCGTAACTGTTTTCGGGTTAAACATATTTCACTGCGTATCAAACAATGAAATGACGCTTATAAAGAGTGTTTTTTCAGGTATAGAAGTTTAAGTTGGCATTACTTTCCAAGATGGCGACCGATTTAACAGCTGTCAAGTGATTTATTCTCAGTTTGGTTTGGCAATTCATCATGAATAGACTCACGCCTGAACAACGCTTTTAGATTCGTCGAATGGGCCCAAAACGAGATTGCCGTTGTTCCCGATTTTCATAAGCGAATTTTGTTTAGCGATGAAGCGCACTTCTGGTTGAATGGCTACGCCAACAAACAAAACTGCCGCATTTGGAGTCAAGCTAATCCACAAGTGTATGTCGAAACACCGTTACATCCAGAAAAACTGACTGTTTGGTGCGCTTTATGGGCTGGTGGAATCCTTCTTCAAAAACGATGAAGGCCACAACGTTACAGTCAATGGTGATCGGTATAGAGCCATGATTACTAACTTTTTCATTCCCGAATTGAACAATCATGATGTCCAGGAGCTGTGGTTCCAACAAGACGGCGCAACATGTCACACAGCTCGTGCCACAATCGATTTATTGAAAGACACGTTTGGTGACCGCCAAATTTCACGTTTTGGACCTGTGAATTGGCCTCCAAGATCTTGTGATTTAACATTGCTAGACTAATTTCGGTGGGGCTATGTAAAGTCATTTGTCTATGAGGATAAACCACAAACGCTTGACCATTTGGAAGACAACATTCGCCGTGTTATTGCTGATAGACGGCCACAAATGTTGGAAAAAGTCATCGAAAATTGGACGTCCAGATTGGACTACATCCGAGCTAGCCGTGGCAGTCATATGTCAGAAATCATATTTAAAATGTAATGCCACAAGGTTATCTTTCGAATAAAAAAATTCATGTCAATCGAATAATACATCGTTGTTTTATTGCAATTTAAGGTTCTATACCTCTAAAAAAACACCCTTTAGTTATGTATAAAAACTCTTTTCACAAAATGTTTGATATTTAATGTGATCCGTGTTTAAAGAATCAAAATAAATGCTTATTCAAGCTAAATAAATGTTTAATTAATCTAAAAAATGTTGAACTGATTCAAATAAATGTTTATGCATTTAAGCTGTAAATGAATTATTTAAATAAACGTTAGATAACTTACCTATCCACGTTCTGCCGAGATATATGGATATGAAGGAGGGCGGAATGGTGAAATAATCCACGAAGGAATAAAGCTCCAGCATGAACCATAACTTGTCGCTAGCAGCGATAAACTATGCAGACATACAAAAAAAAAGAATATAAGCAAGTTAAGATATTAACAAGAATTAAGATTTAAGACTATATGTCAGATTCAGAATCTAAGACTTTGCAATTTTCCATATTGTTCCTTCTTTTCTCATGTGATATTTTTTAATTAGAAACACCGAAAAGAAGAAAAATGCTGTTAAGTAATAAAGTAAAAAGATATTTCTAATAAGTTTTGACTATTTAAAAAAACTTAATTTTTAAAACATTGTTTCTAATCAAGAAATTTAATGTTTACATTCAATAAAGGATTGAATATAAATGAATAAATAAGATGCAATATAACTTTTAATGAATACCAGCGTAAGAATTTCCCTGGATTTAATTATATATGTAAAAATAACTCACCATACACTCATCCATTGATATTTATATCTGATTATAATTTGAAATTCAAATACCAAACATTTTTATTTGACTGAAAAAAAACTCTGATCAAATATTTAAATATTAGAACAGTAGATTTTAAAAAAATAGATCATAAAAAAGAACTTAAAACCCAAATATTTAAATTGCTTTTCTTTGCGAAATTACGAAACCTCTTATTTCGATTCATTTTATTTTAAAGCTGACTATTCAAAGGTTATTTGATGAAGAACTTTTCTTTCAAACTTTTTATCATAGTGAAGATAAAACAAACATTTATCTTATTTTTAAAAGATCGGTAATTCATTTCTAAATACTCTTGTGGAATGTAGTGAATTTTTACTAAACTCTATCTATGTTTTCGTACGTTTTACATTACACCTATTACCTTCAGAATGTTCAAACAAACAACTAAGGTGTTAACATTTGTTTTTCCTTTCATATTAATTTCAGTTTTTAGTATAGTCTCTCGATCAGAATTTGTTTTCAAAATTTCTGTTTGAAATAAAACAGTAGATATTTCAGAGCATTTCTTGATACTTAAGTATTATACCATTGATCAAATTCGCCAAATGAAAAGGCATTGAATTCTAAAATCTCGCCAAATGTTTTCAGGGTTTTCATTGCATTCTAATGTGCCCTGCACTGTTGGCAATATATCTCAGCATTTGGCGGCACCTTTTGATCTGATGAAAATGGTCGACAGTATAATACATAAGTACACATTTATCAAATAAAGTTTTAAATGTACTATTATCTCTAACAAAAGCGGAAATAAATACAATACTCACGCGTATAAAAAAGTAGACCATAAAAAATATATTTAGTGCTAAGTCAATCTGCTGCGTAGTATTTGTGGACCATGAATGACACGTCTCCACTTTATCTCTAAAATAAAAGGAAAATTATTATTTTTCAGATAAATGTTACATATTTTACCAACATCTTTGAAAAGAATAATGAATATTAACAATAATTGCAGGATCTAAAGTGCTGAAAAAGATTAACGCAAATGCATATTTATGATGTGAATTGTAAAAAATGGAGATGAAATTACTATGTTCGTGTTAAATTAAAAATATTTTTGCGAATCTTTTGAAAGAAAGAAACAAAAGGTTTGCTAAAAAACAATTTATTGATATAAAAATATACATTTTATCCGAACGTGCATTATCATCATCATTATCATTAAATTAAGATTAGTATGAAATCAAATTAAAATGTTAAGTAAAGTATATCAACACATTTCTGAGAATACCGCTTACAGCTAAAATTTTTATTTATGTCACTTTTATATTTCTAGGAAGCTATGTTTCAAGGAATAAATAATTAAATTTGGATCTTAATCATTCCTTCAGAGAAACAACTTTAATTGATTTCACGTATTTCTACGATCATTATGTAGATTGATGGGTTTTAGATTCTAAATTAAAGTTACTCAAACCTTTCCTTTTCATATCAATGACTTAGATTCGTTTAATTATCTGTAATTTATAAAATCTGATAGAGATAAATTGTTTTTTAGAATTTATATCATAAGTTACACAGTATATTTATTTTTATAGAGTTTGAAAACTTTTATACATAGAGACATCCTCTCCAAGATCTTATGTATTTACCTGCGTAATTATGCTCTTATATATAAAAATTAACATATAAACGAATGCTTACAAACATAGATTGAGTGATTAAAAAAACATGTGACTAATTTTGAAAGGTGGTGTACCTCACTAAAATTTTTTTTCTTTGCACAAGAGAGCGGGAAAAGATCGAGTGGATGTGAAACACAGATGCGCAAACATAAAATAGTAAGACATAAAAATGTTATTGATTTACACATGTCACAAAGTGATTTATTATAGTAAAGAAATGCTCAAAGTTATTAGAACCAACAACAATGCAAGTTTGGCTGCATCGCTAGAGTGATTAGTGAATAGTTTCAATATGCCTGGTATTTCTCAGAAGCGTACAACCACCCAAAATTGTTCGGAACTAGATAAACTCATAAAAAGGAAGCGAAGCTCGATAAATCTGACCATCTGGTCCTCTACCGCTAGCTCAGCTGGCCAACCAAGGCATTGCAGCTATGAAGTTTGTAGTTAGTATTGGTGGATCTAATTCTGAGGATTTATAAAAATTGCTGTCAAGATTTCTGTGGGCAGTTATAAGTAAAAAAATGCGTTTTTCTTTCGTATCGCACTTTTTGTGTGCTTATCTTCGTGCGCCATTTGCACTTTTTTACACAGACAAATGTGTTTGTTGAAATTAGTTGAACCGTCCCTTACTTTTTGTATTCTAATGAGCAAAAATCAAGAAACAAACGTCTTTTTGTGAATTTTAAAAAAAAACTACTGAACCAAACTATTGTAACTAAATTTGAAAATACTCGTTGTTGCTTATGAAACCTGATTGACAGTAACATAAGATCAAGGTCCACGATATTCATCACGGCTAAGGGATAGAAGTTTACGCTTATCGTTAGCCTTAGCTTTGAGCACCATGCAGGTGACAATACGATTTTCCTCGGTTCACCCTGGGAGTGTGGTCAGGGGTCTCCTATCTCTCTTCCCCTCCCCCATCCTCATAAGACGACTTGCGGCTCGATAGCTATTTAGAATACCCCCATGCAGAGAAGGCACCACACATTTACAAACATCCATGCCTTCTCCGGGATTTGAACCCAGGCCCTACGGCACCGCAGTCAGCGACACTAACCACTATATCGAGGATGGGTGGCTATTTGAAAATACTTAAAAGTATTAATAAAAAGGTACAATCAAAAATTGGCTATACTCACTCATGATCATGATTTATGCTCATGGAAGTATGAAAGTCTAGAAATGGTGTAGAAAGATGGCTACTGTGGAGAGTTTAAGGTATCCGGCTAGGTTCGGAGATGAATTTTTCAGAAATTGATTTTCTGAATAATTTTATTGTTTTAAAGAACATAAATCGGCTTAAAAAGTCAGAACTATTAAATAACTAATATGTATCGCCGTTTTTTTGAAAAAAATTTATTTTTAGGAAAATTTAGCAAAATTTTTTAAGTTAAGAAAAACGTGATAAATAAAAATAAATTGTACATTATGCAATTTTAACGTCATTGATATACTTCTTGATCCCTCTGAAGTGTCACAAACCGCAGAATAAAAATATTTTAAGAAATAAATATTTCATTAGCATTTAAATTTGATGGCGATGAATTTTCGTCAAAATTACTGCACGTTCTAAGCTAAAAATGGCTGTAAAATGTGATTAAATGTAGCTGTCTTAAAACTTACTGTTTGTTACACTCTGAAGGGCCCATAGCATATATGCTACAAATTTCTTTGCATTTGATTGGATTACTTAGAAGATATAACGTTTTGCGTGCACAAATTATCATGAAAAGTTCATTCTTCAAAAAACGAATTAAAAATATTTTTATTAGTTAGGTAAAGTAAATGATATGAAAAGAACTTGAAAACCTCTCTAGTTTTATGTGGTTTTCGTCCTTCTTCCTCAATAATTAATTTCTTTTTTCCCTAGTCGGATACTTTAATGCGGGGTATGATCATTTTAACAACATTACTGGTATCTCGACAAATTCTCATACTGTTTATGAGGTCTTGGGATATTAAACCTCAATCCTTTAACCAGGAGTATTCTGAGAGAGGCTTTGCGAGCAGCAATTTATGTTTCAATGGCACATTCTAGATGTACTCTGTATACTTCAGGTCTAAAATTCTGTGTGTGTGTGGCTGGATATATCTTCTTTCAATATCCTCAGTCTCGAGGAATTCGTCGACCAGTCAAGCCTTTTGAAAATGAGCGTTTATCGTCCATAACAATAAACTGGGTTCCCACTGCCCTTCCGGAAAGCCTTGAACAGAGTTCTAATATTTTCTTTCCATATCACAGTGAAAATAAGGTGTCTCCCCGGAAGACCTGCAACTCTGTGGGTTCATTGAACATCATGCTGACTCAGACCATAACACCGCCATTTTCATGTTGTTGTCAAGTTGATACTCATTCAAAGTCAAGTTGATTCTCTTCAAATATAAATATATCGGGAAATAGTGTCAAGCTATGAATCGTGACTCTTTAGTGTATCGAATACATGATCACACTTATCTTGTGTCCAAGAATGATGTCGCTGGCAAACACATCCGTCTTGCTCAACTGGTGCGTTATGTGTCCCAGACATATAAACTTATCCTTCCGAAATTCTTTTTTTTTGCACGTTTTTCAGCAACACTATTTCGAACACTTTGGAACGTAATAAAATGACCTTGACAGAGTTTGCAAAGGATTTACTTATTTTTGAGAACAATTTGCTTATTTGTGCCTTTTCTTATTATTTGCTTATTTGATTTTTTATGCCCCCTCCCCTATACACCACATAGGCGTACTTATGTGAAAAATGGTGGCACTGAGAGTGATTCACATAACTTTTAATTGGCAGTTAAGTGGTCAAGGGATGTTTGGTGGAAGATGAGGACGGATGTATTGTGCGTATGTTGTCCCACTCACTACATATCAAGTGGGCTCTTCTATGCCCTGGAGAGATAAGGTCTTAGATGTTTGTTCTCCTACATCTCTCTTACAGTATACTTTAAAACTGAGAAACCAAAATTAAAGAATAGTTAATTTAAAAGCTCACACAATCCCCCTGTTTCAACTTGAACTTAAATATAAGTAGTGGCCATCCTGGTATGTGGCGGATCTTAGGCATCTTATAACTAGACTTAGGGATATTTTTCGATGTCCTGGAACCAATTGCACAATCTGGAAACCAAATTTTGGGGCATTTAACCTTCTTGCTATCGCTGCTTCTGCTTACCTGTATCCACTCTCCCAACTGCTACCTGTTTAATCCATCATCCAGACATAACTTGTATGTTTGTTTGTAAACATTTCAAAATTAATCGTAAGCCTTCAAAATCATGAACAAATATAGTGTTTAAAGCCCTTTATTCTTTGTTTTCTTGCATAAAATAAAGATTAGATTTCATTGAATGATTAACACATTTCTCTTTTTTTAACTCTCATTAAAAATGGTTGATTAGTTTTTAAAAAATCCGCGAAAACGTGTTTGTTACTTAACTTAAAACCAATATATATATATATATATATATATATATACTATATAGTTTCTATATAAATTTAAGAATTCCTGTATATGTTGAAATTTATTCAAATTTACATAGATATATTATACTAATTCGAATTGAGATACAAAGAAATATCCACCTACACCTACATAGTTATTTTATTAGTTGCAAAAGTATTACTTAGTAATAATATTTATTATTATTTATTGAACTGTGAAAAATTACTTAGATAGTTTTCTAACAAAGCAAATTTCAAAGAATTTCTTATTCTTTTGTTTTAATACTAAAATTAGGCCTTATGTAACTTCTAAATGTAACGTTAAAAATCGTGATCAATCTGTTTGATATAAATAAATACATTGTCTCACACGAAAAGTTAGATATTCTTCAGATTTTATACTTCATTTAACATTTTTTACACATTTTCTAGATGACCTTGGGAGTTTGTTCCTGATATTTTTTGTGCTAATTTACTCTCACCAAGTAAAACTTTTTTTGGTGCTCTTTAGAAGAATATATTTGGGAAAAAAAAAATTCTTAAGGGTAGAGATTGAACAAAATAACCAGTAATACTATTGTAGAAATCAATCATTATAATATAAAGAAAAGAATATGAAGGTGAATGTGATAAAAAAGAAAGCAGGTATATATATATATATATATATATATATATATATATATATATATATATATATATATATATATATATTATTAATTACACACCAATAAATACTTAAACGTTTAATTTAAAATCACATTGCACACATTCTCACAATTTGAGTTTTAAGGCGACATAGAAAATGTTAATTCAGAATTAAACTTTTCACTACATTGTGTGAACTTGATACAAATTATTTTCAGTTCAAAGGAAGTTAAAAATTTGTAAAACTGTAGAAAAACTTAGATGAAATTGAAAATTTATAATAATATTTTCTTCTTTATATGTATTTTTAATAAGACTATATAATTACATTGCATATGCACGAGTTAAAATTGCTCTTTATGAAAGACTTCTAATAAAAAAACAGTGGAAAAGTTAAAAAATAATGGAGACAAATAATAAATGTTTTCATCCAATGAACACATAATTTTAAGTTAATATGAAATACACACATGCCTGATTATGTACTCTTTCGTGTAAAACCCTCATTTTTAACGATTTGGGTGGACAATTAAACATAACATATAAAACCATATGGCGAAAATTAGATATTTAAGTAAAATACTCACATTGTAGTACTAAAAATTATATTATATAGAATATATTCAATTCAAATATTTCATCATAAAACTAAGAAAATAGCAATACTTAAAAAACATTTGTATGGAATATATTTGTAAGAATGTAACGTAAAAGTTCTGCAATAGATAGGTGACGAGAAATTCCACAACATAATTAATAATGCAATCTAAAAGAACTGATCCAGCTGACGATGCAAGAAGGACATAATTCAGCTATCGGATGAGACGTGTGCAGGGATAGAATTACATCCTGACAGCCTATTTTCTCTTATGCTTTCCTGATTATGAGTCAGATGGGATCTTAGGATATTATGGGAACTGAATTGGAGGTGTCGGATTATGAATGGGGAAAAGATGGCACTTTGCTTTTCTTATGAGAATATTTGGTTCTTTATTCTGCTTCGATTATCACAACGGAAAAAATCGTATCATTAATTTGACAGTTAGAGGATTAGATAGATGATATAAGATGATGCGTAGTTTCCCAATGTGTTTATCGCCAAAAATAATAAATCAAAACTAAAACAAAACGACTTACCTATTTTCGATATACTTTAAATTAACCCTGTATTTTTTAAACATTAATACTTATAATGAATTTCTAATTATCGAAGTATTTGGAGATATGGAACTTAGTAACTTTTTGTTTTTAACTTAAAAAGTAATTACCTAGCGAATATTTTCAAAATATATTCATCGTCCATTCTTCACTGCAATTTTTTTTGAAAATGCATTGAAAATTTTAGGAGTATATTGGTTGTGTGGGACTTTTTAAATTCCTCCTTTGATAGAAAAAACCCGTGAGAATTGAATATAAAATTATTTATATGCATCTGCAATACATATACAAGTAACATGACACCCCTAAAATTACACGTATTTAAAATCAATCAGTTTTGTCTTAAAATTATCAAAATTTGTAGTTAGTAATAGTACTAAAAGATAAAGATGAAAATAATTTCTTATATACCTTTAACTTACCCTGTGTTTTCATACCTAACGTATATCTCCCAATATAAGCTGACCCTTCTACAAATGGGAAGATATATTACTTAAAAAATTTAGCGAAAATTCGAAAATATACTTCAGACGAATTGAAAATTAAATCTTGAATATGATTTTGGGAAGACAAATTTGTATACGGATCGTGATCGTCGACATGTGTTTCATGCTCTGAAGGAAACATTCATTGCATCGTGATCATATGCATTCGGACGTCCTAATTTGTGAATTTGACTTTTTTATTCAGATACTTACTTTGAGAGATTTATGTGACTTTTTTTCCTAATTTAAAATAAAAATTTTAATCAAAACATACAGAAAGTAACCCGTTATAAAATAAATTTCCGCATGAATAGAGGAGATTATTAAAAAATTAAATTTTTCCTAAACAACGTTTTTTTTCAATCCCTTCTATTATCTCACACTCTCTATTTATTTATTTATTTATTTATCTTGGGGAATTTCAATCGTTAATAAAATACATTTTAAAGCACTCAGTTGAGCTGAAATTTTACATACATGATTATTTTGGATGACAATACACTAAATTAATTATAATTAATAAAAAATTAATTGATTAAAACTTATTACTCAAAGAATTACAAATACATCCACATTGGCATCATTTTTGGCGACTTTGCGACCATTTTGGTGATTTGCATCAAAACTTGAAAAGGTTTTTATCTCGCATTTTAAAGCGCTCATTTGAGCTGAAATTTGCTATACACTATTTTTTTGGGTAAAAATAGGATAACTTAATTATAATTAATTAAAATTAATTGATTGAAACGAATTATTTAAAAATTTTAAATAATATATACATTTATATATACATATATTATAAATAATAATTTATATTTATATATAAATATACATATTTATAATAATTGTAACTATTTAAACAAAATTAGCTGAAATTAAATTTTTCTTCGTTGATCTAAGTAGGAATGGAATTAAATATTTTTTTGTATTACTTGTGTGTTTCGAGATTAGGAGATACGTATATTTAAGCTGATCCCTTAACTTTAACAAAATAATGTTACAAAATCGTCGGTTTACTCACGAATATTTGAAAGAAAGAATTATTCGAAACCTTAGAAGTAGCTTATTAGTTCCGAGAAAATTTTATCAAAATGAAAATTAATCAAAACTCACATCCAGTCTGACTACACTACATCGAATGCACCACTTCTAAAATTGTATATTTGTAGCTTAAACTTCGGAGTTTTGCCGAGATTGTTGGCGAATCGCTGGAGTGTTCGAGGCACACATTCTCGATAATATTCTCTGTGGATCATTGATTGCCATCAAGATGGAAAGGCTTCCAGCGGACCATCAAAGTTAAGACTGGGACTAATGTAGCAGAACTGAGCAAGCTATAGTTCATGTCGCTGTCCAGTAAAGGATAAAAGGAAGACATGTTAGGACTTTGGAACACTTGTTTCCGAATTTCGGAATAGGTGGATAGCGATGTTTCTCGTGTTCGAGGCTCAGTAAATCTCGAGTACTACCGGCGTTAAATTATTGTGCAGGAATTCAAAATCTAAAGTGGCCTTTTAGAATTTTTAATGTTGCTCACAAAGATAACTTGCTTCCGACGATAATTTTGCATTGTGACTAAAGGACTATTTAGAATAATTGTAATTGTAATTATTATTCATTGTAAAATAAAACCTTATATAAAATAAAAAACCTAAATTGTACGAATAGGGATTGGGATAAATATACTTAGTTTTAGAAAATGTTATAGATTATTAAATTTATCTTCGATTGTATAAAATAATAAGAATGAATATTGATTTTATAATATTTTAATGTTATAAGAACTCAGATGCATATAAACAGAATTACTCATATTAATATTATATTTTGTTTCTTTGATAGCAATTAATATCTTAAATCAAACTTTTACAGAATTTAACTGTATTTTAATGCTTCTTATATTAAATTTGTATTTGTATTTTATTAAAATAACATTTAAATATTAAACTTATTCTAATATGAGAGATTGAATAAACTTTTATTTTATAAGTATCAAAACTTTTATTTCACGAAGTACTTCGAATTTCAATAAAAAAAAAGAAAATCTTTTGCACTAAATAGTTCTAAGTAACTGGAATTCAGTTTTTAAATCTCTGCTAAAGTTCTTACGAGATTTCTCAATGCTCATACTGGTATATGTAACTTATACATATGATGTCTAAGATAAAACTAAAATAATGTTTAAAACTAAAAATGAGAAATTTTCTGCCTTTTTTAATAACTTTTCTTCAAATTCAAAATTTTAAAACTAAATGATATATTGTTGCAATGGTACTCCTCCAAAATTTATCGCTATACGCGATTTAGGACTACTTCGGAATGAAATATTAATAGAACTTGTAGGGGGGGAGTCAATATATTCTATCAAATGAAATTTCTCAAAAATACATAGATGCGTTAAAAAACAATGTGTCATCTAAACCGGGCTTAGTATTTTAGTGAAAATATTTTGGATTCGAATTTTCTAATTAAATTACTTTTGGAAGTTGGCGAGCATCGTAATTTTTTTTTAAAAAAAATGTTCAAATAAATTATTAGTTTTGAAAACATAGGTTTTACACATTTTTCTATAACTTACAATTTTTTTTTATTTTGAATAATTAATCAAAAATACTCAGTAGTTTTATAAAATTCTCATGATAGGCAGATTTAAATATATACATGTAACGCGTACATGACATTCTAAATGATACAGTTTTATAAAAATTCTCAAATGAGTATTAATTCGGTATTTTAATGCATTACGTTTCTTTAATTAGTCTTAGAAAACAACTTATTACAAATATAAAAATGAACTATTATTCACTGCTGCAAAAAATAGGGAAGCAAGCAAAAAAATGCAGAAAACTTTTCACGATAGCCATGCATGGGTATAGTAACTCAAATTAATACAGAAAAAAAAGAAGCCCAAAACAATTGTATGGGAACTTTTATTCTTCGGAATGATATATAGATCATGAAGTGATGTTTAGACCACATATATGGTTACATGCAAATGACAAAAAAAATAATTGTTTAAAATTGATACAAGATGTTTAATATGATATGTGCCCCCCCCACCCGAACTGCTAATAGTGCCATACATATGTTTAGCATGGATGCGATGAGGTTATAGATGATACTTTGGCGAATATAATTCCACAAAGGAGTGCACTTTCCTCATCCCAGACCGTAAGTGAAGGCAGTGATCTCGTTAAAAACGTCGTAAGAATGAGCTCTAAGCACATGCTGTGTAAGATTTAAGAGAGTAGAACATTTCTGCCACTCTATACGCTGCATTATTTCAACTTCAAGTAAATTCTCCACAAAACGAGATGCATGATTTCTGGCAGTATCTTGCATTAAAAGAATGGAATCACCAATAGCTGCAGCTTAAGGTACGTCATGGGATCTTAGGATTTCGTTTGCATACCTTTGAACCGTCTAGTAAGCCGGTCATTGCGATCGCTTATGGGAATACCAGCCCATACCATAAAACCACCTCGTCTGTAATGTGTTCTATCCTGAGCGAATATTGAGTTACTTCAAGTGCATCCTTCTCGCCATACCAAAACTTGTTTGAAATCACACTCTAAACTGAATCTGGACTTGTCTGTAAGCAGAATTTGACTCACATAACTTTTATCCAATGTCAATGCTAAGCAGTCCACTTTCTTCGGGGCGCACGGTGCCTTGCTGTCGATGAATACACACCATTGGTCTGGATCACGGGTAGTCAACCCAAATGACCTTGCGAGCCACTTCGGAAAAATAATCTCGCGGGGCGTACATAAAAATATGTATCTTTATATCAGATTAGGAAACAAAAAACATTTATTAGAGTGAAAATTTAAAACAGAATGAATTATTATTATTGTTTTCATTATTTTTCATGTATACAAACATAGATGATATAATAATGTTTATGTAATATAATAATGAAAAAACATCACTGATTGCCTCTTGCTTTTTTTGGGGCACTCCAAACAAAAAAGGAGGAGAAATGAAAGTCGCACACACACAGAATCATGTGCCATCCATAGTAAAGGATGTGAAATTTGGAATTTATCAAAAAAGTAATTTATTATAGTAAAATCAAATGCAAACGTTTGATAAAATATAAATCTATTTTAATCTAAAGAACATTTCTATTATCAAAAAGGATTTATTTTAAAACAAGAGCAGGTAACAGACAAATATATTGTACATTTCTCTCTCTCTAAATATATATATATATATATATATATACATACATATATACATATGTATATATATATAAATTTCCCATCAAATAAATTTCAGAATGAAAAAAAAACTTTAAAAACCTGATGTTTAAATTTTTTTCAAAAAATAGTCACCTAGCTGCAACTTACTGGCGGGCCACGTGTTGGACACCCTTGGTAAAGACGCATACAGACCCCCCTCATGAAGCCCATTCCGAATTGTTTGGCTTGAGACCTTTCGTCCCGTTGCCAAAAGAAACTTTGAATTCTCCTCGTCGTATTGGCTGTTCTGTCTTGACGAGCTATTTGCAGGATATATCAGTCATTATTTTTTGAGGTAATACGTGGACGACGTCAATCGCGCCCTGTTCATTGGAATAAATTCCACAGTATTATACTAACACTTATTACCACTTTAAAAGCATCCATTACAGTTTCTTGCATTTCCTTGGATTAAAGTCTCCCGATAATACACCAAGCCATCGATTCAGGTAGATGACGTTGTCTTGACATTTTCCAGATCTCTTTTCTCAAAACAGCAGCCAAAAGATTACATATTACCATTGAGACAACGAAAAAAGTAGCTTCTACAAAACCACGATTTCTGCACTTATTTTCATTTTATGGTTCTGACCCCATGTACGTTGATTTGCGTATGAAGTCTTTTTCTGATTTTTGCTACATTTTAGACTAGGTATATTTTGTTTTACACTAGTTAACAGAAGAAATGTTTGCGTAATTTAGTTAAATCCGTATTCTCCTTTAATTTATTTTAGAAGTGTATATCTAAATTTTATTTGTAATAAAATTGACCTATTTATTTGCAATGAAAGTTATTTTTTTAAGGGAGTTAAAAATTTAAATTGTTTCCACGATTCTATTAAACAACGTTCTTAAATGCTTGAGATTTGAAACGAAACTTTATGATGCCAATTTAAAAATTTGTTACGTTAAAATATCCTTTATAACACCGTATTGTGTCTATTACTTCGTGAAATGCAACAAATATTTCAAAACACAAGAAGCGGAAATTAGGTTTAAGAAAATAATAAGTTAAAAAATATTTTATTAAAGAGGAAAATAAAGAAATACACGTGTAATATATATTTTTTAAAACGCGAGGCTGCGGATTGGTAATTACCATTGCAGTCTTAGTACATTCCTTGGGGGCTGGTGCCACTTTTTAGTATGACACCATATAGGGTGCCACATTAAAGGGGCATCATATAGGTAGATAACAATTGCCACGCATTAATTTTGAAGCCCAGTTTCCTACCTAGAGGGAGGCACCTGAACTTTGACGATGCGAAACTGTACTAAGAATTAAATTTTGCCGAGAGAACCCAAGTCAAACAGGCATTCCAGAGATCTTGAACATATCGAAACATGGACGCTGTCACTTTTTTGCATTTTGAAAATCCATCGACTTGGGCCGGGGTCTAACACGCAAATTCCGGTGTACATAGACGGTGCCAAACCAACTATGCCACCCAGCCGGCAATACGCGTAATATCCAAAAAACCTTCGGATACAAAAGTCAAGTTTAAATTTTTATTGAATAGATGTAGTAAACTTATATAAAGACAAACAAAGAATAATGAAAAGTTTGTTGAAAAGAAATATTTAGAGATAAGGAATTCGAAGATAAAATCTTATGACATCTTATCTTCATATAACTTATATCAAAGCTTGAACATACAGAAACATGGACGCTGTCACTTTTTTGCATTTTGAAAATCCATCGACTTGGGCCGGGGTCGAACACGCAAATTTGGGTGTACATAGACAGTGCCAAGCCAACTATGCCCCCAGCCGGCAATACGCGTAATATCAAAAAAAAAAAACCATTCGGATACAAAAGTCATGTTTAAATTTTTATTGAATAGATGTAGCAAACTCATATAAAGATAAACAAAGAATAATGAAAAAGTTTGTTGAAAAGAAATATTTAGAGATAAGGAAATCGTAGTTAAAATCTTATGAATTAAATTAAATTTGTAAAAAAAATACAGTTTTTCAGTTTACTCTTGAGACTCACCTTATAAAATAATTTTTTTCTATTTTTATATTAAGTGCCCATTGATATATTTTTCAGAAAAAAATTCAAATGGAAAGATTCAAGTGTGTATCCATTATTTCTTAAAAATATGAAATGCTCGTAGATTTCTATTTTTATTTTACTATTGCTACATAAGAAGTACACAATATCAATAACTTATTTCTAAAGTTTAAAGTTCAAAACCTTTTATTGTTGTTAGGGTGTTGCTCATCTAGTCGAAAATTTTGTTTTTTTCAGACTAAAAAAACAAAATTACTTCTTGGAACCATGGTTGTTTTCCTTGGATTAGATGACTCAGTCCAATGCCCAGGAGAATCCATGGATTCTATCAGCAAAATTGCTGCAGTAGATTGCTGCGTTGCATTTTAAATAAGATTATACCGTTTGCATTTAAACTATTGTTTCTAAGCAACGTATCAAGAAACAAGGGTAAACGAACTTTAGATGGGATACAATGAAAACAAAAGTTTATTAGCTTTTTCTAAATGCTCTAAAAAGAATCTAATACATATGCACAGAAGATCAGCGGATTTATTTGTTTTTGAATAATTCATTCGTTGAAATTCGATAAAGGAAACGCACTTAAAGAACTTTCAAATAATAAAGAAAAGTGAATGAAATGCTTACTTGTTACTTAGAAATATTATTTGCTCCTTACAAGATACATAAAATATTTTTTTTAATTGTTTTGGAAACTATTTACTGGGAAATAACAAAAAAAATTACATTTATTTCACTTAAGGCATTCACTTAATTGAAAAATAATGAAAGATGTTTATTTAATTGAAAAGATAAAAAACTTATTCATTTCATTTAAACGAAAAAAAAATGTTTGCTTGCTATGTTTAAAAGATTACTCATTCAAAGTAAAATATATTTCTATATCTATTATATATTGGAGTCTTTTTATTTCATTATTATTACAATAAATAAATGTTTTAATTATTTTTTATTATAAAGTAAATGTTTTAATTCTTTCACAATAAAATAAGTAATATATATATATATATATATCAGTGGCGCACGCAGGAATTTTTCAAGGGGGGTTCGAGGTCGAAAGTTCACCATTCTTGTATCATGCTCCTTTTGATTATGTCGATTTTCGGGAACAAAACATACTAAAAAACTAATTATTGAATAAATAATTAGCATTAATTAATAAAATTAATAATTAATAACAAATACTTAAATAAATTTTACGTACTATATACTTAGAATTATAATCAATCGGGAAAAAATCGAGGGCTTTGGGGGGTGTCCGGACCCCCAGGACCCCCTCCTTGTGTGTGCCACTTATATATACATATATATATATATATATATATCGTATTGAGATAAGTTGGTAGTCAGTTTGTGAATTGCAGTCGTTGCAATAAAAGAGCTTTTTGATATAAATCACATCATCATTTATTTAATTTTAATAATTTCAACATCAGATTTTTTTAACATGCTCTTTGCTCAAGGACAAAAACAAGAGAGGGAATTATTCGTTTTCTAAGTTACAACACTCAAGAAAAAAATAGGGAAAAACATAATATAAAAAATATAATCTCGTGTTCAAGTGAAGGGAATTATTAGTTATTCATAGAAATTACATCAAAGTTTTAGGAAAAAATTTCAAACGCGCTTAGTAAGTCCTGTGTAAGCTGTAATGATGTTCTCTTACAAGGAACCACCCATTCAAAGTCTAATCCCTTTAATGGAGAATTACTAACAAATCTGTCAAAGTGTATGTTTTAATACTTTAATACAAGATGAAATTAAACGCGTTTCGAAGTAAGGTATTCGGAATTCTGATTTAGTGACAAATATATTAGATTATAAAATATTAAGCTTATATATATTATATGTCATATAGTTGGGGGAAATGGTAAGGCGTTTTTTTCTCATTCCACGATTAGGTGCTTTTCAGAGCCTGTTGCATGGATAAGGCATGGGCTGAGGACAAATATTCCATTTTTATTGTATATGTAGACGCATACAAAACACAAAGTAGAAGCAACATAGCACAGCAAAGCAAAAGTAGACATTAACAAAACATGGTGACAAATACAAAGAGACAAAGATCAAGAGTTTTGAGAGTTCTGGTTTTATATATGAGGTGGCAATATCCGCGTGACTTCCTCTTCAGGAGACTATGATTGATGGAAAGCTATCATTTGATAGTTCCTGATATAATCCTACTTTAAAAAAACTAAGCTGTTAACGATTATTATTAAACGCTGATACGATGATAGATACGATTCTGATTAAATCCCGATTAGGTGATAAGCTAATTAAATATTTATGCACGAGTCCTGAAGATCAGGACCATTGCAAATTAAAATGTTATTTAGGATGAAATTAAAGGGAATTATTACACACACACGCACGCACGCACACACACACACACACAAACACACACACAAACACACACCCATATATATATATTCATATCAGGAACGAAAATAGCGACAAAAGAAGAAAGCATCGGATTGAAATGAAATTTAATACACATAATGACACAGATGAGAGATTCACTTGATCTCAAAAACAAGACAATTAAACGAATACAGGGTGTGCAACGACACAGATACTGGGCAACTTCAATAGCGCGTTGGACCACCTCCAGCTGCAATACGTGCCGCCACACGGTCCGGCATTCAGTTGATTAGACACCTCATGTTGTCCTAAGGTAGATGGGCACACAAATCTTAAACAGCCAACTCTAAATCATGTACAGAGTGACACGATGTCATCTGCCATTTTAGCTGATCCCACACATGCACTACAGGGGACAAATCGGGGGAGCAGCCCGGCCATGGGAGAGTATGAAAATGACGTAGGAAGTCTTGAGCAACTCTTGCTGTATGCGAACGAGCATTATCTTGCTGGAAAATTGCCCCTGGGAGACCATTTAGTAAAGGTACTTCATGGGTTCGAAGATTATCATCAACGTAACGTTGGCCCGTTAAGGTTCCACGCATCACAATTAAAGTGGACAGGCTATCATAGGCTATGGGCCCCAGACTATTACATCAGCTGTGCGGGCAGTGTGACGTAGAACAGTGTAGGGGGAATTGTACCGCTCACCAGGGCGCCTCCACACCCGTACATGGTTATCATCTGTCCCCAAAACAAACCGGGATTCATCACGAAACACAACCTTTTGCCATTCTGTGACATTCCACATTGATCTGTCTTGGCACCACTGTAGACGCAGTTGCTGATATTCCGGTGTTATAGGGAGTGCACGGAAAAGGCACTTGGATTTAAGATTTGCTTCTGCAAGGTGTCTGGAAATTGTTTGTGGAACAATTGCTACGCCTACGTCTACTCGTGTTGGTAAACAAGTCACTGTGGGGTCCACAAGTGCTTGACGCACGATCCTCATGGTCTTCCTGGTCGCTCCAGACCCGGTTTTCCGCGCGTAGGTACCTTCTCGTATCCACTGCTCCCAACAATTTCTAACGGCCTTCTCCGAACGATCCACCTGGCCAGCAACACTGCGCGTCGCCCAGCCTGCAGTTTTCCTCCCGATGATCAGGCCTCTCTCAAACTCGCTTAACTGTGAGAAATGTCTTCTAGCACGTTTACCTGGCATGTTTCGCTTACCAAAGTCTTCCTATAATCGGCGGGTAATTGTCACGTTTATGAAGCTTTGAATTTGCGCTGGCTTATATAGCAACCTCTTCCTGATTGTAGCGCCACCTCGGCGTGTATGAACATGCGTATTGGCACAAAACTTGGATCATTTGCATATCACATTACGCTGTACTTATTTGCAAAGTTTCACGATTGTACTTAGCTTCCTTCTTGGGTCGCTATTTTCAATGTTACTGAGTGTATATATATATATATATATATATATATATATATATTGCAAAGATAAAAACATATGTTACTCCTCTAAAGGCGTAAGGTATTTAATGAAGTTTAAGATTACACGCATAAAAACAAATGTTCAATTATAAGAATATTAAAAAAAGTAAACATTTATTTACTTTAAAACTTTTGTATGCCTTTATTAATGGGTTTTAAGTGTGTAAGAGATTTCTCAAAGATTTGTGTTCTATCAGTTGAAAAAATGAGTATATATGTTTTTAAAGTTTCACGCTTGTTTTTATTAGGCCAATAATAAAAATTAATACATCAATTATTTAAATTTTTGCTTTGGAAGTGTTTTTAACTTCATGTGTTTTTATCATTCTTTCTTCTTTAAGCGATGGGAATGAACACAAATGTTTATTAATCGCAGTTAAATATTTAAGCAAACTGATTAGGACGCTAGCGTCGCTTATTATCTTAAAAGCTTTTTTAAAAATCATAAAAGTGATTATGAATAATACTTCTAAAATTTGGAACAGTTTTTTCATCAAATAAAGTAACATAAATTACAATGAATAAAGAAATGAATAATTGTTAAACGCAACGAAAAAATCTTCAAGTCATTTTCCTTAGTATTTTCATTTATTTTTTTCACAAATAAAAACTAACAAAAAATAGGCAGGTTAAAGTAAATAGTCCTTTCAGTAAACGAAGGGAAAAATTAATGACTTTCTTTCATTTTCATAAGTGGATTCTGAGATATTTCTTAAAGAAACACAGATACTAAAATGCATTTTTTTTAATGCAAAAATGAAATGGGTCATTACAATTTTAAATTAATGCAATGAGTGCCAGTTTTTAACTGCTTATGAATTATTGAATGACACGAATTATTTTCTTTGAGAAAGGATTTCTTACAGTTAAAGAAGCGTTTAAGTTAAATCTTTGATCTATGGACTAACAATTACTTGAAGTATTTTGTTTTTCTTAATATTAGACAAAAATCTGTTATTGCATTTCCCACCTTTGTTTTTCTATGGGTTTTAGATTGTCTAATTTGATCAAATAAATGGTACTCAATTAAAATTAGTAGTAAATCCTTATATTCTTTCGAACCAAGGATACACAGTTAAACAAAATAAAGATATATTCTAAATTCTGCATTAAGAAGAAATACAAAAATTAGTTGTTAAATAAATTACGAAGAACTTAATTTTGACCATTTTTTATACGTTACGATTTAAGCATTACCTCTAAAACACTATTAACTACTACAACTTAATAAACAACAATTTTAAGGCACACTTGGTAACATTAAAGTTTACAAAAAAAATTTTATAATATATTTCAAACATAGAATCTGTTTTGAGTATTAAAATATCACATTTTTGGAGATTTCTAAATACTGAGAATTTTTGCTCTATTGCTGTTGTACAAAAACTATGTGAAATATTTCCTTCTATATGTGTACAAGATATTCCAAATATAAACATGTTAGATGCTAGAACGTGACCAAACATCCGCAGGGAATCAGTTATCAATAAAATTAACAACCATATGTGAAGAAAATTGAAAAAAAAATTAAAATATTTACTGGTTTTATTTCCTTTACTTTATTTAAGAACCAAATCATCATCATCATCATGCCCAAGTCACAAGTTATAATTTTAAAGTAATAAATATTTATAAACATAATAATAAAATGTCTTTGAAGAAAATAACGTATTTATATAAATGCTTATATATAAAGGGTGTTAGATTAGAGGTAGATAACTTTAAATTGCAATAAAACAACGATGTATTATTCGATTGACATGAATTTTTTTATTCGAAAGATAATCTTGTGGCATCACATTTTAAATATGATTTCTGGCATATGACTGCCACGGCTGGCTCGGATGTAATCCAATCTGGACGTCCAATTTTCGATGACTTTTTCCAACATTTGTGGCCGTATATCGGCAATAACACGGCGAATGTTGTCTTCTAAATGGTCAAGCGTTTGTGGCTTATCCGCATATACCAATGACTTTACATTGCCCGACAGAAAATAGTCTAGTGGTGTTAAATCACAAGATCTTGGAGGCCAATTCACAGGTCCAAAACGTAAAATTAGGCGGTCACCAAACGTGTCTTTCAATAAATCGATTGTGGCACGAGCTGTGTAACATGTTGCGCCGTCTTGTTGGAACCACAGCTCCTGGACATCATGATTGTTCCATTCAGGAATGAAAAAGTTAGTAATCATGGCTCTATACCGATCACCATTGACTGTAACGTTGTGGCCTTCATCGTTTTTGAAGAAGGATTCCACCAGCCCATAAGGCGCACCAAACAGTCAGTTTTTCTGGATGTAACGGTGTTTCGACATACACTTGTGGATTAGCTTGACTCCAAATGCGGCAGTTTTGTTTGTTGACGTAGCCATTCAACCAGAAGTGCGCTTCATCGTTAAACAAAATTCTCTTATGAAAATCGGGAACAACGGCAATCTCGTTTTGGGCCCATTCGACGAATCTACGCCTTGCTTGATCATATTTAAAATGTAATGCCACAAGATTATCTTTCGAATAAAATAAATTCATGTCAATCGAATGATACATCGTTGTTTTATTGCAATTTAAAGTTCTATACCTCTAAAAAAACACCCTTTATATATGTGTATATGATAATTCCTCCTAGTATCCTTTTAACTAACTTTTAATTTTTTGGACCAGTACCTCACGACTATCGCGTAAGTAATAAAATAGCTACCCGCCTAACGGGAATTTTTTGAATTACATCCATCCACCTACCCAGATCATGTGATTTGAGCTTCCTGTAAATACCGGTGTTTCGGGAAATTCCGCCTTTTCGGTTCTTTGTCTTCCATAATGTCGCCGGTGGCTGCGCGTAGTATCTTCGTTGTATCGTCAATCTTTCTGTTTTCGTGAATAAATGTTAAAGTGGATACAGATAAACTGTCACGTGTGTTGAATTTATGAAGATTCTAAAGTATGGTGCTCAAGGCCAAGGACAACGACAAGCGTACTGATAGCCCCTTGCCACGATAAATTTCGTGGGCCTCGTTCTGATTACGTCAGACAGGTGGCATTAGCCACAACAACAAAAACGCAATGGAGTCTAAAGTTTTGTGTGATCAGTTTATTATTATTCTTAAACACATTCATATTATTTTTCTTTTCTTTGTAAAGCTGACCATAGATATATGGTCAGAATATGACCATATATATAAAATTTTTTAATATTGGTTGATAACATCAAATACATCGATGAGTGGATGACTTGAGTACGCAGCTTTTTTTAGCTACAACCTCATACCAGTAGGTATTTGAGTGACTGTAATTGATTGACTTTTGCTCTTTGTTAAGATAACGTCAAATGGGAATTATCAGTTCACAAAAGTACCACTTAAACCAGGGATGGGCTACTTGTTTTGGCTCGCAGGTCGTATTGTTAGAGTGGAGGATACCGGAGCGACACACTTTTTTAAAATGATTTATTGCATTCATTAAAAAATAATAAATATATGTTACATGAAATAGTGGCAATTTTATACTTTTGTTGTTCTAATTTCATATTATCATAGGTGCAAGCCCATTTAATTTTAGAATCAGCTTAATGAGTCAAATGTACCCCTTATCATACTTTTTTATAAATATTTTTTTTAATAAAGAGTCAGATTGTTTGTTTAAAATCTCATTGCAGCGTACAAGCTTACGTCTGCCAATTTCATCTATATTTATTCTTGTTGGTCTTGATAGAAGAAAAACGCTGCGCATACACATATGTCGTTTAAAATACAAAGACAATATCACCATAAATTTCTTTTAACTGGCAATGATTTTGTGAAAGTCAATGTCATAGCATTAAATTTTTTTTCACACTGTGATCTGACTTAAAGTCAAGGAGTTCAAGCTATAGCTTATCGGATGCTGTATCAATACCAGCAGTATTAGGATTACAGCGCAAATTGAGTTTGTGACGTTTCACGCGTCTTTTCCTTAACAAGTCCTTTAGGTTCTTTGGGCCAGAATTAATGTCAACTCTTTTCCAACCAAATCCAAGAAGTGAAGTGTGAATAAAAGATGCAACTGAACAAGCTTTTAAATATAGGATCTTAGAGTAAGCGGGATAGCAATGTAGGGTAATGATTGACAATTGATGTTAGTTTGTGGCAGTTGATGGTTATTACAGTTCGTGGTTCAAGTCTGAATGAGTTTTGCGTGACGTGAATACATATTATTAGTGATCGAATAGAAGGAATCAGCCAAGTTGCATACCATTACATACAAAGACAAGATTGATCGTTACTATAAGGTAGGATTGATTATTTAATATTAGAATCGGGAATTAGGCGGTTCGCTTATTGATAGAGGTCTGAATTATATTGAGTCTTACTGTGTATTGCGTACTTTTATCATCGTGGATTCTCTCATATTAATTATTATAATTTAATTTGTTAAAGGTTTAAGTTGAATATCTTAATAAAGTCATATTAAAATAATGTTTGATCCTATTTCTTACGCTAATCCTACACCTCTAGCTTACGCTGATACTTCGAGAGATGTACTTCCAAGGGGAGGAACATCACAAGTTTAGGCTCAATTTTTTTTTAAAATACTGAAATCCTCTTGTGATCTCGTTCTACAAACTCTTCAGGTTATTTCTTATAAGAAAAACTTTCAGGTATCTTGTTTTCCTAATAGTGGAAAATAAAATTTTCTTTGATACCCACGGAAAGAAATCTCGATTCAAAGCGGATTTTCTGATTGACTGGGCTAGCCTCTAGTTTTACACCCCTGATTTAAACCATTATATATTCCAAAATGAAAGAGTATGTACAATATTTAAAACGTTAGTATTCTTGCTTAATTTATAACTGCTTAAATTAAGGCACTGAACTGGTCCTTTTAGTCTATTCAACCAACCTTTCTCACTGAATAATAATGCTCAGATTTCGAAGGATTAATGTTTCGGCTCAGTAATTGAATTTCTAAGTAATGAATGAGTCTTTTAGGTATTTTAGGTATTCAAGAACAGCTTTAAAGAGTGTCAACGTTGAATTGTGATTTACACTCATTTTCCCTTCGTCCTCTTCCGTATGAAGTTCTCTTCTGTGAGACTACTTCAATTAGCATAGTTTTGATAACGCATTGCACAATTTCATCGTCATCTTGTATTTCATGTTCAGTTAAATTATTTCTTTCGCTTAACCAATCCTGCAATAACTCCTCGTTAATATTTTCATATTCGTCTGAGCTTTGTAAAATCATTCATATAAAGGGTGTTTTTTTAGAGGTATAGAACTTTAAATAGCAATAAAACAACGATGTATTATTCGATTGACATGAATTTTTTTTTATTCAAAAGATAATCTTGTGGCATTACATTTTAAATATGATTTTTGGCATAGGACTGCCACGGCTGGCTCGGATGTAGTCCAATCTGGACGTCTAATTTTCGATGACTTTTTCCAACATTTGTGGCCGTATATCGGCAATAACACGGCGAATGTTGTCTTCCAAATAGTCAAGCGTTTGTGGCTTATCCGCATAGACCAATTACTTTACATAGCCCCACGAAAAATAGTCTAGCGGTGTTAAATCACAAGATCTTGGAGGTCAATTCACAGGTCCAAAACGTAAAATTAGGCGGTCACCAAACGTGTCTTTCAATAAATCGATTGTGGCACGAGCTGTGTGACATGTTGCGCCGTCTTGTTGGAACCACAGCTCCTGGACATCATGATTGTTCAATTCAGGAATGAAAAAGTTAGTAATCATGGCTCTATACCGATCACCATTGACTGTAACGTTGTGGCCTTTATCGTTTTTGAAGAAGGATTCCCCCAGCCCATAAAGCGCACCAAACAGTCAGTTTTTCTGGATGTAACGGTGTTTCGACATACACTTGTGGATTAGCTTCACTCCAAATGCGGCAGTTTTGTTTGTTGCGTAGCCATTCAACCAGAAGTGCACTTCATCGCTAAACAAAATTCGCTTATGAAAATTGGGAACAACGGCAATCTCGTTTTGGGTCCATTTGACGAATCTACGCCTTGCTTGATGATCGTTTTGATGAATTACCAAACCAAACTGAAAATAAATCACTTGAAAACTGTTAAATCGGTCGCCATCTTGGAAAGTAATGCCAACTTAAACTTCTATACCTGGAAAAAAACACTCTTTACTTTTCAGAAGCACTATTCCTTAAATCATGAAATTGATCTTCACTTTTTAGTAGTACTTTCCACCGCGAATGTGACTATTGTAGTGACCTCTAAGAAGAAGCGACGTTACAAATTCGGTGATTGTGTCCCGGATAATCAGCTTTTCGATTAATGTGATCCTGGATATTCGAGAACCTACTATATTTTCAAAATCGTCATTCAGAATGTTTAATTAAAATGACTTTCATAAGTTTCTGTAATGAGCAAATATTATACATTTAATCTCTTTCATCCTTTAGAACATAGACTCTTAAACTGTGGTCCCCAGCATCTTTTTAATGGGTCTGCGGAGTTTCTAATAAAAAGTTAAAATTTCCCTCTTTTACAAACTCTGAAATGCCTCGTGGAAAAATTGAAAGATGTGTCATCCTAGACTACATCACTAAAATGCCCTTAATGAAAAACTTTACTAAAACATGTATTTCGATCAAGAATATTAATTCAAGAAAGGGTGTTCAAAATCTTGAGGGCCCATGATGTCAGTCTGATATATTAAGGGGGTCTACGGGGATCGAAAGTTTAAGAACCGCTGTTTTAGAATGTTTCAAGATAATGTGCTAACTACAATTCTTAAAACACTTAGGAGGTATTGTGAGTTTGGTATAAAAAAACCATAAAGCTGGTTTTTCTAAAAAAAATGAAATAGAGGAGTTAAAAAAGGAAAATTGTAACATTTTTACAAATTTACTAATAATCAAATTTTGTCCGTGATATAGAAAACTATACGTTTTAAACAAGGAACGAAAAGCACGAATCTTAAAAGCATTAACACGCGTTAAACATTTTGTAACAGTGAATACGATGGCTCAGCAATATGACTTAGCAGACTAAAAGATATCGGCCATAAAATTAAATTTTTGCTTGTTCGCTGCTTTTTGTTCTTTTCTCATACCATTATACCAATACAACATATATAAGTCAACCAAACATTTTCACCTCGCAGTTTTCATGTAAAATCATAAAATTCTCTTTTATTCTAAGCTGTGTACAAGTTAAAATGTAGAACGACAGCGCTTTTTTCATACAAATGAAATTCTTAAAATATGCATTCCAGCATTTTCAAGTGCGCATTTCATCAGCAACGTTATGTTATGTCTAGCATTTTATATATATTTGGTCTTGTCTTTTAGATATTGTTACAATTTCTTATTGTTTAGATAAAACCTTCAGTATATATATATAGTACAATTATTTTTGCATAAGAATAACGTCTTAATCTCTACTCTAAAAGAAACTGGTACTTTGCGCAGTTCCAAATTCCAAGCCCATTTTTACAATGTTCCGTATAAGTAGAAATGGATTCGTTATTTTCTCTACCACATATACAGTTATTCCCCTTTCCAAACAAAGCAAGTTATGTAATTCTCTTTGGCAACAATCATAAATAACTCTTCAGCTATTCCTAGTGGTAGAGTGTCGATTTTTGTTATTGAGTTTAAAGCCTGGCTATAATGTCGTCAGAGGTAAGATTTGAAAATTTCGCTGTGAAACAAACAATGAAATGATAGTATTTACAGTTCAATAAATCATTTTTAGCAGCTTCTTTATTTGAGTTTAAAGTAAATATCACAGCGCTTTTATTTTATTTTGTGATAAAACGTCAAATATATAAGTTTTGCTATTATTTTTTTCTAGAGTTTCGAATATTTATTGTGCATGAAACATTGTTTACTTGAGAAAATTCTTCTTTTTCTGCACTATTACATATTTCTTTCCAAAAACGTAAGCATACTCTGAATATTAAATTATTGACAAAATTTGATTTTTTACCGAATCGTTTGTGAATATGGAATATTTGAATTTGTTTCAAAACATTTCCTTTTATGTCGAATCATTCTTTTATTGAGAACGTTTATAACCCCGTGCATCACAAAGTATCACACAGGGGCTTACATGGAAGTAAGCGTGAAGCACACATCACAAAGAAGAGAAGGATAACAACACAGAAATCTGTCTTACCCGGGATTCGAACACAGACCCTACGGCACCGCAGTCAGTGTCACTAATCGGATGGGCGACAATTGAATGATTTAACAGCAATATTTATTACGACACTTTGCCTGTAGGCGGACTTTAGGTCATGACATATTTAACGGTTGAATCAGCCCCTCTACTCTTTAGTGGCACTAGAGATCAAACACATGACAAACCAGCTACAAGCTCGTGACGACGACCGTTAGGCTGCCACGGCTTTAAAATAGATTGTAGGAACAGGGGCAAACTTCATTACATAACCAAGGTTCAAAATTCAAGTCTAGGGTCAGTAACATTCGTATTGCTAATAGTTCAAAGTAAAAATGCGTGCAATACATCTACCAATAAAAGTTAAGAAACAATTGAAAATTAATTTCTCCATAAAGAATAAAAATCGTTTACTAAAGACAATATTAGACTGTATAGAGCCGAGGTGGGCATTAATTCGATTTCGATAGACCGGTGGACCGCCAAGATATTTTGGGGTACCCCCTATAGATTAGCAGTTAGTAATTGTGTACCAAAGTATTCAAGATTGGCTGACAGTACGAAGACAAACTCTTCTATTAACTATAACTACAAGAGCTAACTTTGGATTAACATGTTTTATTTTTTATGTATTTTGAATTGTTTGATAATAAATGCATTGTTTGAAATTATTACATTTGTGTGTGGCTATTATTACTATGTTTGCATCTTGCGTTTTGCTTTAACCATGGTCTTAAAGGTGTAAGTTTTATTTTTTTCCACTTATGCAGTTAAGAACACATTCTGTATTTATTATAAGGTTATAAAAAATATCGTATATACCTTTAACTTAGCTCACTACACCTATGCCCCGGGGTGTACCGAAAAACCTTGAAAAAATTAAAAGTAGCCCTACTATGGAAAAATTCACCCTCCCTTTGTTTAGAGCCCCGAAAGCAGACATTTGAATAAATTCAAATTTGGCAAAATTTTTGGCCATTATAAAATATAAAACTATTTTCTAATAATTCATGTTTTTCATGATATAAATATGCATGAAATAATCGTAGTTAATTTGTGTGAATACAATAAAAAAAAACTTAAAACATTATTCAAAACTTCTACAATAATCTCTCTCTCTCTTTTTGAATTTTACATCCACTTTTTTCCAAAGACCGTAATCTAAATTTTTACTATGATTAAGAAAACTAAATTTTCCTTCGATTTGTTTTCCAAATTTAACTACGGAAAATTCCATTTCATCACTTTACCTCTTTCGTTTTTTTTATGTGTAACATCTTTCCTCTCTCATAGGAGTGATTTCGTGCAAAGGGACGGAAGTGGGTAACAGAAAGTAACGTAAGCACACGCTATTTGATTTGACCAATGAGCGCACGTGATGGTGTCTCTTCGTTACCCTCGCATCGGGGTTCAATTCGTGTGATGGTTTCTCTTTACTACCCTCGCATCGGGTTCAACTCTAGTCATTGTTTTTCTTATATTGTTAAAGTTAGCATTTCAAAATATTCGAATTTTTATTCAGGATAAACTTACGATCCTTACGCTCAATGGGCTCAATTCATGAAGTCACATGATAAAAACAAACACGTGTTTTCCATTGAATTCAAAGCAAACATTAAACTAATTGTACTTGTTTTTCTATTTGTAAAACTTCAAAAAATTTCCTTTCTTCCTATAAAATTTCAAATTTCATGTTTGGGTAAAGATGTTTAAATGTCAGGGGAAACAATTCTTCAAAAAGATTTTTTTAAATTTAAAAAAAATCATATTTTATGTTTATACTTTTAAATAAAATGTATTTTGTATACTTATGTACTTTTTAAGAGGAAGTTTCTACAAAGAGCAAAATTTGGCAACACCGGAACGCGTGAACTGATTAGCTGGAAACACTAGATAATTTTTATCATGTGACTATGACGTCACACGAGTTTTTGAATTTATTGGCTAGAATTCCGTGGCTTTCACTATCATGTGACGATGGCGTCACATGAATTGAGCCCATTGTCAAAGTCTCAGAACTCGTTGTGTAAGAAATCCGAGATTAATTTGTATGTGTAAACTATATTAATAATTATATTTACTGTTAAGCGTCTGACAAAGTTCAACATTCTTAAAAAATACGAGTAAATAATATAGAATTGTTTGAATAAATATTTTAGTGCGTATCTTTTTCATAATTTGACGTTAATTCCTATCACTGTCAATATAATATATTTATATATAATTGTGATTAAAAAAAGTTTTCTCAATTAAAAAAAACTAATTAATTACATGGGTAATTTTGATTTTCTCTAATATTTCTAATTTTTAAACATTTACCAAGCTAATTAAATTTTCATGATTTTGTGATATGCAGAGATGGGTAAATCCAGAGTAGAATATAAGTGAAATTGTAAGCAAAAAAAAACGCGAAGAAAAATTAAAAACTGGAGGAATACAACTGAAAAAAAATTGCACATAATTAAGCATTTTTGATTTTAAAAAATGCATTACCCCTAAATAAAATTTTCATTAAAGATATAATTATTCGACAGAAAATTATTTTCAATCATATTCGATTCAAAACTCAATTCATTCTCACTCAATTCAATCACACTCAAAATCATGGGAAGCGAGTGATAGTTTGTTTTAAAAAAGCAGAACCACATCTTCGGTATATGGCAAAAGTACAAAGTACAGGAAATGCTTAATTTTTTTAACCGTTTGATTCGCAGAAACATATATGGCCACTGAAACCCCTGTTTGCCCATATTCAAGTCTATTTTATCCACTCTTCCCCTAATTGAACAAGAGTAAATATTTTTCATTAAAAAAACTGCTTAACTCCTTGTGTTAAATAAATAAAATTTTCATTAAAGATATAATTATTCGATAGAAAATTATTTCCAATTATACTCGATTAATTTTTTTCAGGATTTAAGTTACTATTGAATATTTTCCACGATAGCATGTCAGATGTTATGCATCATATGTGGCTACTGTAGGTTTTGTTTTTTTTCTTTCTTTTTTTATACATTTCCTCATTGATAATGATTATTTTCAAGTACAAGTAGAATTATGATCCTAGACTCTAATGCTTAAAACTTTTAACTTTTTAAAAAAACTTTTAAATCTATTGTATTGACGTTCAAAATGTAGTAATTGCAAGTAATCTTTTGTAAAAGCAAGTCGTTTTAGCTTTAAATTGCCTTATGTCCAAATACTTCCTTCTTCAATGGACACTGAAAATTCCCCTCAACATATTCAGAAAATGTTCTTCACACTTAAAATACCTCGTATTTTTTTTTTGGAAATTTTTAAGAACCTTAACATTTTTTAATGCAGTTTTATTACAAAAGAAGTGCCAACTAACCAATAACAGGAAAATAAACTTTTATTTTGTTCTACGTTACCGCATGAGAAATATGTGAAACAATAAGCAATGATTATATGTAAAACAGTGTACAGAGAAAAATATTTACAATTGCGTGAACAAAAGAGTATTTGCATCTCCGAGGGTCATATTTAAATGACGTTCGATTATGTATTTCCAACAAAGATAATGATACGCATAATGTTATGTAAATGAATAATTCTGAAGTGCGTTTTCCAGACATAAGGAATCGAAAAAGTAATATTTAAATGTTTGTGTTATTTAGTGGGTTGGTAATGTCTAGCTTACTGAATGTTTTGAAAACAAGTAAATTTGCATTTAAATTACGAAATGTGGTAAAAAGCAAAAACTTAAGCGCTATGAAACTGCATAATTTCAAACAATGCAGCATTTTAGATGAAGTTGAAAGTACCATGGCATAAAAATAATGATATTTATATTATTCAAAATAAGTGTCTGTATTTTTTCTTAAAATACCTTTTACTGATAATTGATTAGTTATTTATATTTGTCTTTTTTATATATAAGGGTTAGTTCTAATTCATTATAATTAAATTCATATTTTTTTGTTTAATTAAGTAACATTGATAGGGGAAAAAGAAATTTTATAATTCTGATATTTAAAGATCAATTTAAAAGTAATGAATATACTTCATTGTGAAATAATAGTTATATAAAGCTAAATGTAAAAAAAAGATCATGAAACGGAATGTGATAAGGGAAATTAAAGGCAGAAATAGCATGAAAATAAATGTGATAATAATAAAAAATAAAGAAATTTTTTGTAACACATAACGCATATAAAAATATTAAATAAACTATTAATCATGTAATGTATACTTCAGTATGTTTTTAAAAAATAATTTTAAAGTTATATCCTTCTTGCAAGGATAGACTAAAAATAAAATATTTATTAAAAAATAAATGTAGTAACACAGTAGCACAATATAAGATAAAAGATTAATTTAAAAAATACTATCTATACACTTGCTCTAGAAATGTCGGTTTCTTTTAAATTACTCGCGATTTATTTTTGAATCAATACTGAAAATTTATCCATTTAAACATTTTTCTTTTTTAACTAAGAGATTATTTTGCAAATGTAACATGTTAAAATTTTTTAGTAATGTTCGTTAATGCTTTTTTCATAGAATAAGCTTAGTGATAGCAAATGCATAGAAATATTTTAATATTTTTACTTTAAGAAACATGTTTCCAGAAGTAATCCTACATCTAAAAATATTTTGAAACAAAACTTCCACTTTTAATTCAAGAAAAGATTTAATCTATTTTTATTCCTTCTTTCCTGATATGTAGAAACTATAAAGCCGTGTAGGCTACTGAGAAAATGACTGATATCAAAAAGTATTTCATTGAAACAAATTAGAAAAATAGCAATAAAAATTGTAAAATTTTGACAGGAATATCTGGAAGGATCAACTTCAAAAAATCAATAAATCTATGCCCCGAAATCAAAGAAAAATGCTATGGAAATTGAGCAAAATAAATAAAATAAAACGTATTTGAAAGAAATCAAAGCAGTCATGAAAGCATTTGTTAAAATTGATATATACACATATTATACATAAATTAAAGAAATTTCCTTCATTGTAAAAATCAAACCTGAAAAGGATTAAATAAGAAATTGATGAATCATTTATTGTAAAACGAATTTAACTGTAACAAATTAACTTAATATTATTATTAACATTCTTTGGAATTGTAGAAAATATATCAATGTTTAATTTTTCTGGTAGATATGAATATCATATTGCTAGGAATTTTGTGTAATTAATTCTTAAAATAGTGTACATAATTTGTATCTGGATATTTAATACATTAATATTACCTTCCGTTGTACTTATTTTATGATAAAAATTTTAATATTGGCAAGCAACGCTGCCCATTAGATTATAATAGCGTTTCAATCGGGACTTGAACTGGTGATGCAGCGAAGTTGGCATCATTTTTAACTACCAAATTTGGGGAGTTGGCAACCATTTTTGGGTGACTTGGCTATTATATGGATGCTTCTGGAAAATGCAGGAGAAATCTATTAACATCACATTCAATGATGTAAGCGGGATTTTAGAGAAATTGCTTGAAGGCAGTCATGCAGACTATAAATAGAGTCGTTCGCTGAAGCTGAGTTAGTATTACTTTGACAGTTAAAGAGTTCACTAGCGATTAGGTTCTAGCAAATAAACTTTACGTTCGTATACTTTCAGATATTGAGATATGTAGACTGGGTAAGAACCTTCTTGAACTCACTGTGTGGGAATTTTATTGATTATTCTGTATTTTTAAGGATTATTTTTCTGACAATAAACTTTGATTACTCTTCAAGAACTGTTAACTGTTAAAACTGATGTCGTGAAATCTACGAAATAATCCAGCAGTTGGTCTTGCAAGTGAGTGGAATCTTGATAAATGAAAATATAACAAATTGTTGAATTATACTGAATTATACATTAAACTGAGGATCCATTAACCAACGGATCATTAATTGATTATTTTGTCTCATAATGCGTTCCATAAAATCACGCTACCGTTAATGAAACTGGAACATTAGCGAATACCTTAATAATGCTTTAAGGAAAAAAAGGGTAAAAAACAATTTAATCTAGAATTATGATATTAAAAGTAAACTATAATATAGATATATATTGAGCATGAAGTTGTCTTTATTTATTATGAATAATATTATTGTATTAATTTTAACATTATCACAATGACATTTGTGACGAATCTGTACGGAACCTTTCCACTAATATTCTTAGGCGTCTTTTTGAGGATTAAAAATTCGCGTATATTTCCAATCAACTCCAAAAAGTGAACGGGATATGCAAAGTAGATAGGGTATTTAGGTAGAGCGTGGTAAGCTAGCAAATATGAAGGCTATTGAGCCAGCAGCAGTAGCCTCAAATTTAGAGGATTCCATTGGATTACGTTAGTGGAGCCTTATTGCTGTTATTCTACGAAAGAATCGGGAAAGCTGATATACCAGGTGGTAACTATAATTTATTTACGCTTAAAATAAGCGTTAGTTTAATAAAATTAGCTAAAGATAATGAAAGCTAATAATTCGAGTTACGTGTATTTCTCGGACCTCCTATTTCGGTAGACCTTATTTGATCTGGCGCGTAATTATTAATTAATTTCATAATTCGTAATTTAATTTAATGTTAAAGGTAAATCCCTTTTGTTTGACGTAACATAGAAATATTATATGTTATTAGAGTTTCTGATATTTGAATTGATATAATAAATACAAGTTATTACTATACAAAATGGCTCTTAGTGATTCTTTGCCTCAAATTAATCTTGTGTCCAGGGTGGAACCCAGGGGTTTCTCACACATTGAATGCCGAACAACATTTTCGAAAAGAATATAAGTTATGATAATGTTTGAAATTTGTAAAAGTAATAAATATATATGCATGAAATAATAAGAGGTGTAAAGTTCCCTTTTAATGTAAATTCAGCAAAAAATTTAATGCGGCTAAAATATCACCTAAATCTTCATTGATTACATATCCGAAGATTAATGCTTTGAAGAATTTTACTTAATGATAAACTCGTGTTAATTCATGTTAATAATTATTAATTTACTTTTTTAGTATAAGTATTTCTTGTTTTTTTATTTGAAACATTTCAGATTTGAAAAGTATTGCTCTCCTGTTTTGAAATATAACAGATAAGTTACACAAGTGCATATATACGAAACATTACGCTAAAAATAAAAATTGATAGGAATCTGCATTATATATATATATATATATATATATATATATATATATATATATATATATATATATATACATATATATATACATACATATATACATATATATATATATAAATATACATACATATATACATATATATATATATATATATATAAATATACATACATATATACATATATATATATACATATATATATACATATATATATATACATTTGAAATCAAATTTATTTTGTGTTATTTATAAACAATTGAATGCGTGTTTAAAAAAGTAATTTACGTTCCAGTTTTCATAACTTTACAGATATATGTTTTTCCTTTTATAATTTGAGTAAAATTACACCAAAATTAGTAAACAGCAAAACTAGAAGATAAAAATGCTATTTTTAATTTATTATTGCTTTTCTCAGTGTTTCTGTAACTCTCAACCTTCATTTAAATATTTTTGCTATTTTTCTGGAATAAAAAGGGAGCTAAAACAATTTTTTCTTTCTTGCAAATTCAACACGCTATATTTAGTTTTTCAAAATATGATAAGAATTTCCAATTAAAATAGTTTAAAAAAACTCTAGAATGCTTAGTTTCTCGAAGAAATTAATTGTTTTCAGTTAAGAAAAACATAAATCAAATTAATTTTACTGCACATAATACCAGAAATAATTCCATTTATTTTTGTTTTTATTCCTTATTTATCATTTCCTAGTTTATAAGACTTATGTCTCTTTGGAATTAATTAGTTAATATCATTATTGATTGAATTTTAAAGAGTTTAATTACATGGCTAACTCACCCTCCACTCTTATGTATTGCACGCGGATGCTTAGTTATTTCGTAATTACTTTACTCTTACAGTTTCTCTCAACAGCTCATAAAATTATCTATTTAACCGATTAATCGTTAGTAACTGGGAGAAAATTAATAGTATGTCAAATCAAGGCATAAGGAAGCAAATTAAGAGCACTGGCGATGACCGGAAAGATTAATAGTTGAGCAATTTCAACATACAAAAAACGATCGTTAAGATTCAAACAAAAAATAATGTAAGCTTAAAAATTACGTGTATTAAAGCACAACTACCCAACAATTAAACTTCCGTAATTGCACGGGCTTAAGTTTTTAATTCATCTTAAAGATAGAAAATAAATACATCGTGAATGAAGTTGTGAAGTGAATAATTAATATTAGTTTACAAATTAAACCAATTTTCCAAAGCATGCATATATATATAAATATATATATGTATATATATATATATATATATACATATATGAATTTTTTTTATTATTCCTTTCCTTGATTGATTCATTATTGTTCTCTTTCCTCAATTTCTTTTTACGATTTTATTAGGTTTTACAACCAGGTGTTGTATTAGGGGTAACTTTTCATCTTGGTTTTCTTTCTATTATGTCGAAAATTTCTGCTGTACGGGGAAGGTTGGACCCACAAAGCACTACTTATCCCTAATTCACTGGCCTAATTTAGCGACAACTTTAGAAATCATAATAGGTCTCCAGTTTAGTCCAATGACTTTTTTGTATCTACATTTGTTGTGTCTTCTGAATTACAATTTCTTACTTCTTTAGCACTGTGAGTTCTAGTTATTCTTCACTTTTATATTTTATTATGCTATATATATATATATATGCATATAAACAGGGGGGTATCAGAAATGGAAGGTCATGATTAAAAAATTTAATATTTCCCGAATGAATAAACATAAAATGATAGTTAAGATGTTATTGTAAAGATAACATACGAAATTTTTTCATACGTAACGTTTCTTGACGAAAAGTAAAATTTGTTTTCACAAATGCTCAATGTGACTTCCTTTAGTCACCCGTATATATCATTACAAACCTGGTCACCCTGGACTTTTGCCTTCTCACAGGCATCTAGTTTCCTGGAACAGTTTATACCATATTCTCTTATACTCTTACATGTCGGAGCATTTATATGGTACTTTCTCCGAAATTCATGCTGCACCATGATTACTGACAGACTTTTTGCAATCGAGAGCGCACAAAATGACTTACCCCGCTGCGACGCCATTTCCACTTTTGTACACAACTACAACATTGCTGCCACCTATTTGACAAAAACAGTGCTACAAACTCAAAATTTCATATTTTATCTTTACAATGACATATTAATAATCATTTTCTGTTAATTCATCTAGAAATTATTAAATTTTGTAATCAGGTCATTCATTTCTGATAACCCTGTATATATATGCATATATATATGTGTGTGTGTGTGCGTTTGTGTGTAGTAATTCAAATTATAATCACAATTGTAAATTTTCTCTAGAGAAATCTTAATTCATAATTTTCTTCAGCCTTACAAGATTTCGTGTGATAATTCATTTCTAGTTTACCCTCTTAATGGGAAATAACCAAAATATTATCTCTCCAAAACTGAAATTTCAGCGTTTTCAAAACAGGATGAGGCAAACTTACATCATCCACGTATGCAGATCAATCAGAAAATTCCTTACCGGAAATCATATGATTTTAATAGTTTTTGGTTGACCATGACTGTAAATAGACGACATCTTGGAAGTGAAAGAAGGCTGCTTTTGTAAACGTCATGTAAACCGCGTATGCTATGTTTTGCTTTGTGTGTTGCTGCTTGTTTCATGTTAGTGAGTGGATTTTTTTATGCAACTACATAAATGCGGATTTATAAGTATCAAGCCTACTCATCCTTCAACGACTGCAACAAATTAATTGATTCCATCAAACCAAATGTCGTATTACAAGTGAAATGATAAATCAAGACGAATAAATAAATATATTTGAAATGCCGTTCACCAAGAAGATTTTTTCTTGGTTATTAAACTTTACGTTCACGTTGACGTGGCATACTTGAGGAGATTTGGGAACTTTTAATTCACATTTATTGATGCAAAGGGACATTTCAAACAACAAACATAAAAATGAACAGCACAACAAAGACAAACACAAGTTGCAGCTGCTTACAACATTAAGTAGACAAAAGAGAGTCTTGGAATCCGCGTGATTTCCGTCAACGGAGTCTAATGATTGGTGGAAAGATAAGGCTCGATAAATTCTGATGCAATTTTACTTTAAAAACGGGAGCCGTTAATTTTAAAAAGATATGGCTACGGTTATTCCCGTTAGACAGGCAGCAAATAATTAATTATTTACCCGAGCGTCCTAAAGGGTAAATAAGGACATTACAAATTAAAATGTTGTCTAGATGAAATAAAGGGATTATATATATATATATATATATATATATATATATATATATATATATATAATATAGCTTAATTAAATGGTACGTGATATATAATGGTTTTATATCATTCAACATTTTATTCCCACATAATTTAGAATATAAGCATAGACCCTTAAACATATGTTGAAACAAACAATTTAATATTAAAAAATTAACTCACCTGGACGCATCTATAAAATAAATTATCAAAGAAGCTATGCTGAGAAGAAAAACCAACACCACCTGTAAAAGATGAGAGGAATAAAATTATAAATGTTATAAAGAAAATATCTATAAAAATCTTGCTTATGAAATTTATGTCTGTTATTCAATCAATTTTCATTCCTAATTAAATGTTATAGATTATTCAATGGTAACTTATGCCAAAGTATGTTTGTATGTGTGTGACCGAATGTACATTGTAATTATTGTGATGGATTTCATGAAAATAGGTTTTTTTTTTTAAAAAAAAACCCTCATAATTATTATAAATATTAGAACGTTCAAAATTTCTTTTAGAAGAAATTTTGTTTATTGGAATGGAAGGACTGAATTTTTTACTTAAAAGAAGAAGTTTTAAGAAAGTGTAGATTAATACTGCTTTAAAAGTTTTGTCTCGATTATTATTTAAATACTATATCCATTGCATTTAAAATACTTTCATATATTATATAAAGAATATTCTGAAGTAAGTAGATGCATTTATTTTTCATTCGGTTTCTAATTTTGAAAGAAATTTTGTGCACTTTTAATTCCTTATAAATTTTTTAATTCCTTTCTTTTTGTAGTTTTATGTAACAAATTTTGTTTTGTGAAATAAAAGAAAACATCACTTATGTTACAGCTTTTTTACATTAATTTAATTATTGGGGAACAGGAGATTAATTTGTTAATATACTGCTTATAATTGAGGAAATATGTGTTTTATCATAATATATATTGCAAATTTTTTTATTTACAGAAAGAGCGCATACATGCTTTTATTATATATTCATCATAACGGTACAGTAAATTTTAAAAGTATTCAAATAAATTTTAACATTTAGCATTAAATTAAGCGACCACTTGAAATAAATGTTTGTTTACAAATTAAATAAATATAATTTTGATAACATTTAACGCCAGAAATGTTTTAATATCCGGATTAACACACTAATTAGCATTCCAAGATTTAATATTAAATTTTAATAAAATGTTATTATATAAAGAGAAATAGAGGAGCGTAGTAAATATAAACAGAACAAATATTTACCTATAAAATCAAAGATAAACCGAATGCTTACATTTTATAAGTTATGTTAAAAGCGACCCAAAGTAATGTTTTTTATAGAAAAGAAATTCTAACATAAAAACGCGCGATTACTTAATATAATTTATTCCTTTAATAGAAGTGATGTAGCTTCACAGAAAGAACTTACTTAATCATCACGATCGCTTCTCAATAAAGCGAAAAAGACACTGATTAATCTCTAATGGAATGAACTCTATTGGGCAGAGGATTGGGAAGGATTGGGAATAAAAAGGCCTCAGGAGAAGGAATTATCTTTTTCCAAAATCTTAATAGCTTTTGACAGACGAAATACTTTGTACAAAATAGAAATACCTAAATGTCTTTTGGGGTTTCAAGATAAATAATTACTTTCAAGTATTAAATAATTTTTTTGGATTAATAAATCGAGAGAAATATACCAGTTTTTTAAAACTTAAGGTGTGAAGTTAGGAATATATTGTAACTATATATATATATATATATATATATATATATATATATATATATAAACACCCTATATATATATATATATATATATATATATATATATATATATATATATATATATATAGGGTGTTTTTTAGAGGTATAGAACTTATTATTGCAATAAAACAACAATGTATTATTCGATTGACATGAATTTTTTTTATTCGAAAGATAATCTTGTGGCATTACATTTTAAATATGATCAAGCAAGGCGTAGATTCGTCGAATGGGCCCAAACCGAGATTGCCGTTGTTCCCGATTTTCATCAGCGAATTTTGTTTAGCGATGAAGCGCACTTCTGGTTGAATGGCTACATCAACAAGCAAAACTGCCGCATTTGGAGTGAAGCTAATCCACAGGAGTATGTCGAAACACCGTTACATCCAGAAAAACTGACTGTTTGGTGCGCTTTATGGGCTGGTGGAATCATTCTTCCGTACTTCTTCAAAAACGATGAAGGCCACAACGTTACAGTCAATGGGGATCGGTATAGAGCCATGATTACTAACTTTTTCATTCCCGAATTGAACAATCATGATGTCCAGGAGCTGTGGTTCCAACAAGACGGCGCAACATGTCCGATATACGGCCACAAATGTTGGAAAAAGTCATCGAAAATTGGACGTCCAGATTGGACTACATCCGAGCCAGCCGTGGCAGTCATATGCCAGAAATCATTAAAAATGTAATGCCACAAGATTATCTTTCGAATAAAAAAATTCATGTCAATCGAAGAATACATCGTTGTTTTATTGCAATTTAAAGTTCTATACCTCTGAAAAAAACACCCTTATATATGATGGTTTCACACACACACACACACACACATATATATATATATATATATATATATATATATATATATATATATATATATATATATATTTCTGATAGTTTCACTGAATTTAAAATGACATTACATTAAAAGATCTTTTGAATACTTATATACAAAATATATTGATCAAATATATTGAATATTTTCATAAAAAAGGAGGGTCAACTCTCATATATTAAAAAAAAGTATACTATATGAAAAGGAGATAGTAATTTAATTTTCACTTTAAATTTTGATTTGTCATTTTTGCATGTCAAATTAAATCAATGATCTCGATTCCGTACTTCATTTAAACAATGTATCAGTTGTTAACACTCTTCTCATGATATGAATAAATTACGCACACTATATTTTACACACATCGATTTAACAGCTGATCCGTTATGAGAATTTTACAATGTAATTTATTTTAGCAAATGAAAACAAAGAATTGGGTTGTTAATTTTTTTACTGATAATTTTGTTCATCTTAAACAAAAATACAGTGTCTCTCACCCTGGTTGTAACATCTTGAAAGAATCATCCAACCTTTATCAAAATGTTCCCCTTACATATACCCCAATGAGATGTCCAAATGACTAGAATTTAGATCCATGCTTACATCATATGCGAAAGCACTACTACAGAAAAGTGCCGAACAGAGTACCGTTTTAAGGTATTTTCATGGAATTATTTTGCGTGAGAAGCCTCAGTAAACCTTGAAGAAGAACAAAGGCATTAATTAAACACATTTCTAAGTTCGACAGATAGAGAATAGTTGCCTATAAAAGATATGAGGATTGCTCATGTGAGAAATCAGCGAATGTACATAGCCAAGCAACAGTAATTGATTGATGTAGAAGGAAATGATTGAATGACGGCATTTATAGCACCAGCTTTATCGCATCATTACGCATGATGATAGGTATATCGAGCACTTTCCAGGGATGGCAAATTACACGTTAGGACTCATAATTGCTTTGCCTCATCAGGAACCATACCGTAAAACATACGGTGTTTTGGACTACAATAATAATGCACATAATGTTCGACGACATTTGTTACATAGTGGAATGTTCATAGGACGTCCATTGTTGGAATTTCCCTCTTCTCAAAACCCCAGGCTTTTGCGTCTTCAGCGGTTAATTCAACGATAAACATGGACATTAAAAAGCACGTCATTTTCTTTACAGACAAATTACGTTCATGCGTAAAATACCACAATGATCATATTAGAATACGTGGAAGAAATATTACTTAACTATTACCTTATGGATCGTCATATTGGTCATGTTTCCATTATTAGGATTTGGAGTGGTATTGCATCCTTCCCCCTCCCCTTCCCCATTCCTTAGTACAAATTGTCGATATAATGACCATCTAGGTTTTGGAGCCTATTGTCCTCCTTTACCTTCAGAGCTTGCTTATAGCCGCCTTCCATCACGACAATGCACGACCACAGGTGGCATTCTATGTTCAATTCTCCCCACACCAGGATGATATACTGCCTTGGCATGCTTGTTTTACCAATTCATCGCCTATCTAATGTGTCTAGTCGATGATTGGCTCTGCATACATCACCCGAAAATATTCAACATCAATTTTTGCAATATGTGAAGGCAGTGTGTGCTCTGACATATTCTCGAAAAAGTGTTCAAAGTCATTTTCGATGAATTCTGAAGTATGTAACGTCAATTTTTGAAAACCGTGGCAACTTTTATCGATTTCTTTCTTTTCAGAAGTCTATATATTCAGTTTTTCTTTAAACCTTTGTACTGTGTGTTATTTTTTTAACAAATTTATCTTTCATATTTCTTGTCCTCGTAAGTGTTGCATTTTGGATGCTCTTACAGGGTCTTTCTTTGTATTGCAGTGCTATTAAGCCATGTAAACTCATTCGACTCTTGCGTCCATAACAAAAATATTAAACTTATTTCTACTTCAATACATTGTAATTATTTTAACCAGTGGGTTTTATTTATTGGACCTCAAAAATTATCAAAACGTAAAAATAAATTCTTTTTGAATCGTGTTACACGCATAAATGTGAGTATATAAAAATCAAAATCTTTCTTTCAATATACTAATGCATTATTGTTATAATAAATGTATATATTGTATAATTTATATAATAGGATGTAATTTTTGAATTACATTTATAGTACAATACAATAATTTTTAATTTCATAGTTAAATTTCACATAGATATGCAATTATAAATGTTTGGCAAGAGTGCACATTTACCTTTTTTGATGATCACAGTATAAATATGCCGCAAAAGTTTGTGCCGTGAGTTAAAACAAATATTTAAAATTTCTAAATTAGTGTTAATATTACAACACATACATTTAAATTCTGATAGGAATGAGAAAATTTACTATTCTCTCACTCACTACTAAATGTTACAACTCATTTAAATGCTAATATCCTTTTCGAATACATTAACCCAAACTTTAATAGACCCCACTCTGTTATCTATTTCCAATATTGTTTTTAAGTAAAAATGTCAAAAAATAAAAATAACTGATATTACAATTGGTGATATCTTTACGACCCCAAACGATCTCATTTGTTCCATTTTGTGTTCTATAGATCCATTTCAGCTTCCACCAGAGTCACGAGAAGACAAACCTTCAATTATTCGAGGGTGTACTTAATTGGCAATGAGGATACACTGTTTACAAAACGACATTCGTCTGACCTATTCGATTGTTCTTACTCGTTACCCATCAAGCTTAATGATGCCACCAAAAAGATCGATGCTCACCAGAAAAGGAAACAAAAGAGGAAGATTCTTCCCATACTTTTTTATTATTCTTTCTTGTATTTTATTCGGGGAGAAAGTTATGTTGTCCCAGAGAGCTTATCAGGTCGTGAACGGGATGATGAGAATGAAAGGGGTCTAATTGATGCCCTAAGCAGCATCGTTCAAAAAGCCCCGTGGCTTTCTGAGTCGATCTCATCTTCGATTCTGCCAGCTAGTGAGTGCGCATGTACTGAGCCATAAAAAAGGTCAAAGAATTGGAGAACTTTCAATAAAAAGCAAACGTAATGAAACTATGCCATGACTTTTTGTTATTTTGTTTAATGTAATATTTAAATTAATTAATGGGTCCGGCACATGAATTTTTGAAAAATTATCGATTTTGACTTTTTTACATTTTTTAAAAGTACAAACATTTCTGCTTAAAATGATATATGATATATATATATAAATACGATGATTCGAAGCATTTTTATTTATTTTTTACAAGGAAGCCACTCTCATTGACAAATTACAAATTCTTACTTTAAAGCCTCTTTCTCCAAATGCAATATTTCCCCCTTTATGTACCTTTTTCTCAAACACTAATTAATGTAGGATCCTCAAATTTTCAGTGAGCAAACTTTCAACATGTGTACATATTTTAATGGAGGAAATAAGATATATGTAGCGAACTTTTTAGATAATTTATTTTCAAACTAAATTTTAAAGAAAAAATTATTTCGCATTTTTTAAAAAAATTCATAATAATTTTAATTTTTAACAAAAAGACAAAATCCTCCATTAACGTCTCTCTGATAGTACATATAATCTACTGTGAAAATTTCTCATCAATTAGTGGCATGAAGTTTCTGAGAAAAAGGTACTTACGTAATTTAACATGGGCTCCTATGGAAGTGCCGCACCCCCTTAAATCAACAAGCATTTATTTGAGTGAGGGGTATTTTGGGGATTAGAAAAAAGAGTTAACTTGCATCTAAATGCGTGAAAAAATAATTAATGCCAAAAAAATAGTAAGCAATGTAAAGAAGTGTAAAGATTATACTATCATTGCTCCATATTTTCAGAGTGAACTGTTTCCTAAATTTCCTTTCATTGGATGAGGGATATTAGTTAATTTAACGGATCATAGATTAATATATGTCAAAGAACTGTTGTAAAAATCCTATGTTATTTAGTGAAACTAAAATTCATACATTTTATAAAAAAAGGAATTGCTATTTGTCTCTTTTCAATTTTATAATTCAAAGACTGTTAAAGTTTAATCTGTTTCAACCGTTTCGTTCTTATAAGCTAGATAAATAAAAATTTATTATTTCACTATTTCACTTTGCTCTTGCTTAAATAAAATTATGCTCATAATAAGTATATATGTTTAGGTCTTACTATTTATTATTTCATTTCAATTATGTGTGAGATTATTAAATTTTCAATGCTATATTATATAAAAATGCCGCTTATTTGACAGCATTTAATGAAATCATGATTTAAAGTTCATTATAAAAATCAGTCTTCCATTTAATATTAATTCAAGTTTACGAGACTAGATTGAGTTTTCAAAAATAAAAGAAAAGCTGTTTAGACTAGATTTCCTGTTATTAGTTAAAAAAACAAAGAAATCTCACATAAGAATATATGAAATTGGTAACAGTCAGAATTTTATAAATATTGCATTGTAATGAGAAACTAATCATGAAAATTATCAATCTTACTAATTCACTTTCTACAGTCATTAAAAAATTTCAAATTCTCATTTCAAATCAGAATAAAAAAATAGGTATAAGATAATTCCTTGTATAAAATATGGTGCTTAATGTTTTTCCAAATTATTCCCAAACAATCAAACCTGTTACTTGTTCAGTTTTTATCCATAAAATAAATGGTATGCAAATAAAATGCTTATTCATTTAGAAAAAAATTGTAAACAGCTTTGAAAGAGTTAATATTTCCTACATATTGGATATATTTTGCTGTAATTATTCAGTCTAAGATATGGCAACATAAAAATCAACTCGCTTAAAATACTATTTTTATAAAGTAATTGACGAGGGAAGAGAAAATAAATATATTAAAGATCAAATAGGAGTACATACACAAAAATGTAATTTCTTGCACTAAATTTAGTTTAGTTATTCCTTTATTAAAAATATATGTTAATAGGTATATCAAAAAATGCTACTGTTGTGTAAGGATTTTTGTGAACTTTATATAATACACAACGGTGGGCTGAATAATTAAGGGTACAAATTTTTTTTCTTATTATAAATAAAAATGTATTAAAATGACACAACTATACCATAAGCTCTTTAAGATGTAAAAGCATGGGAAAAGTAAGAAAAAAAAAGAAAAATCTGTCCAAAAGGGAAGAATATAAACGATAAAAGAAATTTTAATAAAAACTAGCTTTAGGTAAAATTGAACAAAATACACTAAGGTCTATGAAAAAGTGTCTAGTAAGTAATATCCATCCTTTAATAGGGGATATGGTTATCCATGAATGCTGTGCAAGACTTAGATCGTTTATTCATTCTTAACAAGATTATCAACTAGCTGACATTTCTTGAATTGTTCACTCGTGCTGTTGCCGAATTCTCCAACAGTATCAATCTGTTTCAGAGTCACTGTTTTTGGTTGGTATCGTGATTCCAAGCATTTACCTAGAGAGTCCTTATGAATTCTCGATTGGATGCGGACTTAGAAACTTTGCCAGCCAATCCATACATCGAATACTTTCACTGTCTAACAATTCTTCAACAAAAACTGAAAGATGAGGTGTAATGTAGGCTATGAAGACGTGAGGACATTAGGCGCACACAGGAATTTTTCAAGGGGGGGTGTCCGGGGTCGAAAGTTCACCATTCTTGTATCATGCTCCTTTTGATTTTGTTGATTTTCGGTTACAAAACACTGTAAAAAACTAATTTTTGAAAAAATAATTAGCATTAATTAATAAAATTAATCATTAATAACAAGTAATTAATTCAATTTTACATACTATATACTTAGAATTATAATCAATCGGAAAAAAATCAAGGGCTTTGGGGGGTCCGATCCCCCAAGACCCCCCCTTGTGTGAGCCACTGCCTGAGGACCTATAGAATTTCCAAAAATACACGTCTGGATGGTTAACTTCGGTACAACAGGAGGCACCAGTGACAGAACTTTTTTTAAAAAAAGGCATAGATAAGTACGGGTATCAAGCAGAAAACCTCTCGAAACGAGAACTCCGTTGTCTCGTGACCGATACCTTTCTATGGTTTTGTGGAGATTATTGAGTGTTATAAGCTTTCTATAATTGTGTTTGCATTCAAAACTGCTGGTTATATCAAATATACTCTAATCTATAAATTACATTCGTTTCTCAATGTTAATGTGCCCAGTTTTCATGTTTGAACTACCGATAAACAAAAGTTAATGATAGAGAAACGCTGTCTCTGATGAGCAAGAATTAATGACTCGTTATCTATTTATTAATTTCTCTCTGTGAGTATATATATATATATATATATGTGTGTGTGTGTGTGTGTATTGTGTGCTTGTGTTAAAATCATCTTATAGTTCTTATTACTTTTAATTTCTACACCAATATGATAGTTTTTAAATACTGAATTGCTTTTTACACAGGTTTTTATTTTGCATACACAAATAATACATTTATTTTTTCAAAGTATTTCACATTTTAAATTTAAACATATCTTTATATAACATATCATATATAAGATAAAATATTAAAATAAAGCAATTATTATTCTTTTTTACTGCAACGGCACATGCACCTTCTTTTAAGTTATGACATTTTGAATGAAATATTGAATGAAGAAGAATGATACTTTGCTAAGTCAGGAAAACATGGACAAAATTACACCGGCGCTTGTACTTCCATTTTTCTGAAAAGAAGATAAAAAAAGAAAAATATTTGTTCCACAAGCAGTCTTCAAAAACTCGTGAAACGAGCCATAGTTTATCACGCACCAATGGCAACGGTCGTAGAGACGAAAAATGGCGACTGCAAGTAGTTGGAGTCTCCCGGGTCTTGCTTTATTGAAAGGACTCGAGAGAGATGCATTTTGTTAAGAACAAGAGGCCGGATGCAATTTAGAAGACAAGCCTCATTACTCACTCCGATAAATTCCATTTACCGTAAATGAAAAGTTCCCTCTAAATAGGGACTTATATTCTCTTATGAGAAAATTTGCCTGAATTAAGCAGTGCTCAAAAACATCTGCTTTGTATTAACGATAATTCTCATTGTCAGCGGGTTTTATGGTGAGTGGATCATAGATACAGGCTTTAGCAAGTGTCTTTGAGATAAAGTTTTATGGATTTCAGAGTAGTTAAAATTTTGTTTATGAAGTTCATGAGGAAGCTGAAAGCCGATGAGTTTTGTCGAAATATATATTATCTTAAATTAGAAAATATTTCTTAATGAGAAATACTTTCTGAGATTGTTTAAATTATTTCGATAACTGTAAAATGTATTTTGTCATTTTAATCTTGCAATTCATACTTATTCGTCGACTAATCTTTTATGTGAGTTCTTCACTTCATTTGTCTCTCCCTATGATTTACATAAAATAAGATGTGCCAGAAATTTTATGGTTTTTATTCTTGAAATCAGCGTCTGAGGCAAGAAAAAAAGTAGTATTGCCTCTAAGTCTAAAGTCATTATTTTCTCCTCTTTCCAAATCTTAAAATGTTACTGCTTGGATATCACATTTAAAGTTTTGAAAAATTGAGCTGTTTCTTGTCATTTTCTTATAGTTATTTTTAACTTTATCATGATGTAATATTACTATTGTAGTTGTAAAGATTTAAATAAGAGAACAAGAAAACATTTAACACCTGTAAAATTTAAATATTAATTGTTTGTGAAAAAAATCCTTTTTTTTATTGTAAACTTAGCAAAGTTTCACAATTGCATTCGACTTTATTTTTTCCCTTTTATAAAAAAATTCAAGAAATTGTATATTTTACATTTAAGCATAGTATAAGAAATTATTTAATGTTCTTAATCAAATAATGTACTTTAAAGTAAAATTTTGTAGTAAAATTGCAATATAGTATTGAATAAAGAGTACTCCAGTCTCTATTATTTCGGACTTTTATCAATAATTTAACTTCAGAGAGCATTATCAGTGATCAAAAAACGGAAAATGAAAGTTAAACCCCATGTATATTAAGGTTTGATTATTAAAGGTAATAATGTGAATTAAAGAAACAGGAAATATATATTACTATATCTTTTTAATTTAAAGGCATGAGTTTTATTTTTTTGTTTTTATATCATAAACTAAGTACATCATTGGTTATTCTAAAGACAACATTAACCATTTCGGAATCTTTGATCGAGTATTAGGTGTGATTTAATTATCTGTACTTCAAAGTTATAGTACAATAAGTACACCATTTACAGATATCCAAAACTTCTCCATGGCACCCAAGCGATGAAATGCGATATCAAGCTTAAGACAAATGAATTTCGATAAGTGTGTGGTGCTGAAATAAGAAAAGGCATCATCAGGACGATTCTTCATTAAAGATCAATAACCAACTTTTCTCAAAAATCTAACTTTAAGGTAATGCATTTCAATAAAAAAAATTAGATAATTTTATAAACTACACTAAATAGCAGATAAGTATACAGTGCTAAAATATTCGAAATGTAAAATACGTTTACCATTTCTTACGTTTTGTTTAGTAAAAATTGAAAAAAAAAGTAAAGTCCATTTTGAAGTGACGAAATACTGCACATTTTACAAAAAACCCCGTTTGAGTCTTCTTTTTTCCCCAAGAGCATGAAATATTTTGAATTTGCCTCACAGTCATGCATTTGAACCTCACAGAAGTACAGTCGAACCTCTATATTGCGAATTTTTCTATAAAGCGAACTTTTTTTCCTGGAACCTTGAACATTTCACGATTTTCTTTGTAAAATAAGCTCTCTTTAGTGAAGTGCATTTTCTATGTATCGAACTTTTTCTTTTGTGATGCAATTTTTTTTCTTCCTATTTTTAAAGTATTTCTGAAACAAATTTCAAGTTATTTTCTTTAACACATTTTATGGTGGTCATAAATCTTGAACTGGTTTTGTTAGATCCTAACTCGCCGAGAGCAATAGAGTTACGTGCGTTTCATCCAAGAAGTGCATCATTTAGCCCCCATTGCCCAGTTGACTAGAAACATCTTTGGTATCATCTTTCCCCCTCATTGGATTTGTCCCGTGTCCCGGTGTTCTAATTATAAAATAATGTATGCTTTAAATTATAAAATGTCTTTAAAATTCATTTATTTTAGTATAAAATTATTTTCTTAATATTGAAGATACAGTGAATTCTTCAACATTCTTTTTTCTTGTTTTTCTTGCAGTTCTTCTTTCCTTCTTTCTTTATTGAAAGGTATGATATATAAAATAAACATATATTAATTTTAAAAAAAAGTGTGAATAATTACTTTTTTAATATACATATATATATATATATATAGTGCTTATGCCTTTAAAATTTGTTTTATGTGGTTTATAAAGTATGTTAAAAGATGAAACTCTATATAGCGAATTTTCCATATAACGAACTTTTTCTGAGATTTAGCGACTTCGTTAGATAGAGGTTCGAGTGTATTTAGTTTTTTACTTGTGTGTACCACAATTTATCTTGCAATTAGAAGAACAACGTTACATCATCGTTAAGTCAAATATTATAAAAAAGAAGACAAAAAATAATAAAATTGGTATGTCATTTTCTCAAAGATGTATGTGCGATGCGCAAATGGAAAGTATTTTTTTAAAAAAATTTCTTGCCTTTTTACTTTTTAGCTAGAGAAAAAACAACTTTTCTAGAGTACGGCTGTCAATAAAAGACAAAACTTGTGGCCAACAATAGTATATTCTTGTGTGTGTTAACAAAATATTTCTCTAGATGTTTCCAATGATTTCATTACTTTTTAACTCATTAGGACAAATTAGTAACTAGTGTAAACTTTAACATGAAATGTTAAGACATTTTAATGATATATTTTTAAAAATTCCTCTGTGAATTGATGACATATCACTTATTACTTTTTGTCGATTAGATTTTGTTTCAATTTCAATAAACATAATTATAGGTACCCAAAATATATCCTTTGAAGAATTTCGCAGTTTTTAAATATAAAACTACAAGAAAAAAGTAGCAGCTAAAGCATGCAAGTTTATCACACACATGAATTTCTAAATCGTTAATACACAACATAAGAGCTAGTAGATCCAGATCTATAACCTATTATCTATAAGGATTTAGAGAGATCTATAAGGATTTAGTGAGAGAGAGAGAGATGAGCTTAAAGTGCAAAAAGTCAGGATTCGGGGAAAGAGTTTTTATTAGAACTAACTCAATTCATGGCTTGATTTGTATATCACTAGTATCTTCAAGCTACAGATCTCAATTACTGAGGTACTATAAACTTTTGGGTAACCCAGAAGTCTATAGTTTTGCTTAATTTTTCCTATAATTTGCGTAATAATAATTCTGAATTATTAAGCTCTTTGAATTTTAGTTAAATTAAAATTAAACATAATTACTACATAACTAATACAGAATTAAATACAGTTACTACATAAAAATGTGTTTTAAAAGCATCATGTTCTAAAATTTAAAGGACCATAAACCATTTAATCTCATGGCATAAATTCTTCATAACCTTCTTTTTTTAGAATAATTTTGAAGCATTTTTACAGCAAAAAAGCATTAAAAAATATTAAATGCAATGCTACTTTAAATATTTGACAAATACGCTAAAAATGTGACAAATAAAAGAAATGAAAAAGTGTAGATAATCATATGAGATAAACATTCGGGGAATTTATATCGACATCTGCAAACAATCCAGATCAATGAACTAACCTAAAACTCTACATGCATATTAAAAAGGTACGGTAACAGTGCTACTAAACAGAAGTTCTGCTGCCAAATGAGTTGAGAAAATACACATAAATAAAACCATTTTCTTTAACAATCGTTCAAAACATATTTGCGGAGTAACTTAAAACGAATAAAGCGTTCACACACTGCTATAAATCAGAGATTAATTAAAAAAAGCGATTAATTCACACAATACGAGCAATGAAAACCTTTACTTTGTGTGCATTTTCGCTGGATGATAAAAGCTTTGGTGTTCACCCTATTGTTTACACAAAATGTGCCGCTTCTCTTGGCTACAATCCGTTACCATAGAGATCTCGTGACTCGGCAAGGAGTACTCAAAATTTAATCAAAATTCTGCGAAATTGGAGTCCCGGAAAAACAAACTCATAATATACATTGTCTCGGTAACAAATAAAAAATACTTTCCGTGTGCGAAGATAAATACATTTGATGAGTATGGAAAGTCATACGGTAATCACTTATAATTAATAGTTAACGGTACATATTTATAAATTATATATTCATATCACACAATGTAGTAATAAATGATAAAAAATACCTTTAACTTTGTTTTCGAATATATTAAAGATACATATATATATAAATTTCGTATGTTTTATGTTAAACTACCCGAAATCTTTCATTGTACTAACTGATCAAACACAAATAGTGAAGCATTTAAAATTCTTTGCTCAAAATTAAATTCTATTGTGTAAGATAACGTCATAGAGATGGATGTTTTTTTTTCTTTTTTAAGTCGAGGATTGATTTGAAATTTTACGGTAAAGCTGAAAAAGTTGTAGATTGTTTAGTGTTTTGAATAAAACTTAATAAGCTTAAAATATAAATGTGATTCAAATATTAAGCAGACCATTTTATCACATAAATTTTGTTATTCAAACAGCTGTAGAAGTATGAAAAGGAAAATTCAATGTATAAAACAAATTGTAATCTTTTAATAATAATATGTACCTTTAATAAAAAATAATCAAATTTTGGATACTAGAAAGAACCCTCAGAAAGGACATCTAACAATTGTAAAGAAATTTTTAAATTCAGGCTTTAGCTGTATTTCTAAGAATAAGAATTTAGTTTGCTTCATCCTATATTATATATAATGGTTCATAAACATTTGAAAAAGACAAAGCAGTAAAAAATAAAAGAAAAACACAATTGTGGTTCAATTTATTTCAATATTATATATATATATTTGAAATTCGATATTAAAAATTTAATTAATTTAAAAATGTAATTAATTTATTTAAAAATATAATGAACTAATTTAAAAATGTAACTAATTCATTTAAAAATTTAACTAATTCATTTAAAAATTTAACTAATTCATTTAAAAATGTAACTAATTAATTTAAAGTTTTAATTAAATTAATTAAAAAATTTAATTACATTAATTTAAAAATTTATTATTTAATTTAAACTAAAATTTTAAGAACAATACTTCTAATTGTGATGGTTTTCTTAAAATACACCAATTTGAAAAAATGGGGTCAGTATTCTAGTTTTATTTCAGAATTGAATTTTGATTAAAAACTAATTATATTCTTAAAACGGGATTTTACTGCTTTGAATAATAGCTTTTATTTTTTTAAATTTAAATTGACTTTATCCTCTTATAATGTGTCACTGACAAAAACAAGAAAGGAGACTAGAACATGAATGACACAAATGCCTACATACATACATATATGTATAATTATTTTAATTTGATTTATTTTTTATGGTAAATAGCTATTTTTAAGTAATTTTATAAGACTTTTTAATATTATAATTTTATTATAATTATTGAATAAAAAATTGTGCAAGCATATTAAATTTTTGTTCTATTTTAAGAATTTTAATTTTGATCCTTTTTTGAAACTTCTCTTTAAATGTTAGTTTCCTCCAATTATTTTTGCAGAACTAAGGAATGTTTATAAAATTAGTCACCGTAAGCACTTTCTTCTTTTTAGAATCTTTTAACGGAATACGAGTAATCATATAGCATATTTTTATGATTAAACATAAACTTTATTAACATGTATTTCTTACAAGCCTACATCGTTAATGAAAAACTTCAATTAAATAGAAATTATTGAAATTAATTTTTAAAAGCCTAATTTTGCTGTTTGTTAAAATTTGCAGTAAAAGTTTAGCTAAATAAAAGAAATTTGGAAAATTTTAAACAAATATCAAAAGTTAGCATCTTAGAAATATCCGTAACATTTATATTTATCGAAATGCATAGCTTTAAAAAATTTTACTTACATAGTTATTGTATATGTAAAAAGAATTTAACCTTCAACGTAGAATTTAATAATTAAAACTTATATTGCTGTATTAGGGTGTTTTTCTAATAATTTTCGCTAAACACGTGAAAAGAAAGTCACAAAATCATAAAATGTTCGAAAATTCACTGGGGTTTGAAAATTTTAATGTTTACTATAACTATAATTTCGATTCAATGGGAAATTAAATGTTTTAAATATGCATTATTTTAATCTAAAAAATGAAACTCTTTTATTTGATTGTGATATATTTCTAATACTTAATAAAATGGAGAATACAATGTTTGAATTCAATACAATTCGCAAGCTGTTGTAAGCAGAGTACTGTAGTGAGACATAAATTAACGCTACTATTACTGTCGACTGTTTGTTTCAATTTTGTCAGTAATAAACTAGTTATTTTGTCTGTATATGTAATTTATCTTTACTTCATTGACACTGCGAAATAGAATCACGAGAATAGAAATAATTATAGGGGTATTTCTCTACACAAAAATAGAAAAGTACTAATAACGCAAAGCAAAAATGAAAATGATTTGCGGTAAAAATTTAAAAACAACACCTAGGAATATACTAAAAATATGTGTTACAGACCACACTTTAATGAATGCAATGATATGCTGAATATTTATATATTACGTTTACTCTTTTCACATTATTTCTTTTATTTAATAGACTACAGGTTACTAACTGTATTTACGAAAAATAATCAAATTCAGTTGTTGAAAATAGAAGTAATGATTCCTTTATTGCTAATCCAAGACACGTTATAATGTAAAAGGCAGTAAATTTTAAAATTATAATTTGCAGATTTTTATTCTGAATTTGGCTTCTTTATCATAAATCCTTACATAAAATTGCTAAAATATTAATGGAAATGAATAATGGTATTATATTTGACTAATAAGATTTATTTGTGTCTTGATTGTAAGCCATACCACTAAAAGAAAATGTTCAAATTTTTGTTTCTTTCAATATTTTTTAACAGTATAAATTTAAGTACGCAAATGTCTAATTGCTGCGTGGTTTTGTAATTTGGTAATTTGGAATTTTTTGTATATTTGAATAGAGACCCTAGTCATATCTAGGGAGCGTACTTTTAGGTTTGAATTGGTATTCTCCGATGTAATCTTACAATGGGTGAGTGTAGACGAGAGTGAATAAGATGAAATTCGATTATCAATTTTTCAAGTTCAAATCTTTGAAATGCTGCTTTATATTTAAGGATGTATAGCTAACTAATATGCAGTGCATTATTCAACTGTTATCCGGTACAGTATTAAGAAATCCCTGTAAGTATGATACAGTGTGTGCTTTATGCTTGAAAAATCAGTGCAGTACGAATAAATCAATTGAGAATGTTGACATTTGTGACCTAAATTTTTAATTTACTAGTACACGTATTAAATTTCGTAGGATAATTTTTTTGTCTCAATTCCACTAATACAGTCTGTCAGTTTAATTAGTGTTAAATATCCAAGTATTTTACCGGAATAATTGTAAATATCATTCCTATTTCTATAATTTTTGTGTAACCTTTTTAAAAGATCTTTTTTTAAAAAATAAAGATCAATGCACTTCACACAAATATTCTTAATTATTCCGATTCGGAATAACTATATAGTCTTTAAATATTTACTCAAATTACGAAACCAAATTTATTTCGGAAAAATTAGATTTATTATATTTTTAAAACTAAAGCTTAATGGTTATTAGATATAATTAACAATATTCTATTTTTTCTAAGCTCTTCCTTATGCTGCGTCTAGGGTAGCCGAGTGGTCTTGGTTGAGAATACGGTGTCAGCGTTTCGAATCAAAGGCTCAAAACCTAGCACCACTAAAGACCCACCGTGGAGAGGGACTGATGCAGGTAAAATATGTCATTGCACAAAGTCCTCCAGTTGACGGGGCGTGAATGCTTGCAGATGGAGGTGTCAGCGCAGGGGTCGTCTTCATCATATGTCTGAGGTTCAAACTTATGTGGTCCGTCGTAAAATTACCCTTGTGTTGCTTTACAATGTGACGTAAATTAAAATCAAATCCGACCCATAGGTTGCGAAAACTTAATAAATTAACCCTTTATCTACCGCATTGATTTATTGCAGTCTTTCATGCAATACATTTTTTTGAATTACTACATTGAAACTTAAGGGATATATATAAACAAAATACTCAACTTAAAGAAATTTAATCTGTTAGAGCTAATTAATTAATTAAAGATATTCAACTATAAAATTAATTATATACCTTGTTCACTTAAAATAAATAGTCAAATCTTTTTCTAAGGTGTTCATTAACATACAAAAAAATAAGACATTAACTATTTTTTGGGACAAAAGAAAAATCATAATCTTCACAATCCTCTGAAAACGCCGTTAGCTGAAAACGTAATTTCTGCTGTAAAACTATTCACTTTCCTCACTAAAATATTCATCATAGAACCCGTGCTTCCATAAAACTTGAAAGAGTGGATTTCAAGGAATATCTTTGCTAAGTATCGTCAAAATATTCGTAAAAATGGTTATTCTATGTAACTTTAAAGTGAGTGGTACGTATGAATACCGTCGGTCGAAAAATAGTTCAAGAACGTGGATGTAGATGATAAAGAAAAAGCAAACAAATGGCAATAATAAAGCCATGTCTCTAGTAATCTAGTAAATATTTCTGACGAAATTGAGCTTACCGTGCATTTATGTTAACTGGTAATTACACTATTGTTCATTAATACCAGGAAGAATTGCAAAGAACATAATTGCATTTGTTGGGCAAATATATTAAACAAGGAAAGCAAGTGATTAAAGTTTCAAGAAATATGGACGCTTAGATCTTGAGAAACAAATATTTAGAGTAATCCCCTCTGGGATCAATAACAACTCTTAAACCCCTGAACATTGAATCAAACACAGATCGGATGACATTTACAGAAACAGTTTGTATACGCAATTTCAATACGATGCCACTGTTTATTGAATGTAGTGATGGCAACCATTAACCAGACGGTTTCTTTTGGTGAGAGGTCAGGAGAACGTGCTGGCCAGGGTGGCGTCTGAACATTGTACACAATGATTAAATTTTCGAGAAATATGGAAGCACAGTTCTTGAGAATTGTGCACATTTTAATGAGTGAATAATCCGATAGAAAAAACTTCGATACATATCTTATGTAGATGTTTCATGTAATCTCATTAATACAGAAATATTTTGTTTTGTCTTAGTCCGAAATCAATAACTCGCTCCATTTTTCCATTTAACATATGGCATTATCATATTTCCTACGTTTACGTATGAAATGAGTTATTGATTTGTATCTTAGACAGTACCCGATAATGTAGTTCTCATTGCTATGTCAATAAATTGCACCATAAAAATAATAAGATTTTCTCTATTTATTTTTGCATGTGTTTGAATGTCACTTCACTGTTAGAAAAATCGAAGCAACGTTTCCTAAATAAAAAAGTTTTATCAAATGTCATTAAAATTTATTCACTTGATTTTAGTGCTTCCACAAAGAAGAATGACGTGTTGTGAATACCAACACAATGAATTTTATTACCTATTATCACGAAAACTGCGAACTGTAACAACAGTTACTAGAATAAATCGCTTTTCTGAGAAGAGAACTATTGACTAAGTCCTTTACGAAATACACAAACCCAAAAGCTCTGAATAACAACAGGTGGCCTCTCGGTGGTACCCGCTGTCCGTTACTATGACTACCAGTGTTTAAGGCAAAAGTAGTAAATAAAACATAGTATCTCTCTTATAACAACGCATTCTGCACATACACACACACACAAGCGAAAAGAATATTCCATATTATTTCACATGAAGTACGTTTCAGAAACGGATATTGTAAGATTTCGATTTCCAGAATTGCAAGGAGAGAAAAAAGAAAAGTTTTTGCAGGGGGTTCAGGGACGAAATAAGGATTGAGTACCTACACTCACGCTACAGTGATAAATTATTTCGCTTCAATGCAATGATAATATTTTATGAAAAAGTTTATTCTAAGGAAAACAGAAAAACATATTTTATGAAGTTTTCTTGTGATATCATTTCTCATATTGTTTTTTGTTCTGTTGAAAGATGAAAAATGTTTCGTGGCTGCTTTTCCTGTAGATTGTGCTTAAAAATGATACTACGTAACTGTTTTCCATATTGAGAACTTGATTTGAAACAACACATTAGTACTCATAATCATTAATTTAGTACTCATTTTGTAAGACATTGCATCTTTTGCGGTTATTTGCAGCTAGTGTTTTCAAAGACTAAGATATTATATATTCTAAAAATTGTGTCGTTCTGAAAACATGCAAACAGCATTTTATTTTTTATGATACTTGAAAAGGATGTTACCAAAATAAGCTTCAGCAATATTTTTAAAAAATTCAAATTTCAATTAGAAAATGCTTATGTGACAATCCAATGTGTGTAAGAATGATAAAATATTTAAACAAACTTATTTAAAGTATTTTTATAATATTAAAATCACACAAAATATATTTTAAATGAAGTGCTGAGAAGTGTTGTAAAGCTTATTTATTTAAGTTTCAAATAATATAAGTCCTATTTCAAAATATATAAAAATGTATTTACAATTTAATTAACTGTAAGGCAACACAGCATTCTCCATTAAAATTTGCTTTTTACTACTATGATAAAAGTTAATTAAATTGGCAACATTGGGTTAGAGAATTGTTGTATACACTAAGATATTCTAGTATTGTTACAAATTAAGAAAAAATTTAATCACAAATAAAATTATGAACTATTTTGGCCGATTTTAAATTATATGAGTTACGCTATTCTTTTAGAGATGTATGGTGAGAAATTTTGCAAAATTTTAATGAAGTAAAACGTTTTTTAAGATGATAGTCAAAAAGACTGCAAGAAACTGATCATCATTCGGAAATTAACCTAATTTATGTATTCATGCGTTTTGGGAATAGAAACTATTTAAAAAAATCTTATATAGCCTTATTACAATAAAATCACATAAAAATATACCTTTAAAATAATTATTTATTCCTTATATAACATATTTAACATTATCAGAGCTCAGGATTCCATTTTTAATAAAAGAATCAACTTGATTTATTTAATATTCTTATGGTAAAGACAAGATCAGAAATTTCTTAACTATAGCTTTTCTATCTAATATTTAATTTTTACTGTACTTATGTTTCAATAATTTTAGTTTATATCTATTGCTTGGATAGATTTTTCACACTAAAGAAATTGTTTCAAAATGGTGAGAGGAAAACTGTAATGAGATATCGGTTAATAAAAAAGAATCAATGAAAGAGGTGAAATAGTTAAATAAATCACTTAAAGATTAGATTCTATTCATTGGACTCTTTAGCGAATAGTGAAATTCGGTAAAGTTCTTTTGGGTTATTGCTGGAGGATACAGTTCAGGAACTCAACGTATGCAGGTGTTTTCAAAATAATGGAAACATCTGTGAATAAAAATAACATTTTTAATGCGCTTTGTAAACATTAAAATATCGCTACTTCCGAGCAACAGTGTCATATCTCAAAAAATGCCGAAATTCAGGTTATTTCATAAAAGGTTTCAAAATAGTGAATATTTTGTGTGCAGTAGTGTCAGAAGTGTAATTTCTAGAATGGCCGCTAGAGGGCCAGTATATTATATTATATTATATTATATATTATATATATTATATTATATATATATATATATTATATTATATATATATTATATTATATTATATTATATTATATATTATATATATTATATTATATATATATTATATTATATATATATTATATTATATATTATATATTATATTATATTATTATATTACAATAATTGCTACCAGTTGTGTGACGAATCTTTACGACACCTTTCCACTAATACTTTTAGGCGTCTTTGAGGATTGTAAATTCGCGTATATTTCCAATCAGCTCTAAAAGAAGAAAATGGGATATGTAAAGTAGATAAGGTATTTAAGGAGAGCGTTGTAAGTTAGCGGAGAAGAAGGCTATTGAGCCAGCAGCAGTAGTGATGAGATTTGGAGGATTCAATTGGATTACGATATTGGAGTATTGCTGTTATTATTCAGTGAAGGAGCCTTATAAGTATTAATCTACTTGGAGACATCATAAGTACAACCAGGTGATATATTCTAGCTTAGTACCGCTTACCACAAGCATTAGTATAATAAAGTTAGTTCAATTTTAGTGATAGGTAATAATTCACGTTGCCTGTATTTCTCAGACCTCCTATTCCGGTAAACCTTTTCGATATTGAGCTTATTAATTGATTAATTTGATACTTCGTAATTTAATTTAATAGTAAAGGTAAATACCTTTTTGACTTAGACATATAGATAAATATTTGTCATTAGAAGTTTGATACTTGAACTAAGTGAATAAATATAATTTATTATTATTCAAATGGCGTCTGGTCATTCTTTGCCTCAAGTTAATCTTAGTGTCCAGGGTGGAACCCAGGGGGGTTCTCACAGTTGTTTTATAAATGGAAATGTATATATTCTAGTAGTATGTGGTAGCTTTATTGAAGTTTTGTAAGTCTTGGAATTTTTTCAAGAGCGTAAAATGTTGGACATCTCAAATTTTCAAAGAGGCCAAATTGTAAGAGCCCGTCTAGCTGGAGCATGTGTCACCGAAACATCCTAACTGGTTTTTTTTACGTTTCTTGAGGTTTTAGCCGTTTAAAGAGAACCGCCGCATACACACAATGGACTAAAACAAGCTCGGTAAAGCAAAATAGGGGACGGGAAGAGAAGCCCAGTGAAAGAATTAGTCTGGTATTGAAGCCGATTGTGATGTCAAGAATGCGAACAACCGTAACTAAAGTGACCGAAGAGCCAGTGGAGTAACATGCACCCCACATTGCGGAGGGAACAGGAATCTAGGGACATCAAAACCTGATTGACATCATTATATCATGGTTTTGCAATCCTTTGTAAAATCTGGCTTAGTGTCCAAAACGACTTCGTAGGGGACCCCTAATATTCTCCGTTATGCCATTGCGCAAAGCTCAATCAGCATCTGGATTTCATCAGTGTTAATGATTACAGTTATAAGGCACCTTCATAAACAGAAAATTTACGTCAGAGCAGCAATTCCCAAGCCACTTCTCACAGATGTTAATGCTAAACTACTTCTACAGTGTTGTCAACTCTCAATACCTGGAAGAAAGTAATATGGTTTGACGGATCGTTTTTCACATTTTTCCTTACATGACGCGTTTCGGGACACCTGCACTAACTTACGATCGTGATCGTCTCCTTCCAACTGACAAGCATGGATCTATCATGATATGGGTCACCGTGTCATGTGTTTCTGCTCGACCAATCGTAGCCCTGAAAGGAAGGACTACTGGAGAGAAGTATAGAGAAGTCCTAGCTAACAAGGTTTATCCTATGATGCAAACATTGTTTCCTACAGGGAATTTTCCAAAGATGATAATGCTGCAGAAGTTGTTCAATCATGGTTTTATGAATGCGAGGATAAAGTTAAACATCTATTTTGTTTCTCACGGTCACCCGACCTCAATATAACTGAACCATTATGGTCTATATTCGAGCTTTAAATACGAAATTGGCAACCTCCACCAGCATCTATCCATAACTTTCACAATATCTCCGAGAAGAATGATACCATATTCTTCTAAACGCTATGCAGCACTTGTATGAAATTATTTCCTGGATGAATCCAAGCTGTATTACATGTTAAAGGCTATTCTACTCCATACTAATAAAAGATTCTTTATAAATCTAAGGCAGTGTTTCTCAAACTGTGGGGCACGGCCTCCTAGAGGGGCGCGAGCGTATAGGAAAGTCGAAAATAAAAAATTATTTAAAAAATTTTCTACTTACTAAAAGTTAACAAAATGTATTCTGACATAATAAAAAATATACATTTACTCTGATATAGCACACTTATAAATGTATCAGTACGGCGCAATATATTTGATACTAAGTACCAATACTAAGTTAAGAAAAAGTTTAATAATTACAAGTGATTTTTCAATGGGCTTTTCATACACAAAATTTAATACTTTGTACAGTTTTAAGTTAGGGTCGTATTACAGTTTTGCGTCAAAGTATTACATTATTACTACATTCAACACATTGTTATTGTACGTGGAAGGGGACCACGATGGAAATTCTGACAGAAAATTGGGTCGCAAATATAGAAAGTTTGAGAAGCACTGATCTAAGTTGCTTCTATTATTTTGATACCACCTGTAACTTAATCATATAGTCAATGTTAAAGAGTTTACTTTTAAATTAAATACTATGTAGTACATTTTGGAACATAAAAAAATATTTTATACAGAGAGGCATACATTTCGGAGAATACAGTAAATGCTATTAAGTATTTTTTTGTAAAAGGATTTGTAAAAATTTGTTCCCTTAAAATTAATACCGTGACGAATATCTTTTTTTGAGCACGAGCTTTATAATTAACAATTTTACTCTCTTAAGTCTGGAAAAATAAAATACTAATTACTTAATGGAAATGGAATTTCTTCATTGTTTTTTCTGAAAAAAATATTTTGGTAAATTTCCTTTTAATTAAGAAGCATTAATTAATAACTTTTCTTGGCCACTTTTTCTCCTACGTGATACTTTATCTTGCCCTCACTCACTTTAATTATTCTAATTTGTTTCCACCAGACGTAAGCAAACCCATATTTATTTACACGCAAATGCTAAATGTCTTTCTTAGTTTTGTATCATTGTTCGGAATTACGAATATTTCCTCTAAGAAGCGTTAGAAACTTTTTTCAAAAATACCATTACGGAAATTCTTTAGCATATCAAAAAAGAAAAAAAAATCAATTCTTGTTTTTTGGAAGAAAAACAGAAAACATTTTAAGAGTCATTTAAAGACTTTACATTTAAATATTGCGAAGATTCGAGAAAATTTAATGAAAAGTATTCAAAGAATGTGTACTTCATTTTCCACTTTCAAATTATATTTTAATAGTTTGAATAATTAACAAACACTTAAACAGTTATTAGTATCCTTAACTCAATGTTTTAAATAAATAATTATTAATGTTTTCATAAAAGTAAAACGGCTGTTTTATTCTTTACAACAGGATACTTCTTTCTCATCATTAATTAACAATATTTTTTTTCAGTTTCCTCTATAACAATATGAAAAACGACGCACAGAGAAGGAGTCGCCGAATTGCGATAAAAATTGGCTGATGTGAAGAACAAAAACAATTCAAATGTCCAAACAATTGAATAATTATTTCACAGTTTGACCACTACAGAGGAAAGAAGTCAATAATACGTTGGTTCACATCTTGTCTGGATGCAAGCTATCATCCGGCGTGGCATAGATTATTAAAATTAACAGATTTTGTCCTGCAAAATTCGTGCCAAATTATCTTCAACTATTGGGCTAAATCAGGAACATTCCGGGATTGTTGTAATTTCCTTTCCATAACGTCCCGAATGGCCTATGGCAGGGGTATCCAATTCAAATGAACTTGAGGGCCACTTCAGAAAAAATATTATAATCTCGCGGGCGCACATAAAAATATGTACCTTTATATCAGATTTGGAAACAAAAAAACATTTAATGGAGTGAAAATTTAAAACTGAATGAATTATTATTGTTTTCATTATTTTCCCTGTATACAGACATAGATATTATAATAATGTTTATGTAATAAAATAATGCAATGATAAAATAATGTTTAAAATATTACAGTGTGTGTTGCCATTTTCTTGAAAATTACGGTCTTCCTTTTGAATTGATCTTTCGTTACTCATTGTTGAAATTTGATTGTGCTGTCATTCACAAACAATTGAGCATACATTGCCCTTTATCTTAAAAGTCTTGAATATTTTTTTAAATTGTAAAAAATGTCTCTGACTGCCTCTTGCTTTTTAAGCACTTTAAACAGAAAAGGAGGAGGAGAAATGAAAGTCGCATACGCAGAGAATCATGTATCATCCATAGTAAAATATATGCATAATGCAATTCGCGATTTACTAAAAAAGTAATTTATTATACTAAAACCAAATGTAACCGTTTGATAAAATGTAAATCAATTTTAATCTAAAGGACATTTCTATTATAAAAAATGATTTATTTTAAAACAAGAACAATAGCAGGGAAATAAATACATTGTATATATATATATATATATATATATATATATATATATATATAAATTTCCTATCAAATAAATTTCAAAATGAAAAACTTTAAAAAACTGACATTTAAATTTTTTAAAAAAAGATTCGGCGGTCCGCAACTTACGTACTGGCGGGCCATATGCAGCCCACGTGTTAAGCACCCCTGGTCTATGGCATAGATATCAGAAAACCTAGCTGGCCAATGGAGTGTTGGGAAATTCATAGCCTCATGCGCCATGGGCAGTTGGGCATTATAGTGTGGAAAAGTAAGTCCTGGGTGTCGAAAATTCAAAGAACTTCAAAAATTTCAATTGTTACTTGTAAAAAGATAGAGAAAAAATGGAATCAATATTCTAGTCTTTGATAATTTCAAATTTCTACTTGGTCTTAAAATGACCTAAACTGTGTTATACAAAAAAAAAAATACTTAAAACAAGATTAATGAAAACGAGACTTCAGTAATAAAAAAATATGCTACATAACGAACTACACACACACACAATAATAAATATGTAAATTCAACATTAGAAATTTAATGATACCCTTTTTTTAAAAAATAGTTATAAGTAAGATAAAAAAAATTTTTAAGTGAATTTCCTACTTTGTATGGATGAATAGAAAGTATTTTATTAACAATTGAAAATTTAAATAAGATATATATATATATATATATATATATATATATATATATATATATATATATATGAATGTATAGGGAGCAAGTGAACTAATAGTAGGAATTGAAAAAAGAGCATAATTTGTCTGCATTGTTGGAATAATGCACACCCGCTTAGCTAATTAGGCTTAAAAACAGGTTTTAGACGCCAACTTTTGTCTTTTTGTTAACAGTTACATTGCTTTAACAATAGAGACAAATATAAGGTGGTGATAAAAACCGGTAATTAATTAAATTAAATTAAATTAATGAATTAATATTTGAAAGAACTATTAACATCAAGCGTCATCCACTACAAGTTTAAAAAAAATTATTTGAACTTGATTGGATGAATAGAAAGTATTTTATTAACAATTGAAAATTTGAACAAGATATATATAAATAGAGAGAGAGAGTGAGAGTATACTAATAGAAGGAATATCAAAAAAAAATATATGCTTGAATTAATAGTTAAAAAAGTTCCGTAATGAAAATTTTATTTAGATCATTAATTATAGGGTTAAGGGACAAAAATTAAACAAATGCGATTATATTAACAAAAAAATTTGCTTCAGAATGAATTTTTATTAATTTATCTGTGTATTTTCCCCTATCATCTTTTAAAAAATAACAACAAAGCGCTAATTAACATTTTTCTGAACAATTCTTACATTAAATTAAATAAACATCCAGCAGTGCCTTAAGATTCTTGGTATAAAATATATATAATTCTGTTTCTAATTATTTTATTCTAGGAAATTTTAAGCTGTCTTAATTTCCCAAGACTACTATCATTTCCAAACAACATTGCTTACATTCCTCAGATGTACTTTAAGTTATTTCAACATATAATTCAGTCTTAAAGTAATTACTAAGTATTGTGTAGCATTCATTGAAACTGTTTCTCATTCTTAAGTTTTTCATAAGAACACTTATTACTATTATTATTAAATTCTCGGAAGTAACTTCTAGAACGAAGCATTTGAACTGTAAAATAAAGTTTAATATGAATCAAATATCGTTCTCAAGCGGCTTATGCAAATATACTAAATTAGTAATCAACGTGTAGATACCTCAGAAATATATTCGAACCAATTTCGTTCTACAGTTTTAAAGTTGTGAAGGTCTCCTTGGACCTCACTTTGAGAACGAGAATAAATAGGATTCAAATAAGAACCAGTAGCCATTTTTATAAGCAACTTTATTTGGTTATCTTATCCAAATAGAATCAAAGACTTATTAACAAATATTTCTAACTAGTATTATGAGGTTTTAAAGGTAATATCCTTTAAATTAATTTAATTAGTGATCCAATTAATTAACAATTAAATAACAATCACGCAGAGATTACCACGATAAGAGATCCCAGAATTATATTCTATGTTCTTATTGAACATTTAATTTTAATTTCATTCGCAATAATAAGACTAATATTTACCACACTGCAATTCAGCTCAGCTCAGCTCAGCTCAGCTTTTATCTGAGATTAAATCATCCAACAAGAAATCTTCAATTTAACTTCACTATAACTTTCTGCTTCAATCTCTATCTCCTACTGCTCTAACTTTACTATTCCGTTTGACTTAAATACTTTATCTAATCTGCATATATAACAAGGAATCCTGTCCGCTTTTTTTTTTTGGAGTTGATTGGAAATAGGTAGGGAATTAAATTTCCCTAAAAAGGACGACTCAGAAGGTTAGTGATAAAGTTCCGTATAGATTTGTCACAAAGTCGATACCATATAGTTACTCTAAATAAACAGGGTTAATGAAGTACGTCTTTCACGCAAGTTTTAAGATTGCCAGAAGAAAAATTTTTTTTTATCAAAATCAAAAAAATGTTGCGTATTTCGGTACACAGGCAGTTAATTGTCAATGAATACTTATTTGGCGTTTAATCATTGTAGCTGTTTAAGGTACACACGCATTATATCATCGACTAATTCGTCAAATGAAAAGACGTCGCTAAATGCCCCGATATACGGTCAACATTGGGAAACTTTTCCTACGCATGTACAAACACAATAATCTTGATCATGCATACATGACTCTTAAATAAAATAAAATATTTAATTCGGTTAAATTATATTTTATTATTTTAAACCAATTTTTAATTGACTATTTAAATGATACATTAGTTTTAGATATTGCTTAAACTGAAAATACTCTTCCCTCTATACGAATTATTATATAGTCTGCTTTAACTCACTATTTATATAATTCATGTAGCTCTAATTTACCTGATTACTTAAGTAATTTGCTGATGAATAATCGTTTGCGGATTAAGTTATGTTCCTTAAGTTGGCATCTTTTGTAGTTATTCTAAATATTTTTTATCAGTCGGAAAAATAATTGTAATGCGTAATCGACGGTGGCTGAACTTAAAACGTAATTAGTTTTTCTGTATCTTAATGATATTATTATACATTTTAAGATATTTTGAGTAATTATAAGTATAAAAAGCTTCCATGGAAGAAACTTTGGCTGCTATTATTCCCAATGACAGCATTTGTGAAGTCTTTTGATTAGGTGAAATTGTGTGTGTGTGTGTGTGGTTGACGGTATTTTACATAAGCACTCAATTTATTTTATAGAAAATCTTAACTCTTCTAATAAATATGTTCTTATTAAGCTATAATAAAAACTTACATAGGTATTTAAGAATTATCACAACTGTATTGGAGACAAAAATGAAACGAATCACATGGTTGCAAATTCAGATAGTGCAACACAACGAAATCTGGGTTATCAACTTGGTGCTTTTTCTTGAACATTGCCATTGTTGTGATAGCAGGTAAGTACCTTTACACACTCAATGCGGGAAGCATTCAAAATTACTAGAGACCTTTCAAAATTAGTTTATATTTAATGCATTTTCAACTCGGAAATGAAATTTAACACCGATTTCCAAGCAATTTGCAATATTAACAGTCGGCAACCTTATGCTTCATCAAGAGCTTCAACCCTTAGATAGTTATCCCACTCCGATGCGTACATTTGTCATTCATGATGACTTTTCGTTATTATGAGAATTTATACACCTTAGCATTAAAAAAAAAGATTTATCAGAAAAATATCATTCTTCAGACTCATTTTTAAACAATTTTTATAATAAATATCCAATGTAAAGCAGCGTGGCAATTTCCTCCTAGAATATTTACATTAAAATACGACGTATAACGTGCACTTTAAAGTGAAACACAAGTAATATAAAAAAAATTTAAGTCAATTCCTACTTAGATTAGCAAAGAAAATTTTTATTTTAGCTGCTATTTATTAAATAGTTACAATTAATATAAACATGTATATACATAAGACAGAATCACAACATTAAGTGGTAATTCATTTTTATTAATTATCTTTAAAGTATCGTATTGTCATCCAAAACAATCATGTATATAAAATTTCATTTCAACTGAATGCTTTGAAACGTGAGAAAAAAAACCTTTTCAAGTTGTGAAACAAGTGGCCAAAAATGTCGCTAAGTCGCCAAAAAGGATGCCAACGTTGTTGTAATTGTAATTCTTTGAATAATTAGTTTTAATAAATTAATTTCTATTAATTATAACTAAAAATTACTGAATTGTCAGCCAAAATAATCCTGCATATAAAATTTCAGCTCAGTTGAGCGCTTTGAAATGTATTTTATTAACGATTGAAAATTCCACCAAGATGAATAAATAAATATAGAGAGAGTGTGAGCAAAATAGTAGGAATTGAATACTAAGATCAAAATTTACAGATGCGCGTTATAAAAACAATGATAACTTCAAAAATAAATGAGAAGGGATGGGCATAAGAAAAATTTAGACTTTTACAAAGATCGGAATAGTGTTTATTTAAAAAAAACGATATTCCACATGAACTTAAAGAGTTGTTTTTTCTATAAATATACTATTTTTCAAAATCCTGGGATAATACACTCAGGGACATTGAAAATAGCGACCCAAGAAGAAAGCTAAGTACAATCGCGAAACTTTGCAAATAAGTACAGCGTAATGTGATATGCAAATGATCCAAGTTTTGTGCCAATACGCATGCTCATACACCCCGAGGTGGCGCGACAATCAGGAAGAGGGTGCTATATAAGCCAGCGCAAATTCGAAGATTCATAAACGTGACGATTACCCGCGGATTGTAGGAAGACTTTCGTAAGCGAAACATTCCAGGTAAATGTGCTAGAAGACATTTCTCACAGTTAAGCGAGTTTGAGAGAGACTTGATCATCGGGTTGAAAACTGCAGTCCGGTCAACGCGCCGTGATGCTGGCCAGGTGAATTGTTCGGAGTGTGCCGTTAGAAATTGTTGGGAGCAATGGACACGAGAAGGTACCCACGCGCGGAAAACCGGGTCTGGAGCGACAAGGAAGACCACGAGGAGAGAGGATCGAAGGATCATGCGGCAAGCACTTGTGGACCCCACAGTGACTCGTTCAACGATACGAGCAGACGTAAGCGTAGCAATTGTTCCACAAACAATTTCCAGACACCTTGCAGAAGCAAATCTTAAATCCAAGCGCCCTTTCCGTGCACTCCCTTTAACACCGAAACATCGGCAACTGCATCTACAGTGGTGCCAAGCCAGATCAATGTGGAATGTCACAGATTGGCAAAAGGTTGTGTTTAGTAATGAATCCAGGTTTGTTTTGGGGACAGATGATAACCGTGTATGGGTGTGGAGGCGCACTGGTGAGCAGTACAATTCCCCCTAGACTGTTATACGTCACATTGCCCACACAGCTGGTGTAATGGTCTAAGGGGCCATAGCCTATGATAGCCAGTCCACCTTAATTGTGATGCGTGGAACCTTAACGGGCCAACGTTACATTGATGATATTCTTCGACCCCATGTAGGACCTTTCCTAAATGGTCTTCCAGGAGCAATTTTCCAGCAAGATAATGCTCGTCCGCATACAGCAAGAGTTGATCAAGACTTTCTACGTCATTTTCAGACCCTTTCATGGCTGGCCCGCTCCCCCGATTTGTCCCCTGTAGAGCACGTGTGGGATCAGCTAAAACGGCAGATGCCATCGTGTCACTCTGTACATGATTTAGAGTTGGCTGTTCAAGATTTGTGGGCCCATCTGCCTCAGGACAACATAAGGTGTCTAATCAACTCAATGCCGGACTGGGTGGTGGAAGTTATTGCAGCTGGAGGTGGTGCAACGCGCTATTGAAGTTGTTCAGTATTTGTGTCATCGCACACCCTGTATTCGTTTAATTTTCTTGTTTTTGAGATCAAGTGAATCTTTCATCTATGTCATTATGTGTATTAAATTTCATTTCAGTCCGATGCTTTCTTCTTTTGTCGCTATTTTCAATGTTCCTGAGTGTATATCGAATAAATGACTGTACAGCATGATAGCATTGCTAATGTGTATTGCAGGTTATTTCATAAAAAAAGGGGTGCGCGTTATATGGCGAATATACCTTAAAATTAAAAAAAAAACTTGAAAGTATTGGTGTGCACACATTATATATACGCCCGATTTTCCGGTATATCAAATGATTTCTAATTAAAATCTTTTGTAGTGAAAAGGAAAAGAAAGGATTGAGAATTGACAAGAAACCGTATTCTGCTTATAAAAAATATGCTTGCTTTCGAATAAAGGATGTACAACACTCCCAGTTCTTAAATGTAAATGTCAACGCGACTCTTCAGACTAGTTATTACACTATTTAATAAAGAAATACTAGTTTTCAGTTTCGCCGGCGCAAGCGATAAAGTAGTCAAAAATAATACAATCGACGCCAAACGGAATAATCCTGATGGTAAACTTTTACCATCAAATTTCAAAACAAGTAAAGTTATGTTCTTTTTTTCATAATACATCAAAAATGGATGAAAAACTAATGAGAACCAATGTTCATTAATATCTTTTTATGTGTATATTGTGTGTTGTTTCCAATCATGCCAACTTTGCGAGATTTGAGTAGGGCAAACGGAAAAGTACCGAAAAAACTAATATTTCACTTCGCGATAGATTAACAACTCGACTGAAAATTCTTCCCGAGTCTCAAGGAAAAAGTCAAACTACTTTTCGGAAAATGAAGATCTCCAGAATAACAATAATAAAAACAGCCCTAACACATTACTGTTTATTCTAATAACAGCAGCGAGTATTCGGCGTCTAGACATCCTAGAAATGAATTCAAGCAACCATTTTAATCCCAAAATTTTAAAATCGATGCAAACTCAATTAAAATTCACTGCGGAAGTACATTTCCAATGATGTCTTGAGGACTGAGAAATGCAACTTTTCTGTTTATGAAGAACAAGGGTTTGCAGTCGAGCAAAAGGCTCAGACAGTCATCTCCAACGGATGCAGAGGTCGGCTATTCAGAGAGCATAATGAGCCGTTTAGGTGGAGGATGAGATTGGACGAAGAAAGTTAAGAAAAAAGTAAATAAGATGGTGGAAGTAGAAGAAAAAGAGGGAGTGATCGTGCTTTATCTTCTCTGGCGCCAAAAATCTGCTTCGAACGAACATTTTCTCGGAGACGAATGAGGCTTTATGAAGCAGGGAGGGAAAATCATTCGCCCAAGAATTATCTGCTTCTCACAGTCATTTATTTTCATCTCGACATTTTTGTAAAATGGGACGTAATCCTTTCCTCTGATGAAGATGGGCCTGTTTCTAGTTGGAATGTAATCAGTTTCTGGAATTGTGGTAGCTGGATACTGAGAACTGATTATTTCTGATGATCAATAAGTATGCAAATTCTTATTTATCATGGAATTTTATCGTGTGCAAATTAATCACAAGTATTGTATTATTAGGGTACTATGAAGAATGAGGATTTAAATGTTAGAGATTATACTATAGAAATGTAGCACATGGAATTTGAATAAAACATTTTTTTTAAATAATACAGTAGAACAGCGTTTCTCAAACTGGAAGGGGCACCCCTCTAGAAGGAGTGATAGCTTTACGAGGGGGGCGCGAGCATATTCAAAAGTCGAAAACAAAAGATTATTTAAAAAAAAATAATTAGTTTACTGGAAAGTGAACAAAAAATTCATTTTTACGTAATAGAAAAATAAAATACACATTTACACTGATATAGTGCACTTATAAATGTATCAGTACTGCACAATGTATTTTATAATCAATTTAACAATAATAAGTTATGAACAAGTTTAACAATTACCACTGACCCCATGGGCTCGTCATGTATAAAATTATATACCCAAATTAACACTTACCTTCATAATTTGTACGTCTATAATTAATCCCTTAACGTCCGGTTAAAAGTTACGTGATTCACATCTCAGTGCCTCCACTTTCCACGTAGATACGTGTACGTGACGTATTGGGGGGAGTGAGGAAAGAAATAAAAATAAATGAATTTTCTGAAATGAATAAATCATTTGTGCAAACACTGTCAAAGTCCTTTTATTATATTCTAAAGCCTTCGGAATAATTTTTGGGATAGCAGTGCACGGAAAAGATCATACTTCTAAAATACGTATACGTCGCAGGAAAATGATGAAATTAAGACTTTCATCGAATCCCTAAGGGAGAAGATCAAATTTTCCTTATGTAAGTAAGTGATTTGATTCAATCCCCGAACTGTTTTAGTGAAATGATTAGATGAGAGAGAGAGAGAGAGAGAACAAGTCAGCCATTTTTTTAAAAAGATATAGGCTTGGTTAGGATATCTGTATGGTTAGGAAGTACAAGGACTCAACCCCCAGATGTCTCCCTCCCCCTGGACTACATTTTGCCAATGTAAATCCTGACTAGTTCATTTCATCATTTCACTGAAACAGTTCAGGGTTTGATAAAATCACCTACTTTCATCATGGAAATGACCGTGAAGAGACGTTATTTTAACCTCTCCCGTCACAATTGATTCTATCTCTTAGGGAAGATGTGAAATATCTAAGGGTAGGGGGAGAGACACCTGGGGGTCGAGTCCCAGTACTTCTTAACCATACAGATAGTACTATCGATCCCCTAAATACCAACCCAATATCTTTAAAAAATATGGCTGACTTGTTCTCTCTTTCTCTCTTTCATTTCATCATTTCACTAAAACAGTTCGGGGATCTAATCAAATTACTTTCTTACATTAGAGAAATGACCTCAAAGAGACGTTATTTTAATATCTTACGTGAATTGATCATCTCCTTTCGGGATTTGGCGAAAGCCCTAATTTCATCGTTTCCCTGCGACATATACATCCGGGGCATTTAACGCTTTAGTTGAGAGAGACGTTTATATACGTCGGTGCCACTAAAGAGGTTAAAACCGTATTGTAGCTTTAGCGCGCGCATCAAAGTATAGTACTATACAGTTCAGTAGACTGTTATTGTATGGAGGGGGCGCGATGCAAATTATGATTCAATATTGGATCGCAAATATTGAAAGTTTAAGAAACACTGCAGTTAAACGTACATTCTACAAATATGTCTCTCATTTAACTCTTATATCTCTCATTCTTCAGAATTTCTGAATTCTGTATTGATGTAAAAGTAAGTTTAAATTATCTGAAGATTTGTAAGTAAACCATGAAATGCACAAGAAATGTTACGAAAAGTGTAGTAATCAGCTTTCCATTATTCAAAAATATAAAAATTAATTTTAAGCATTTTCTTGCATTTCTTTAATCAGCAAAAAAAAAAAAAAAAATAAATAAATAAAATTTTGAAAGAACATTTGATAATATCTTATAAATTATATTTTTGCTCTTAATTAAAAGTAAGGTATTTCTGTAAATTACAAATGAAATGTATTATTGTCGATTATAAATGAAATGTATTACTGTAAATTACAAATGTAACGTTTCACTGCAAATTATAAATGCAATTGCATATATTTTGTTTTCATCAAGGTAGGTTGGAATTACAAAGATAACTATAAGTTTGTAACAGGTAATTTGGATTCTTCTACTAATCCTCTTGGGAAAAATATTCTTGAACTGCGATTTTAGATTAAAAACCGCTTTCCGTTTAGATGACTTAATTTTATGCAAATATAATTACTATTTAAGTGCCCGTCGTTGAATATGTGAGGTTAATGGTTAATCGTTGATCCTTTAACGTAAAATCCAAGTATTAGAAGAGTTGAAGATCGATTAGGTGGGTGCGTGACTAGAGATTAATAGTCGACGTAGAATTCTACAAGAATTGTGGAAGTAAACAACCTCGGAGCTAACCGAGCTATCAGGATTCAAGAAGGATCATAACAAAGAGCTCCATCTCCAGATAAATGAATTTCAATAATCTGATATATATAGTTAAGGGTTAGAATTTTAGATTGTTTCCAAAGTTAAGCTATGAAATTGGATATTTCATAAAGTGTTAAAGGTAGAATAAAAGTAGCTATTTTTTTAATAACATGTCCGCTTCTTCCTTGAACCCTCTTACACCCCGCGACTTTCTGGCCGATAAAGTTTGACATTAGTTATTCATAACACCTAAATCTATATCAAATAATATTTACTATAAATACTTCGAATTGATTTTTACTAGGGGTTAGGCTAGAAAGGTTTTAGTTTAGTCCTTAAGCCTCGAAGTAAATTACTCAATATCATGTATTTAGAATAATTGTATTTAAGCCACTTTTTTCATAGTTATTAAATATAGGAAAATAAATTATTCTGAAATAAAAACCATACTACTGAAAAGCTAAACTTTCTCGTCTTACGATATGGTACACTGTAAACTAAAGTGATCGGCTCAGAACAAAATAAGTTTATATTCATTGTCTGAGAGTTGTAACGGGTCCTATCCATGCCTTGTGTTAATCCTCTGGGGTAAAATATTTCTTAATTGTTGCATGTTTATAAAATCGCTTCCCGTGGAGAAACCATGGCTTATGTAAATCTGAGAGCTACTTAAACTCTAGCAAAGTGAGTGTAGGAGTTAGTCGTTAGGCTTCTATTAAAGCTAGATTAGCAAAGTTACTATCTGAAGTCTTTGAAGTTCTTGCAGAGAACATTTATTCCGGGATACCCAAGTTTTCCAGAGGAAAAGATGATATCCCGGAGTCTAATGGAGTAAAAGTCTGGTGGAGTTACATCAGATCGCAAGCAGATAAGTGGCAAACTTATTTATCTTAGCGATTTATATATAAATTTGATTTCTCTCTCCCTCAGTTTATAAAACATGTCTTAAAAATAATTTATAGATAAAATAAAATGATTGTGATTTTATAATAATGGTTGATAAATTTGGTGACTCAAACTTCACAAGTGACTACCAGCGTCATGGCAGAGTTAAGATAAAATTAACTTAATTTAACGTCATTTCTGAGTTGAATGAATATAAGGCAAGTTTGTTCAACAAAAAAGTCCAGAAAACTTAAAATGGAGATCAGCATAAAATTGATTCGATTTTCTCTGTATCTAATAGAGCAAATTTTCTCTGTTAGAATTTTTTTGCGCTTGATTTTTACAAAACATCATAGTCACTTGATTTATTCAATTACTTGTTCCCAGCTAAATTTTAACTTGTTCGGTTCTACTTCTATGTTTTCTTAAATATTGCTTAAAACAGGATATGATTAAAATAAGAGAAAACAGACCACTACAGAAATTTCTTAAGGGAGACAATCTTTTATAAGCAAATTCTAATTTAAAAGCATAAAAAATCGTTAATAAGCACTAATTATTTGTATATATTATTTTATCGCATATGCTTTACAATGAACAAATTAAAATTAAAAATATATTTACTTGTTTTATAAATGTTTAAGAAATAACCATACTAATATACGATTCCAGACAAAGATATTACTTCAAAAAATATACAGCTGATATTTAGATTAATGTAAGCTATTTCAGATTAATATTTGTAAATATAAATATTTTTTATTCGAAATACACACATTATAAAATAAGATATAAATGCATTTTGAAAAAATATTTTCATTATCACACCATTGCTAGTCATTAAATTTATTATATATATATATATATATAAAGAGAGAGAGAGAGAGAGGGAGAGAAAAGAGTAACACACAGGGAAGGGATTTACCTATTCAATATTTAATTACATTATATCATATATATTTATTATGAACCTTTATTATATGTGAGCCTTGATTTTAAGAATGTTAAATTAACTTATTTTAAGATAAATAACAATGTTAACCAGAAAAAAAAGCGATTCTTATTATTCAGAACACACCACTAAAAACAGCCTTTTAGCTATTTACGTGCATGGTTTGTTTGTACATGTTATTATATGTACAAATTTATTATATATGTGCTTTACTATGTACATATATGCAAAATCAGTTTAATTGTAGAGGAAAATATGTATTTATTTCTTATTAAAAAAACTAAAACACACAAATATATATATGGGTAAATTCTATTCTAATATCCTTAACCGAAATGAGTCGTAAAATGAAACCAAAATATTTGTTACAGATATTGTTTGTTAACTGTAAGTAATTTTCATGACTAAATTTTATTTTTGCAGTATGATAAAGCCTTGGGTGTTTTACTCCCATAATAAATTCACGTTAGTTAAAATGTCTCTCTCTAATTTTTGAAAAACATTTGTGTTGCAAGACATAAAGTTGTTGTTCGTACAAATATTTGTAATTTTTAACATCTTGTAATTAAAATGTCTCTTTCACTTAAGGGTTTATAGTTACACGGTAAATATTCTAAAAAAGACGCTCCATGCTTTTAACATGATGTATGTGTTTGTGTGTCACATATTTAATACTGTAATAATTCAGTATTGTAATTGCACCCTAATGTTTGTTTCAAGTTTTTTATTGTTGTTCTTTGTATTTAAATTCACATTTTAATTTATATTTATATGAAAGCCGTATCTTTATCTGCAAATAATGGATGATTGGAGTGATCTATATTTTCTTAAAAACCTCAAAAAATTGAATGTTCTATATAATAATGGAGCTTTAAAGGAAATATAATAATGTCCACGCCTTATGAAACATAATTGCATAAGTAGTTTTCTAAATTATAATATTATTTATAATTGTTTCTAAATATTTTAATCGCAAGTAATGATTCTAAAAAAAAAAAACTTTGACATTTTATGCAAAATTTTGAAGGCTATGGATATATTTCTTATTACACATCTATTGAACACTTTCGTATACTAATTTATATTCTGACGCTTAACAGAATATGAGTAAGGTATTAATTAATATTGTGTACAGAAAATATATTTTTTTGATTTCCACCAATAATTATTTAAAGTGTTTAAAATTGAAATAATTAGAATTTGTTTAGCTTCAAGATAACCATGCTCTCTTTAAGAATTCATTGCTTTTTTAATAATTTATGCTCGTGTGACAAAAGTTTTTGTTTTTTTAAATACATCTCTTAAGAAATATTAAATTACATTGAAAAAGTAGTTAATACTTACCAGTTATTATTATTAAAACATGATTTTCCCCAAACAGATTTGTAAGCAAAAAACTGAAATATCACTGAGCTCACTACCAAAAATTCAGATAGTTTAGAAAATGTCACTATTTTCTTATTTCAAAGTTTAAAAAAATAGGTTGATTTCCAATGATACCAGAAATGTCTAAACTCTGAGAATTACTAAGTTGCCTTTTTGAATAACACTGTTTGATCTTCCTTTAAATAATTTATTCTAAGAATTCAATCTTAAATCTTCTGGAACGAATATGACAAGACAAAAAATTAAGATTAAAAATTTATTTGAGACTTTTTTAACCTTAAAATAAGGCATTTAGGAAATGCTACAAGCGAAATGCTATCTTTTGAAAAGTATGAGAAATCGACTTCTTGGAAGAGTATTTTGTATCGTACTTTTTTTTTAAAAAAAAAGAAAAACGAAACGTTTTAAAGAAAATGCGACTTAAAATACAGGCAGTTTATCATGAATACGCATCTAAATGGGTTTCCTTAAAAAAAAAGAAGCAGAACAAAGTTGAACATTTTTTTTCATCGAGTGGTTTGATAAAAATTGACTGCGTTAAACATTTATCTTCATTGAGTTTTCTTTGATGTTTATAAATTTATTTTACAACTTTGAAGTATTTTGCTATTTACGCAATATTTCCTAAGTTGAAAGTTAAAAAAATAAATGTTATTTTTAATATGCAAGGTATGAGTAAAATATTGAGTTACAGAAATTTTAAAATTACTATTTAGAATAATCCGAATACATTGCTATTTAAAATTAACGTAATGGCTTAAAATTTTTGTGAAATAGAATGTTTCAAAGAAGCATAGGTAAAGATATACATATTTTGTTCTTTCAAATAAAATTTTGCGAATATTTTATCTATGAGAAGTATTTGTAACCCAAAACTACAACTTAAATAGTACTAATAACAATAACAATTTTTTTTTATTATTAATACAATATAATGACACTTATTTTAAAAATTCGTTTTGTGAATCCTATAAAAGAAATATCATGAAGTGTACAAATATTAGCTCACAAGGAAAAAAGAATATTAAAACAATTTTCCACAACCAACTTCGAGTATTGATAATTCGTTTCTAGTATAACAATAATAAATGAACATTTAGTTTATTAACTCACAATAAAACAATTCAGCATATTTGTTTTTATTTTACTGAAATATCTTCTTACGCAAGATATTTTATTACTACAAGACAATTATTATTGAAAGAGATTATGCCGGGTTTTCAAAAGTAGCGGACATCAACCTTTGTGGTTGAACTTTAAAGACAGATGAATTATTTTAACAAATAGAATAAAGGACAAACTAAGGTTGAGTGGTTATCTTTATTGTCAAGGTGTCAGATATGGTAAAATCCCAATGAATGTTCATCATGATGTCCGTTTTCCTGAACACACAATCGAACTATTTTTACCAGATGAATTGACACTTTACAAAGAGTGTGATATTTAATGTCCGATATTGCATAGAGGATGTTACTCTTGAGTTCATCAAGCGTTGGGTGATTATTCCTGAAGGTAACATTTTTCAGGTATCCCCAAAGGAGAAAATCCGGAATTGACAAGTCCCGGGAACATGGTGGAAATGACACGATCATTCAGAAATACAGTTTAAAATTCCATACTGTCCCTTGATGTGTGACACGTTGCTTTGTCTTGCTGCAACCAAGGTACCGTCTATCACTATTCAGCAAGGATATGAATTCCGTAACGATGTTTATGTTGACGGACGATATTTTCATTGGACTATTTTGTAAAGCGGTCTCCACATCTGCCATTTTCGTTTTCAATATGGATGCTGTACCTTTGATAGTACCCGATTGCTTCCTGTCTGCAACCGATCCTGTGTCACGGAACCGTTGTACTAAACGTGTTATCGTTGATGCATTTGGTGCTGTTTCACCTGGATATTTCAGCTGAAATGCCTTTATCACAGGCAATGGTATTTTGTAGAGAAATAAAATTCCACGATGGCTATTCTTTGCTCTTGGAAAAAAATCATGAACCTGCCGTAGTGCTCAACTGAATATAACTAACAAATATCTTGGAACTGATGCCTGCTACGTACAACACGTCTTATAATGGGGTCCCTGCTGCCATCTAGTGACAGAAATCTCTACCAACCATTTTGGTTTTTAAGCAACAAGGATTACCATGTGGATGTGCGGGACTTTTGAAACACCCGGTATTTTCCAACTACTCATTTGAAAAAAAATATGCTTTCAACAAATTTATCGTGAGAGTAAAAATCGCCACAAAGTTATAATAATTTCTTAATACAATCCTTTTTTCCTTAATAAACATAATTTAATGGTTTGCTGCAAACAAAAAAAAAGGGGGAAAAAATACGTTAACCAGACATCCAGAAAAAAATTCTATGAAACAAATTTTGACTATGATTACTAACACTAACTTGTGTTTTTTCTATTTTCTCGGGTCTTATTCTATCTTTTTAATACCGTGTAACAAATTTTGTGTTTGCATTGAAAATTAAACAATGGAAAAAAAATCATACAAAACAAATAGAAAAAGAGTGAAATTGTAGAAACATAAAACTTTAAGAATAAAAATGCAGTTATTTATTGAGTATCTGCATCAAATTAAGTGATATTAATAAATGATCACACCTAAAAGAAGTAAAAAGTTGATTTCGAGTAAATTTTTTTTTGTATGGATAAGTACAGTAGATTGTTTGAATAATAAATTTCTGAATATTAACCATTGTTCTAATTTTTTAAGTTAAGGTAAATTATTTTTAATTTTAAATTCTATTTTTTTATTTTTCTGTTAATTTTTTTATAAAGAAAAAATACTAAGTGTGGGGGGACCCTGTCCACACTCTGAAATTGAACCAATCAATTTGTTCAAATTATACAACTGTTCATACTCATTGCTTAAATTGTAAAACTGTAATTTACATGCATTTTGTAGTTCTATTTATTTGTTCTTTTTTTTTCTGAAAATTTTTTTCTTGAAACTCCTTTTCAGTTAACTTCACCTGCAGCATTATGGCAGCTTCCTTTAAAGTTAAGTATCTAGTTCCGTTGATTTTTAATAGGTTTCCGTATCCAACAATGTCTTTCTTCTTACGCAGCGATTCCAGTCCAGGTAATCGTTGCGATATTTTTCTGCAAGAAATTGCAATAATGTATTATTGCAATCGTATTGACAACATTATATAAAACGAAGCACATGATAGGGAATAATTTAGTGCATGCGATACATGCGAAATCGGAGTTGCCAACTTGGAAGATATCTTGAATGTTGGCGTTGTTACGTTAGTACTTTTTTAATTTCTTACAGTATCCCGAAAAAACTTTTTCAATTCCTACTATTAGCTCACACTCTCTATATATTTATTTATCTTGGTGGAATTTTCAATCGTTAATAAAATACATTTTTATAGCGCTCAATGGAGCTGAAATTTAAAATACATGATTATTTTCGATGACAATACAGTAATTTATTGATAATTAATAAAAATTAATTGGTTAAAACTAATTATTTACAGAATTACAAATACAGCCACGTTGGCCTCATTTTGACGACTTAGCGACCACTTTGGCGACTTGTGTCAAAACTTGAAAAGGGTTTTTCTCACATAGGTTGAAAAGGTTTCTTATAAAGCACTCATTTGAGCTGAAATTTTCTATACACAATTGTTTTGGTTAAAATTCGATAATTTCATTAGAATTAATCAAAATTAATTGACTGGAACTAATTATTTAAAGAATTACTGATACAGCCACATTTGTTTCATTTTTAGTGACTTTGGTTAAAATTTAAAAAAAAAAATTTTCTCACGTTTTAAAGCATTCAGTTGAATTGAAATTTTATAAACACGATTGTTTTGGATGACAATACGATACTTTATTGATAATTAATAAAAATGAATTACCACCTAATGTTGTGATTCTGTCCTATGTATATACGTATTTATATTAGTTGTAATTATTTAATAAAAAGTAGCTAAAATAAAATTTTTCTTTGTTGATCTAAGTAGGAATTGACTTAATTTTTTAAAATTTTATTTAGTACTTGTTTTAGAGAGAGATTATTTGTTACCTCTGAGAGCAAAATTTTTTTTACAGTGTCTTAGATCTTCAAAGTATTAAATCATGAATAAAACTTCCGTAGCGAATTGTAAGAGTTTTTTTAAAAAATTCTTATTTTAAGAAACCTAAATTAGTACATATATTCATACTTTAAGCACAGAAAGGTACGATAATGAATTTTTTAAAATTAAATACACGTCTCTTAGGCCATTAGTATCTTTTTTTTCAATTATATTCCTTAGTTCAGATCCAATGTTATCTAGAACACTCATATCGAGTTCATAGATCTAACAAAGAATTTCGGAATTCATACTATTTTAAAAAAATAACAGTTAAATAGTTTATAATCATTGATTCTATTAGAAGTCAAATACAAGTAAAGAATAGATATTTAGTAAGGTAAATGGGCTTCCTGATTATACATATTTTATATTTTCAAATACTTCGATTAAAAATATTTAGTATTCTTTATGCATTTGAGGCTTATCTATGGAAATTTTTTTGTTCGTATTGAATGTTTGAAACATAGATATGATGTTTAATACACAGTTCATAGATCTTAAAAATGAATGGAAAAAATAGGAAGATTCATTTCGGTCAATACAAAAACTGAAACCATCATTAACCGTATTAGAAAATTTACTTTTTAAAAAATTTTAGCATGATTTGAAAAAAACAAGCATTACATTTTATTTGTAATTGAAATTTCAAATGAGTTTTTTTTAAAGAAAAAGCTAATTTTTGAAAACATTATGGGAAAAAAAGGTGAAGAGTCCTATTTTTTAAATAAAAGAGACCGTCTTAGAAAATTAAAGTTTCTTAGGTCATATTATTTATTCATCTCAATAATTAGTAATTAATTTTTTAGTCTCGTATTTTAATAAGTAATAATAATTTGGAAGTGGCAAAGTAACTTCAGAGGGGGAAACACACACACAAAGCTCTATTTTGAATTAATTTAAAGATAAACATCTCTGCATTTTTTGAATTGTGAAAAAATTGTGTTTGAAAATCTTTATTTTTTTCTTTTCTAATGGGGCTGAGCGGATTGGTATTTTACCGTTTTTGACCTAGTACATTCCCCTGGAGTTGGTATCTCTTTTTAGTGAGGCGCAATATACGTTTTATACCAATCACCGCGAGTAGTTTTGACGCCCTGTTCCCCCTTCCCAGAGGAGACTCCTGAGTTCTGACGATGCGAACCAATCTCAGGAATATTAATTTTGCCCAAAGCACACAAGAGAAGCAGGCACTCAAGCGATATTTTACATGCCGCATAATCATACGACATGGACACTGTCGATTTTCTGCACGATGAAAATCCTCCGATTTGGCCGGGTCGAACCCACAATCTTAGGCATACAGCGTACAAGCGTCAAACCGACTACTCCACCTAGCCAGCTATGTATGAAAATGTAAAAGAAAAATGGATTCAAAATTTCTAAGTTTTTTGTTTAATAGTTTATTCATGTTTCAGAAAAGTAGAATATTTTCAATTGACAGTGCTTTTCGAACAACTGAAGCATCTAAAATTGGAATTTCAGTCAAAATAGACATCGCGATCTTTAAATAAAATTGATTTCGGAATACGTGCATTTCATAAAGAAAAGTCAAAAAATTCTAAATATCCTCTGAATTGTCTTCCAAAAACTTCTTAAACAAAAACAATTTTTCATTCCTACTTTACGTCAGAAAGAGGCATTCAATAAGTTTAAATTTGAAACGATGCCAAATCTGGAATACGGAGACATAAAAAATATATGAAACATTCGTGAGAAATATTTAAACAATGTGAAGAAAGAATATTTTAAATTTCCAGTCATGTGAGCCTTTTTTAGTGTTCTTTTTTTAATAGTATTCTATTTTCCTCCTTGCTTTATTTTTTTTATCAAACATATATTGGCAATTTCCTCTGTGTGTGTGAGTGTGTTTTAACTAATTTATTAACTTAACATATGTCTGTAATGTAGGTAATTTTACATACTGAAGAAATCTTTCGCTCTTTTATTATCAAAATGTAAGAAATACACAAAAAATATGGTCAAACTGCATTTTATTATCTGTAAAAAATGTACTAAACACAGAATTTTTCTCCTGCTTATTACACTAAAGAGTATTATTTATTCATTTCAGTACATTTTATTATGTGTGTGCGAATATTTTTCAAAAGAGGAAATTATTATTATTGATATAATGGTATGTAGCATATTAACATGCTAAAAGAATGTATTCAGTTATATAACAAGCTACAGTAACTTGAAGTTTATTTGAATTTAATTTAACTTTAAAATGAAGTAACGGAATACTTATTGTTACATTTTTATTAAAAAATTTTTAGATATAAAGAACAAAGATTTGTCAAAAAATAATTTTGCTCTTGTATGTTATCGATTATCTTCAATCATTTTAAGGTATATTCAAAATGAATTTCTTTGAGAAAAGAAATAAACTTATCAAGCAAATATGCAAAAACATCTACGAAAGAAAATGATAATTACCTGCCAATGAGTTAATTTGACAATGTTTCACTTACCGATACTCAGAAAAGATAATAGACATTTTCAACACGAAAATGTTCTTAATTATTTTGAAGCATCGCATTTACAATATTCTGTTCATTTTGAGAAGCAACAAATATTTAGCATTTATAAAAAATAAACCAATATGATTTAAGAAATATATTAATTTTAACTATGTGAGAGAGAGACAATGCTATTTAAATTTACTTATTGGGGATATGAGTTCCTTGTAAAAAGAAAACAAAATTTCCATTAGACTTTTTTTCATGTAAGATGTTAATATGATGTGATTTATATTTAATAATTTGGAATACGGAGTCAAGATAAATTTTTAATATGAATTCCGCAACTAATATGGTCTTATTGGTATTGAGTTATTTCTATTGTTAGGGTTTTTTTTGTTTTTGATGGATTCTTCAAGAAATTTTCATAGATATATTTAGTAATATAAAGCTTTTTAACATTCATTTTGCTAAAGGCTTTTAATAGCGAAAGAAAGACTTTCTAAAGTACGGCATAATCTAAATGTAATTCAATTTGTTTCTTTAACAAATTTTTAAAAAGTACTCTCAACAAATTCAAAGAAAAAATTCAGAATCCGATTCATTGGTGAATGAAACATTATTTTCTTTCCCTAGAGAAGTTTAGAAGAATTATTGGTTCATTTATGGAAGATAACAAACAAAATAATATTTACCCATTATTATCCTCCGCCTGATATTAAAATTATAGTCCAATTATTTCTTATAAATATCGAAACATCTAATAAAACATAATAAAACTGGGACACATGTATTAAAAGATGAAAAAACACGATTGGAAAGAAATTTTAACAGGAGAAAATAATATTGTTAAATACACAATACGACTAAATTGACAAAAATCGGTTCAAAATTTAAGTAAAATTTTTTATCCTAAATTATTCTTCATATAACTTCCTATTGTCTCATAAAATTTGAAAGCTCTAAGTTTAATATATCAAGCTATGATAGCTTATATGTTTGTTTTTATTCACATCCCAATGGTAAATAAAAACTTTAAACTAATTTTCATCTCTCAAAAAGAAAGAATAATTCATCTTCATTTCAAATAGTAAGGCTTTTCTCCTACTGGGCAAAATGTTTTGATGTTTTTCTGCCCATTGCTACTAGCACATTTAACAAAAGTTGGGATCCATTTTTGAATCAAAAAAATATTTATTTTCTTAAAAATATTTAAATTTAGTATTTATGCTTTTTTTTTCAAAGAACATATAATAGACATTCATATAAAAGGTATTTTACGAATATAAATCATGTTATCAAAAAAAAATCTCCATATCAGTTTTTGTTATACGTAGTTTGACGCACCTGAAAATAAAATTTCATGTATATAAATTAGTTACTTTAGGAGTAGTAGCATTTTAAAATCCTTGCATTAATTTTTAAATTTTGATGTAAATAATTAAATGCCAACTTTTTGTAGAAGTTTGTGCGCAAAAACTGTTTTACGTAATACATATACAATGGTTATAAATTCAAACTCAGTGGTGCAACAGTCCATAAGGGCCTGGGTCTACTGTACCCTCTTATTATGCGTAATCATTGGGCGCTAAGGTGCTAGAGCAGATGCCCCGATCAGGTGGTCAGTCTGAAGCGAGTCTACCAATGTTCAAGCCCCAAGCAAGCTTGGTACTCTTTTGTCAACTCACGACAGTAGGGATGAAAGGCTGAGTCGACCTTGCCCAGCCCTGGAATAGAACCCGGACCTGTGGTGTAGAAGCGCGATATGCTTAACACTCCACCACTAGGCCTACAATGATTTTTAACAAAAAGAAATTGTAAAACATTTAAATCAAAGATAATTTTTATTAATAGTATTATGTCCTCTTAATCAATACCAATATTTTTAAAGTACAGATATCATCAAATTTATTTTTCCTCTTTCTCAATACATTAAGTCAGCTTGATTATTTTTTTGTTCGCTATTAAATAAAAAAAAACCTAAACACTAATACTCTATTTAGATAATAACAAAAGTTGTTCTGATAAAAATTGTTCATTATTGTTTTGATATCTTAATGGCAAAGTATGTTGCACAGTTTCTCTCTCTCTCTCTGTATATATATATATATATATATATATATATATATATATATATATATATATATATATATATATATATCTCTGTATATATATATATATATATATATATATATAGGTACTTTACATATTAACAGAAATCCTATTTAAATTTCAATAATATTTATGGATATACTTTGATAAAAAATTAGTTGAAACTATTAAATATATGAGTAGATCTATACAATGAGAATAATACGTCATTGGAACCCCACAATTATAAATATAAATATAAATTTATTCATTAAACTATAAGTAAGATACTTTGTTGTCAATATTTAATTTTCTAATATAAATAAAAAAAAAGTTAAGGCTTTTTTTTATTCAATAAATATTGTTAAAAATTTCTATACACAAAAACTCCATTAAAAGTAATCAGTTTCTCATTATCATTTACTTTCATTTTATTTTTCTCTATGTGTGGTATGGAAAAAAATTTACAACGACTTCCGAGCTTCACCACTCTTTAATAGATGGAGAAAATTAATAAACTTAAAATTGCTTATTGATTTTGAAATTCAAGTTTTTCTAGTGATCAGGGCTAAAAATACCCCCTCCTACCAATTTAAAAATTCTCATTTAAAATTTTATAAATTCCCACAAAAATCGAAAATATATTTTATATTAACTATTTAACACAATTATCTATGTGTATATGTGTGTGTGCGTGCGTGCGTGTGTTTATGTGTGTGTTTGTGCGTATGTGTTCGTGTATGTGTATGCGTTATGCATAATTATATAGCCACATTATAATATGTACATTACTGTATAGTTGTATACAATATATAACTTTTATTCTGTATTATACACTTTTTATAGTCAATGTTCATATGTAAGCCATATATTGATATATGCTATTTTATACTATGTATTTATGTTGTATTTCTCGCAACTAACAATACACTAAACATGAGTTTTAATAAGCTATAATGATTCCATAAGCTTAAATTAATGTTTGCATTAAATTAACATACGGAAAAATAAAATAAAATATACGTTATATATATAATAGCCAATGTAATAAAATTATCAAAAGCCATAGTAAAATGTAACGACATTGCTTATTTAAAAAAAAAAAACTTGCCCAACATTATGATACAACTAAAACCAGAATGGTAAATCCTACTGCATAAACAATCAAATAAATTTTATAACATTTTATTTTTCAAAACCTACATATGTGATTAATCGAAATTCATGTGAAATTATTACACGTTGGAATTTCTCGTCACACGCACATCATCAAATTGAAAACGCAGGCTGCGATACAGAAGCGAAGGATGTGGACGATTTTCGCAAAGGATTTGGAGTCTCTCCAAACGACCGAAACGTCACTTTTCTCTGGGATTCTAAAAATAATGAGGAAACCAAGCAAAACCGCTCTTTCGGGTCTACTGTTGGAATGGGAAAATAAATGATTGAAAGGGATAGTGTCTTTTCGAAAATGTCAAAACGTGGCTTCTGAATACACATTCCTACCTGAGCTGCAGCTGTGAAATTCTGCTGTTTTCTTTATTTAAGAAAACAGCTGCATGTCCCTGAAAGAGTGCGTTGATATCATAAAGTAAAACAAATCTAAGTTTCTCCTTCTAAAAAGTATTTAAATGTAGTTCATTGAAAGTTAATTCGTTGATACAAGTTTTTGTAAACATTACAAATGTGACAATTTTTTTCTGTGACAAATTTCAATGTTGAACATTTTCAGTTAATTAAATTTTAACCTAAATAAAAAAGGTCAATGCAATCTATTGGTAAAAATAATGGAATGCATGAAGTTTGAGTACCCCTTTGTAATGGTAAATAAACTCTCAGGATTTATTCTAGCTACTTACCTTTACATTTACTTTGATTATTATATAACATATTGTATTTTAAAGTACACTGCTGGACAATTGCTAAGGACGGATAACACTATCATCTATAGCAACCACAAAATGAAAGGAAGCAAAATGTGGAAAATTAGAATAAGTGCGGGATATTAGTAAGAAGAAGTATGAGTATGCAAATTTTTTTTTTTTTCCACGTCTGTTCATCACGTGATAGCGTTCATAAGAGCTTTTAAAGGTTTTGACGCGTGGGGACAGTTGTTGTTTCAAGTCAAAGTTTTACAAGAAAGATTTAATAGACGAACTTAAAATTTTTGGCATGTCTTCCCGACATCACATAGATGATTTTATGCGTGACCGAATTATTGGATAGATCGAAGAAGGGCGAAAAATAACAGATGTTGCCAGTGAGTTCGACATCGATCACAGCGTTGTTTCACGGCTGTAGAAGTCATTTAAAACTACTGGAATGTGTAGTAGACGGCAAAGGGGGAGGTCGTGTTAGAAGTACGTTGCCTACAGAAGACAAATATATCGTCCTATCAGCAAAAGGAACAGGCGCACCACAGCTCAGCAGGTAGCAAATCAGTTTCTTGCTGCCTCAGGAAAGCAGATCTCCCAAAAAAAAAAACTGTTGCCAGACGTTTGAGGGGAGGAGGACTATACGCACGCAGACTTGTGTGTGTCCCATTGACCAGACAGCACCGTACTGCCCGTTTGCAATGGTGTCGTGAGCATCACAATTGGACTGATCAGAACTGGGCATGCGTACTATTCTCAGATGAGAGTAGGTTCAGTCTGTCATCGGATTGTTGACGCCAACTGATCTGGCGCGAGAGTGGTACTGCTTATCATCCAGAAAATATCCAGGAAAAGGACCGATATCCGACATGCAGTATCATGGTGTGAGTCGGCATCATGATCCATGACCGCACGCGCCTACATGTGGTTGCGAATGGGACTATGACGGGCCAACGATACATTGATGAAGTTCTACTTCCTCATGTTCGTCTTTCCGTGGTGCTGTCGGTGATAAATTTTTTATGGACGACAACGCAACATGTCATCGAACACTCGCTGTTCAGGATTGTCTAGACAGCGAGGGTATTCAACGTCTCGTATGGCCAGCGCGTTCTCCAGATCTAAACCCCATTGAAATGTATGGGATGCTTTGGGGGAGGCAAGGTGCTGGTCGAAACTATCCTCCGACAATCAAGAACACCCTCATCCGTGCACTCACAGAGGAATGAGATAAATTGCCTCAACAGCTGCTGGATAATGTTGTGCAAAAGTATGGTATGACGTGTGGAATGTTGCATCACACTCCACGGTGGATATATCCCGTACTGATACCTTTCTTTAAGGTGCCTGCTAACTTTTAGATGCATTGTTCCATTTCTCCGTACGCAGATCAAATGAACATTTTTTTCTTTCAGATGTTTCACAGCTTTTGTACTTTCCAGAACAATAAATATTCTTTTACTCTAATGTCTGAACAGTCTGGCAACTATATTTTATCCTACTAGGCCTCATGTCTCACTTAATGTTATCCTACATAGCAATTTGTGGTCCGTACTTAGCAATTGTCCAGCAGTATACTTAGTTAGTAGCTAATTTAATTTACCGTAAATCCGGCGTATAGCGCGGGTAGGTGCATAACGCCCACCTATACTTTCAAACTGCATTTTTTTTACTTTGATTTATATTCACCGTATAACACGCACCCCTCCTTTACGCATAACTATCAAATGTTAGTATATAATGTTCTTACGTTTTGAAGTCTTTTATTCGAGGTATTATGCCTGACTTTTGAAAAAATAGTATACTTCTAAAACAATAACTCTTTTAGTTCATAAGGCATGTCATTTCTTTTAAATAAATAGTATTTCGATATGATTAGAAATATTTTTTTATTCTCATCTCTGTTGTTATTTTTATAGCTATCATTTTTATACCCAGCGTATAATGCGCACCCATAAATTTCGATCCTATTTTTTGTGTAAAAGAGCGTGTTATACGCCGGATTTTACGGTAAGTATTTTTTGTAAATTATATGACAATATTGTAAAATGTTATACAAATTTTTACTATTTTGAATTTTACATATGATAAAATTAAAACAATCCTTTGATAAATAGAGAAAATTAAGTATGCAACACATATTTTCATGAGTATTTAATGTAGTAAATTTTTAATGAATTTTTTGTAGTGTGTAGCTTAATATCTTGATATTCTCATTTGATTGAAATCCTATTCCTGAAAAATGGGATTAATATGAAAAGTTTAAATACGCGCGCGTACGCTTCTTTTTAAAATATTATTACTATGTATATTGAAATAAATGTATTGAATCTGTTTTGTTTGCATAGTTTGCATGGTTTGTTCTAACACTTGGAAGAAATAAATATACCCCCTATATACATACTAAGTTGATTAGAATGATAGTACGTGTATAGAACATGTTTCAGTACTAAAATCGTATATCTTTGACAGTTTGAAATTTTACATTTTCAAATTGTATAGATTTTATCCTTTCCAAAATTCCAAACCTCTAGGATAATTAGAAGCCTTTAAAACCTACTTTTAAGTAATCGTTGAAACTGGGCCACGCTCATTTGAATGGCGAAAAATATAAACAAAGTACTTCGTTTTTGTTAAAAGTTGAACGTCTGATATAAATTAAAACATGTATCTTTTGTTGTAAATTGAACCTTTTATTTTTTTAATTTCCTAGCCGATTAGAACTTTCACTGTATACATTAAAATCAATTTATCTCAAAATGTATATTTTGATGTTCGATGTACCTTTTCTGAGAAACTACTGTTCACAGGTATGTAAGTGTTTTTATGGCACATTTGTAATGATGGTTAATATACACTAAAATGAGCTTTTTGTAAAAATCTCAAAAATTTATTTTTTAGAAATTCTTTTGTGAAAAAATTGTCTAATGTCACAATGTTTGATAAAATATTTTATAAATTACGAAAAAATTTACAATTAGCTAAAAGCTCATTTCAGTATAATGAGAAAGATGTATTTTAATTGTATGAAAAACTTCAAACATGTACATATAACAGATTTTGAGAAAAGGTACATCGAAAATAGTCAATTAAACATTGTCGGTATAGAGGTTTCCTACTCCCTATTTCAAAGGACATTAAAAGTTGAATAAGGCTGTCTTCACCAAATGTACAGGAGCCTAAACTAAAAGCGGAACATAATTTCAAAACATAAAAATGCCTTAGTTTTCATAAAATTTGCAACATTATATCTCATACATTGTTTTTTTTTATAATATAGCGTTTTTTAGATTTCAAAAGATTATATAAATAACCAATTTTGTTTATTCTAACATGTAAAGAGTGTGTAAAGAGTGAAATTTTTTTTTCAGTATTGGAGGAAAAATGCGAAGCACATTTTATACCAAAAAAGTGTGTCAACTAAAAAATGAGTAGCATGATAAAATAAAAAGCCCTCTATAAGATAGAGAAACCAGAATATAACATTAATGCTGGAGTACCTTTATATCTGAAAAAATATTCCGAATTTGAATCCTGTTATTTAACATTAATCAAAGCCACCCATTAGACCCAACTATATTTTGTACCTGACTATGTTTTTTTGATACTGTAGTTCCACAATTCCAAAAGAGAAAGTCACTCATACGAAAAATAAAATTTAATTAAATTTAAAATTAATTTAATTTAATTCAATTTTTACTTAATAAAATGATTTCACAGTTTCGCAGAATAAGAAGTAAAATTTAAGTCAATTTCAACTTGAGACAAACAAATTAATTTAATAAGAAAAATAAACTGCGTATGTAGCAAACGAGATTCAAGATATTGTGTGTTATCGTACTCTAAATTAAATTTGCGTAAAACTACAAAAGATAGTTAGTACTTATGAAACTATACTTATGAAAGAAATCTATATTTTCATTATATTTTTAAGTGCATTATTCATTATATCCAAAAACTTACACTGCTGTATACTAATCTAGAACATTCATTTCGTTTTAGCAGTTTGAATATTTGAATAAAGTTTAAAATAAACATGCACTAATTTGAATACACAAAATTGGTAGAACAGAATAAGTTACCCCAGGAAACAAACTAAAAATAACAGTGAACCTGATACAAATATTAAAATAATCCAATTTGTAATATTTATTTAGCATATAAAGAACAATCTGCATCTAATGGTTTAGCGGACTAATGAAACACAAGAAATATATATAAATGTATTAGAATAATTAATTATTCCTCTTAATTTCAAATTCCTGAAGTCCTTTAAACACTATACATTTCGAAATTTATTGAACATGAGAGTTAAAGTGCTCGTTTGCATGCAGAATTGATAGTTTTTTATCATTGTAATTAAATTTATAAATAAATATATATGTGTCAATCAGTGCTACGTTTATTATGTTTATTATTCAACGTGCATTACAATTGATAATCCATATTTTTAACAGAATTTTGCATTCAAAACTTCGCTGTATTTTTAACGGGGGAAAAAGTCCTCAAATAATATATTTTTATAAAGTTTCGCATATTTCCATCGAAGGTTCTTAATCAGTTTCTTTTTCACAGAATATTAAAACTAACTAAAATGAACAAGTTTAATTAACTCACGGTTTCGACGCCATATGTTACCCGAACCAAGAAAGTTTTCTTCAAAGCGTCAAAATCGCTTATAGAAAAGAGATGTTTTTCTTAACTTTATGATTTTTCCGTCATTTCTTTTTAATTAAACAGCCTAAATGTGTTTTCATATCTAAATTGCGAATTTATTTGACAACATATGATATTAAACAATATAGTTTTGTGAAATAAGTTTGATATCTCGTAGAATAAATTTTCTGACATTCAAGGGTATTTTCATAAAAATTATTCTTATACTTTTAGATACTCATTGTTACAAATTCTATGTAACTAATACTTAAAATAGTGTAAATAATTTATATCTGGATGATTAATACGTTAATATTGCCTTCAGTTATACCTATTTTATGATAAAAATTGTGATATTCTCAAGCAACGCCGTTCCCAGCATTATAATGGCGATTCAATGGAAACTTGGAGGAATGATTGCGATAGAGCCAAGTTGGCATCATATTCGGCCTATTTTGGCAAGTTGGTGACCGTATAGATGCATCTCGAAATTACTGGAGAAATTTATTAACATCACAATCTGCGACGTAAGCGGATCTTTCGAGAAAGTGCTTAAAGATACCCTTGTAAGCTATAAATATTAGCTGCTCGCTGTAGCTGAATCAGTATTACTTCAGCTGTTGAAGACTTCAGTTGCTACGCTCGAGTGTATACTTGACAATAAAATTTATCAATATGTATTTGTAATTTTTGGCACTGATAACTATGTCTGAGCGCTGTAGAATGTACGAAAACCTTTTAATGTTTATTGGACTAACTTAATGGCTGTACAATGTATTTTTAGGGATTATTTTCCGACATAAATTTTGATCACTCCTTAACTGTTTTGCTCCTTGTGACTGATAGCAACAAATCCTCGAATCCCAATCAGCATAACACTATATTTTCAAGTTATGTTGTTGTTTAAAATTTATTAATATATTTTTATTTTTTCTTTAAATTACTTTAAGATATAACAGTGATCTCGTATTTAACACAATTCATGTAAATTATAAAACAAAAATGTTTTTTTTTAATTTTTAAGTAAGAATCACCGTTTACCCTTTATTTGAGATAAATATTAGCGTTGGATACATTTTTAATACGCATGTAGCGTTAAGTGTGTTGAACACTTACGTAAATGTTTAAATTTCGGGTAAGCATTTAAATAGCATGCTAGTGTTATCTATATGAATACCACTCCAAAAATTGGCAAAATAAAAGAAACATCCTTCTTTTACAATTATTTTGAATAACTCTAAGCAAAATGTATCAGATACATTGAAGGTTTAGTAGAATCATATATTTTCAGCTAAATTTAAACACGGAAAAGTAACAACTTACAATAAAGTAGAGAGAGTAATCTTTTGTTTTTTGATTCATTAATACCGTACAAACCTTTTAACAATTTTTTAGAGATCTATTGCAATTCTGAACGCATGAAGTAGTTAAAGAAAAATGTAAATAATGTTGGAAAACTTTGTTCACAAATCTCAGATTTCTAGAGCATTTTATCAGTTAAAATATGATGTTAAGTTATCACTTAGTTGATTTTTATTTCACAGTTAACATACGTTTTTAACGTTATACTTTTATATCAAAAATTTAGTACTTCTTTTAATATAACGCTTGCTGGCATAACTTTCAACGTCACAAAAAAACATTTTCTATTTTAAAATATATTAATATGGATCATAAATGTACTATAGAATTCTCACAGCATATTTAACCATTTAACTTATAGGCCTGCAAGCTGAAAGGTGGTACTCAGTTTGCCTGCACAGCGTATATGCTGGACGAGTTCGGGCTTTAAGTTAATGTTCTGACCATATTTTGTTTTTCATTAATTTTTCACAGTTTTACAAAGAAATGCCAGAAGCAGTCATTTGAAGATTGGTCTAAGTTAGTCAAAAAGGTACGATGGTTAATTGGTTCAGAAATGGTAGGTAAGTCACTCTTTGATTGTGTTATATAATTAAATTATATAGGGTGTTTTTTAGAGGTATAGAACTTTAAATTGCAATAAAACAACAATGTATTATTCGATTGACATGGATTTTTTTTATTCGAAAGATAATCTTGTGGCATTACATTTTAAATATGATCAAGCAAGGCGTAGATTCGTCGAATTAGCCCAAACCGAGATTGCCGTTGTCCCCGATTTTCATAAGCGAATTTCGGTTAGCGATGAAGCGCACTTCTGGTTGAATGGCTACGTCAATAAACAAAACTGCCGCATTTGGAGTGAAGCTAATCCACAAGTGTATGTCGAAACACCGTTACATCCAGAAAACTGGCTGTTTGGTGCGCTTTATGGGCTGGTGGAATCCTTCTTCAAAAACAATGAAGGCCACAACGTTACAGTCAATGGTGATCGGTATAGAGCCATGATTACTAACTTTTTCATTCCTGAATTGAACAATCATGATGTCCAGGAGCTGTGGTTCCAACAAGACGGTGCAACATGTCACACAGCTCGTGCCACAATCGATTTATTGAAAGACACGTTTGGTGACCGCCTAATTTCACGTTTTGGACCTGTGAATTGACCTCCAAGAACTTGTGATTTAACACTGCTAGACTATTTTCTGTGGGGCTATGTAAAGTCATTGGTCTATGCGGATAAGCCACAAACGCTTGACCATTTGGAAGACAACATTCGCCGTGTTATTGCCGATATACGGCCACAAATGTTGGAAAAAGTCATCGAAAATTGGACGTCCAGATTGGACTACATCCGAGCCAGCCGTGGCAGTCCTATGCCAGAAATCATATTTAAAATGTAACGCCACAAGATTATCTTTCGAATAAAAAACAAATTCATGTCAATCGAATAATACATCGTTGTTTTATTGCAATTTAAAGTTCTATGCCTAAAAAAACACTATACTTAACACCCTCATTTAATCATCAAGCGATTCCTCATATTTATTTTATGCTTGTTATTACAAAATAAATTTATAATTAAATAAATGTCATCGTTAATTACATAAGCATCCATGCACAATCTATGAGTGTACAACTGCGTTACAGATAGATCTTATTCCTATATAAATTATGTCACTTTGACGTTTTCTCGATGTAAATTCTATAACAAGTTTACTTCCAAATTATATTTTACATATAAGCAAGAGAGAGCTGTAGTCTTACTGATTTCTCAAAGACGTCATCTAAACGATTATCATCTTCTTAGAATTTAGTTACAATTTCTTTATAAAATAATACATAACAGGAAAAAATATAATATTCCTTCACCTTTTTACACCTTGAAATATTATGAATTTTTCACTTTCAGCAGTTTACGATATTTTTAAGTTTTACGCAATTATGTTTTAATTTAAAAGCACTTCAGAGATCAGGTTTTATGACTGTGATCAATTAACAAGACATTTACTTTTTCCTTCATCAGAATAAGGTTTTAGTGAAAATCCCACATTAAAAAAATGACAAAACAAAATCGTTTAAAAGGAATTTAAACAATTGAAAGAAACGTTTATCTTCCAAGTTATCTACTGACCTACAATTATATCATTTGCAACAGAAATGAAGCAATGCACAATCTAAAAGTAGCAAAAACAGTACCCCCGATAAATACATCCATTATGACTTACGGTTCAACCCACAAGCAGACAATTGCTACGATTTAGAAGCTTGCACAAGGCTGAATGTGAATAATAAATGTCATTATCAGTAAGAAATTTTGTTGCTTTTATAAGTATGAAAGCTATGCAAAGTGATGTATTTTTTTCCGAAGCAGAATATTCAAGTTTTAAATGTTGAAATTGAAATTGATTTCTCTCTCTAAGAAAATATTACGCGTGAAATCCGATATTTATGATATTACACAACATTAATCTTGAGTTTGTATCCTTTTATTCTTGTTAGTAATATCCAGTATTAATATGAACAAATATCCGATAAATATTTTAATATCAAATAATATAGAGAAATCAAGAATATATAATTAATTATACATATATTATTACAATTTTTTTACGGAAATAAAAGCATTGAGATAATTTATTTCTTAAAACTTGACTGAAATGTCAGTTTTGGAGAAAAATATTTTCTTGTAATTTAGTCATAAAAATCTTAAGAGTTTCCCAAATTTGTGAGTAAATCTATACATTTTTAAAAGCAAATTGTATAGTTTCAATTATGCAATTTTGACTTTGTGATATTTGCGTTATTGTTAAAACTTACGGAGTTAATTCCTAACGCAACAATACAAGACACCACATGTTGTAATTGTAATTTAAAGCGGTGTATTTGACGTTTAACTTTTACTTAAACTAGATCAGAGGTTTAGTAAAAATTTTCTAAATAACACACAGTTTTTGCGTGTATAGCTATTGGCAGATAGTTATCAGTTTTCTAGTCTGTTCGTCTCGAAATTTATGAAAATGCCAAATGATTTAGGGCAACATGTATCGTTATAAGTCAACATCAGGTGCAGATGATATATGTATGCATAATAATTAGTTAGGAACATATTTCAATCATTAGAATGTATTATTTGTTCAGGAGTATAGTATCTATTTACATTAGTGAATATTAAGATATGAAGGAGGTTAGTGACAGGGTTGGAATACCTATCTTAAGGTTGATTGACAAATTATCTACAAACTTTGAATTCCATATTCAATGGATTCCGTCCCGTGTTGGAATTATTAGTAATCAGATAGCAGATTCAATGGCAAAGGCTGCAACTTTTCACACTCTCCGGTCTGATATGTCTTTTACTTTCAGCTAAGTTTTTTTCGATTGTAAGAAGAAGCAAATGGATCTCTGCAGAGTTTATCCTGAATATATCTGGTACCCACAAAAGCACCCTGATGCTGTCCTACTTTTTGAAGATAATAGAGGGCAGCAGACTTGCATATCTTGATTTGCCAGTGGACACTTGAAATATCTCGCCTTCGAACAGGAGTTAAAATATGTTCAAAAGATGCCTGAGGGGCATTACCTGAACATATTTTACAGTGCTTAAATTTTAACTTGGACAAAGTTTTCTCAAAACAACTTCTATTCATGGATTCTTTGAAAGTATACGAACTGGTGTGGAGAATTGATCTAATCTTAGATAACCCAACTAAGGATTAGAAATAACAACAAAAGGTATTGATTTAAAAATTGTACTTCATGTATCTCCCTCATGTTCTATTGTATCCCATCCATGAAATGGATCTGACGTTGTATTTTATGATTTTAATATAATCACATATCAATACTGGACGAAAAGAAAAATTCTAAATGTATCTTACATTACAGCTTTTTGTCATTTATATCAAACAGAGATATTGAGCAATACCAACAATCATTTCACTGCAGTATAGTTGCAATCTTATTAACATCCATGGGGTCAGAGTACTGGAGTAGCTATCTTTGAGGGGGCTCCGTATCAAAATTTCTTTGAGGGCCTTTCTTAGATTTGGAAGTCCTGTTAGTGGGACTATATTTACACATATTAGGGCCCCGTATCATTGATATGGCGGTAGCTACACCTCTCTAGAGGTCCCTCTATAAAATACTCACTTACCCCATGGGGTCAGTTTTGAAGAAACCAGTAAAATCATATAAACGTTTATCATTATTTCTCAGCGAAAAAAGTGCTTCATCACTTCATTTTTGTATACACACTCTAGAGATTTAAATTTTATTCTTTTGTTAAAGTATTATATATTTTGGATTTAATTTACGAAACTAAATTATTTTTCTTCTTCTTTATAATGGAGCTGCGGATCGGTAATTACCATTGCAGGCCTAGTACTTCTCCGGGGAGCTGATATCGCCTTTTAGTGGTTCACCATATATATATAAAGGAGGATAGCAATTGCCACAATTTAATTTTGACGTCCATTTTCCTTCCCAAAGGGATATACTTGAGCTCTAATGATGCGAAATTTCACAAGGATTTTAATTTTGCCGAGAGCACCCATGGAAAACAGGTACTCTAGGTCTTTTAACATGCTCCATATTCATACGACGTCGATTTTCTGCATCATGAAAATTCGCCAACTTGGGCAGGGGTCAAACCCGTAAAGTTGGGCTTGCAAGGGCAACTCCAAACCAACTACGACCCCAACCACCACGAAACTAAATATTTGGCAACAAATAACTGCTTCAATCTTTTAAGTATAATAATCCAAAAGAAATAATTAGTTGCAATGAGTGAACAAATAATGAATTATTCAAGGGACTGAGAAAAATTGAACTAAAAACCATACGTGTTTAAAATCACAATAAATCTCTCACACACATTATAAATTAATGTTTTTTTAATTAATGGTAGTGTAAGTAATCTTTTTGTATAAAGTGGCCGTAAAATTATAATAATTCTGCTTTTGTTTCCTATAATCAAAAATATAAACAAACTTTTCTCTCTCCCAATTTTTGTTTATTTCTGTCCTCTTATACGTCTATCTATTTAAAGAGAGAGAGGAAAAGAGTGAGAGATCCGCCCAATCCAATTTTTCATATCGTATAAGATGGTTCTATGCAAAAAAAAATCGTTATTTATTCTGTACAATATTTTAAAAACTATCGAATTTATAAATAATTTTCAATACCCTTGTTAAGGAAATGAATTTTAAATGCTTATTCTAATTAAGAACAATAAAAAACACAGTAAACAAGTTAAAATAAATTAATGACGTATTAGTATTAATAATTTAAAATAATATGTAATGATTTTGCTTTAAATACCATAATCTGTTACATAATTATTTTTAACTCGTGTTGAATACATTTTACTTATGCATATAATAGGAATTTAACCCTTTATCTACCGACGGTACTTATAAGTACCACTCACTTTAAAATAACATAGAATAACCAATTTTACAAATATTCTGACGATACTTAGGGCGTAAATATTCTTTAAAATTCACTCTTCCAAGATATATGGCAGCACGGGTTATATAATGAGTATTTTAGCGGGAAAGGTGAATAGTTTTACAGCAGAAATTGCGTTTTCAGCGGATTTCAAAGATTATCATTTTTCCCCCGAAAAAATAGTTAGTGTCAAAATTTAGGGATCTTATTTTTTGTATGTTATTGAGGACCTTAGAAAACGATTTAACTCTTTATTTTTAGTGAATAGTATACATAATTAATTTTACAGTGGAATACCTTTATTTAATTAATTAGCTCTAACGGGTTAAATTTCCCAAAGTTGAGTATTTTGTTTATGTATATCCCTTAATTTTTTCAATATAGTGATAAAAAAATATTGCATGGCAAAAACTGCAGTAAATCATAATGCGGTAGATAAAGGGTTAAGAAGTGCATTGAAGTGCAATTGACAATGGAGTATAAAGTCAACGCTTAAACCAATAAACATTATGTAGTACAATTAGTTCTTAAGAAAATAAAATCAACTCATGGAGGGTGTAGCGAACATTATTACGAAAGTTCAGTTACGTCAGACATGAAACCAGTTGATGACGTCAGAGGCGAAAAGCTCATAAAGACAGCTTCAGATTTTAGGGGGACAGGGTTTTCTTGAAATCCATTCCTACATTCCCAGATAGACTCCTCTAAAGGACATGCGCAGAGATCGGTTTTAAGAGTCCCGGCCGGAAGTGATAGAAAAAACGAGGTCTGGAGTGTAAGATGGCATTTTAGCATGTCTTAAGTATTTAAAGTTGAATATATATATCTAGCCTGACTGTATGTTTTCGTGTCCAATACGCCACAAGGGGAGCCACGGTAGCTTAGTGGCTCTGGTCGAGAACTCGTTTCAGGTGTGTCATCAGTTTGAGTGGTAGTGTGACTTATGATTCATCATGTAGAGGAACATATTGTGGCTCAATGTCCTCATGTTGGTGTGGTGTGGAAATAAAAAAGAGAGTACTGGCTCATCTCTCTTCCTTTTTCACGTGACCACAGCTCAAAATTGTGACGCCTGATACCAATAGCGCACATGTTGCTTTATAGAGTGGCCTTAATAAACTCTGACTCAATCTATGGAAGGTGATAAACTTTGGAGAATATGATGTACACATTTCTAGCACAAAATGGAGTTGATTGACCACTCCGGGGGTTTTCCCTCAAAATTGTTGTGAAACCGAGCTAAATCGTTCTGCCACTTGCATGGTGCTCAAAGCTACGGCTTACGACAACGGTTACTTAGCCTTTTGTCATGCTGAATTTCGTGGGTCTGTATCTGGCATTTGCTGATCAAGTGGCATTAGTAACAACAACAACAACAACATGGAACAACAGTAATAGAGATGAATCTATTATTGAACTTATTAAAATACTATTTAAGTAGAGCAATTTAAAAACTAACAGGAAAAAAACAAGTAGCTAAAAACTTCATGAGATACTCTTCCATTGAAGAATCAGATAAACCAATGTAATAGGCTTATCCTATTAAAAAGATATCAACAATACTTATTTTTATAAGTGACAGAACTTTTTATTTATTTTTCATTGATTTTTTTTTATCTATACCTTTATTTTCGGTTAAAAATTACTCCATCTTCGGTTCAATACACATATTGACTGTACCGGTAGTCGATTTCTCGATTTAGAATGTGGGAGAATTTATCAGCAGAAAGAATTCTCAATTTTTATCCGTCAGAAGAAAACGTCATTCTCAAATTCCAGAACGAAATGGGAAAACGCTGCTTCAGGTGAAATTTTAAGTTGACCGATGACATGTTCCAGTTAAACGCTTTTGCTGAAAACTACCTTTTGTCATACATAAATCCTATGGAAGTTCGAAAATTTTGAAAGCTTGGGGAAAAAGAATTTTCTCAACCCTTTAAAACGTCAGTGTTATTACGAGTAGGAATTTGAGCTCGATATACACTAACGTGGAATGAAAAAAATTCACTGGAGAGAAAGAGAGAGAGAAAGAGAAAAATGGTGGAAAACCATATCAATCAGGCGATGCTGCCATTCCTAAAGGTTGAAATGTTAGTCACGTCTACGACTTGCAGACGACGGGATCGCTTCGAAAATGGAGAAAGAAAATACTGTCGAAAAATAAACCCAAAACTTTTGAGTAATGGTCCATTCAAACGATTTGGGTACGAGGAAGCTGCTTTTCAGCTGAGAGAAAGGTAAATGTAGGAGTCCCCGGGCTCTATATATAATAGAAAAGAGTAAAGAATATTAGCTAAGGGACAACGGTATGGTAATTTCAGTATTCAACGTGCATAGTGTTATTCAGCTTTAAATGATAGAAGATGTAGGACAATATGTTATAAAGTTACATTTCAGTATTACTTTTTGATGTTTAAGTTAATTTTTTAGTGTAAGGTTTATGTATTTGCTTATATATTATGGCAATCTAGTAACTTAGGCTGTAAGTTCATGATCATCCATGCATAAGTTGAATTGGGAGTTTTGAGATTGACTCCAATTTTATCAAATAATAAGGACGGCATACAATTAATTTGGGAAGAGAGAGGTTTGGCTTCCGAGTCTTCAACTGACATAATGGAAAAGTTATATCAGTTCTAGTAGCGTCTTCTAAATCTAACTGTAACTCAAAATGATGAAGTTCGTCATCATTATAATTCGCTGTTTTTCTTTAGAGTTTTGTTAATTCAATATATATATATATATATATATATATATATATATATAGATTTACAGTAAATTTATCTCGAAAGGCTGTCCTTTTGCATGCAATTATTATTGGTACTTATCAACCGTCCTCCTTTAGTGAGGACAGTCCTTCTTTTATAGGTCCTGTCCTTCCTCGAAAAGATGTCCTCCTTTTCAATATTATAAAACATCTTTTAAAACCTGTATTTAGGAATGAATCAAACATGTTTCCAATGTGTCGAAGAATAGTCTGAAACAAATATCACAGGAAATACCAGTTTTCATTGGTGTTTTTTGACTTCATCACAAGTAAATTGAGCAGATATAGAAAACTGTGTTGATTTTTTATCAAAAGAAATGTCTGATATTAAAACGTTGACAATGGTCTGTTTGAAGAAATTGGAAGACTATTTAAATATAGATTGTATATATAAATTATAATAAATTGAAACAATTTGAAAATCAACATGCTGAAATTGATAAAAGATGGGGGGGTGAGAAATACTTAACAATTCCAAAAATGAACACATTCTATTTGAAAATTGAGTTATTTTTTAATTTATGTTGTGCTGCCTTAGAACTAATGCACCGGTTGAAAGAGTCTTTTCAGTTGGTAATTTTTAGACAACTGAGAAATCAAGATTGAATGTTGAAATTTCAACTACAGTATTTACAGTAAAGATGAAGGATATTTTTTGCTGCGAAATTTCCGATATATATTAGATAACAATATATTGAAAAACAAAAAAAAATTCATTCAATGAGAAAATACTCGTTTAAGTAAATAATTAAAAGGAATGTAAGCATTATTAGCGTATTTTTGTTTGAATTAATAAAATGTTTCACATATTTACGCTTTAACATTTTCTTAAATTTTTCGTCCTCCTTTTCAGTGTACAAAACTGGTCACCTTAATATAATACCATCAACCAATTTTACCGCATCAAAAAAGTCACCAAATCAAAAGTCGTCATCTGTTTATATTGATTATTATTGAAAGCGTGCATGCGAGTGGGTTTCAACTATTCGCAGCAATTGGCGATATATTTCGATTTCATAAAATTGGTCGATGTTATAATACATACATGTAAGTACATGAAACTTCAAATTATTTAAAAATGAACACAACAAGTATATTAACTGAAAGAGGTTGTACCTTATCCTCCAAAATTTTACATCAAACTTGAAAACAGACTCTTATTGTCTACATAGAGGTTCATCTAGGATTATAATCCTCAATATATAAAGTCAATTTTCCTACCTTCCCTTAACAAGATGTGACCAATAAGGAGTCCCATCATGCTTTCCCCAAAGTTTTGACGTTTCAAAACATGAACTTTTCTTGTGAAGTTATTAGATGTGAAAAAAATTAAAAAAGTAAAATATTTAAAACAATATTGATATACTTTGAAAATATAATTGAATACCAGAGGATAAAATCAAGAAATAAGAATGTATATAAAAATTAAAACCGAGTCATTTTTCTTCAATTTACAAAATTAAATATATATATATATATATATATATATTTCATTTTTGAGTTTATTTGTTATTATTTAAAATCATTTAGGCATCCTTGACATGCTGTTCCAGGGGATAGACTTTCCACGTAGCCTCTAAATTTATACTAAAAACCTAAATTCCTTTTTTATTACATAACGGTCTTTTATTCCTTTTTTATTGCCATTATTTATTGAATTGCAACCATTTATCTGGTTATGATTCAATCGATTGAGCTTCAAATGACTATGATCACGCCTCTAAAAAGAAAAATAATTACATTACCCCTGTCACAGCTTATAAATCTTCTATAAAGGAGTATAAGCCCAATAATATGGAGCTCAAACCAAATAAAAAATACTATAAAACAAAAACGCTTTTAGTACACATTGTATAGTTAACCAAAAATTATCAAAGAGTATTTCAAATTTATTTCACAAACAGAGGAAAATATAAATTTAGCTTCAATTAAATGAGAAATAATTTGTATTTTTTTTCATTTATATTCACATATGAGTTACATAGAGTTGCACTTAAAGGAAATAAGATTACATAAACACACTTATATCTATATTAAACGCAGCGGATTAAGAAAAGAGACGAGAGATGGTCTTGTGTGCGCTCTACCTTTTCTTTCACATAAATTTCTGATTCAAATAAATTTTTAAGAAAGCTTTAAAACTGTCATTTATATGGATGCGAATTACTTTGTTATAGTTAAGATTATGATAATCAGTAAAACATTGATAGTTCGAGCCTTAGTGTAATTTGTTAAATTTATAACCGTCGTGGAAGAAAATGATTTCAGTTGAGAACTTTTATCTTACGTACAGAGGATAAGTAAAAAAAGGAGACAGCGTAAAATAAAGCTATTAATCAAGAAAAAATAGTATAATATAGCTCGAAAAATTATAAATTGAGGTGGCAATAAATAAAGTGTTTTATTTATGTACTAATAGATCTTCAGTTGAAAAAAATAATATTAAAAAAGATACATATTTTTTAAGTTTTTATAATCTTTTATTTTTATACCCGTACACTTTAAAAGAAACATTTATGAAACTCAAAGTTATCAAGTAATTCACAATCCTGAATTTTCAAAAAAATTGCTTATTAGAGGATGGGCATCTGGATTATTTAATTGTAACGATACATTTAACTCTAAAAAATTAATATCACCTAAAATATTTCAAAAGTGCAAATTTAATACTGAGAAATTCGAAAAAGCGTTGAAAGGTTTTGATTTTTTATCAGAGTTTTTCTTATTAATCAAGAAATATAAATAACAAGAATAACAAAATATTGTAAAAATAGTTTTCAGAAATATATTTTAATAAAGAAAACAATAAAAAAGCAATGGTTTCAATAGAAGTTAAATGAATGATTTCATAATAATTTATTCTAATAAGAAAAGTACCATTAAATAACATAAACAGAACAAAAAGTAATAATCATCACAAAAGAATAATACAGCTTATAAAGGTATGATATCCATAAAACTACTGAACTGAAACTGCCATAAAAATTTACCTTTCAAACCCATTCTATGAATTTTTGTCTCTGCAAAAACAGTAATCGCTGATCAAAATCAAAGTAATGGCTTAGGTGTTAAACATAAAAGAAAAATGTTAAAGACTGGAAGCTTTGATTTATCACTTGACATGAAATATAAAAATGGAGAAAAGTGGTAAAATGGCGTCTTTTATGATATCATCAACAGTTATTACAGAATTTGTTATCCCTTGTAAAAGAAGAAAAGAGTAATATATCGCAGAAACTTCCAAATTGGGCAGCCTGCCAATATCCTGAAAGTTCTTACTTTTCTCCTGAGATTTTAGAATTATTACAAACTCAATCAACCCGCCAAATGTTGAGCCTAATGCATTATTCATCGGAATAAATATAAATCTCATTCCATGCTTTGATTATGGGATATTTTCTACGATGAACAGTTTTTGAAGTAATCTTCTGTCTTTTAATTTCTTGAATACATTACAATTCTTAGATCGAGTGATATTAAGTTGTTTGGGAAATGTTTTCCTAGAAACAAAGATCTCTGTCAGATTTTTGTTATTGTTGGAGCTTATTAGTTTTACATAAGTAAACATTATTGCATTTTTTTGAAGAAATTATGTACTCATCAACTTGTTTTTCATGTTTTTACATACCTTGCAAATAAGTTTTAGTATTAAAACTTTCAATAAAAAATCACGCCGTTCGGGTAACATATTAAGAATACATTTTGCTATATACTTATTTAAAATATATTGACAAAATTAAAATTTTTGTTTCATCTGAGGAATATGTTTATAGTTTTTCAAAATTGTTGTTTTTCTTAATTTATAATTACAGAAATGTTTCACTTTATTTATATATATTAAGGCATAATAAACGTTTTTAAATATCTTGAGTGGTTACAGTACCAGAGTGTTCTTGATCCGAAACTCGTGAATGATGTTCTTTAGTCGTAGACTCAAAATCTAGAGTCACTGAAGACCCACCGTATAGATGGGCTGATGTACGTAACCCAGGGTTTCTCAAACTGTGGGGCATGCCCCCTTTGGGGGCGTGGCAATTCTACGAGCATATTGAAAAGTCAAAAACAAAAGATTATTTTTTAAAAATTATAAATTTACTGAAAGTAAACAAACAAAATACATTCTGACATAAAAAATACATATTTACACTGAGTAATACATATAAGTAATACATATTTACACTTACAAATATATCAGTGCTACACAATGTATTTTTTAATTAATTTACCATTACTATGTTAAGAACAAGTTTAGTAATTACCAGTAACCCATAGGATTGTCATATATAAAATTATATACAAAATTAACACTTACTTTGGTAATTCGTACGGTTTATAATAAATCCCTTAACTGCCGATTAAAAGTAACGGGATAAAAGCAATAAATAAACCAATAAAAAGGAGCCTCTGAAATGAGCAAATCCTTCGCAAACACTGTCAAGGTCTTTTATTACATTCCAAAGCATTCGGAATAATTTTATGGATAACAAAGCAAGGAAAATGATCGTACTTCGGAAAGACGTACTATATATACGTCGGAAGAAATTAGTGCACTTAAGTGCGACGTTTATATACGCCAGTGGCACTTAAGAGGTTAAAGTCGTATCGCAGTTTAAGTATAAAAATATAGCACTATTGAATTCAATACATTGTTATTGTATCGAGTGGGGGGGTGATGGAAATTATGATTTAATATTGGGTCACGAATATTGAAAGTTTGAGAAGCACTGACGTAACACCTTTCCTGTGACTCCCGAACTCAGTTCGGGCAACACAATTGCGCCAATTTTGGATTGCTCGACCTGAGTTCGGGCAAGAGAAAAATTGGTGTTTCAATTCCGTTAAGGCCGAACTAAGTTCATCCAAATCATAACATGTAATTTTCCATTTTTCTAATAGTTGGCGATACTTTCCGTGAAATGTTTTGCAGTTTAGGGCCATTTGTCGGATTTTTGTAGTTCTGCTGTTCGTATGTACCAACCATATCGTAAGGGATTAGGGGAATTCTAAAGATCCTAAGGGAGATAAAATTCATAACAGCTTGTATAAATAATAGTATTGTGCATTAGTTTGTTGTATTTATCTTACAAATTATGTCATTTGATTCATTTTGCTGTAATTTGAGCAACAATTACTATAACTTAGTAACATTCCCCATGTGTGTGAAAATATCAAACATAGTAGTTAGTTTATAATTTTTTAAAAATATTCTATTTCTAACATCTTGAGAATATAATGAGCAACATTATAAAGAATCTGAACCCCCAATTTTGGCATGTTTTTCTTGAATATATTTCACAGGCAAGGAGTTAAATCTATTGAAGCTCAAAGTACTCCCATTATCTTAGTGTGGAAGTTTGGCGGGAAAGGTGTCAGCCTAGTCACTTGACCATGATTCAAAATTATGAAGTCTATCGCCTTTATGTTGCTTCACAGGTTGGACATACATTTAAATGAAATCAAAATCAATAATCTATATACATTCAGTGTGTGCAATCAAGGTAATAAATATATATATATATATATATATATAAATATATATATATATATATATATTTATACATATATAAATATATGTATATATGTGTATATATATGTATATATATATGTATATATATGTATATATATATGTATATATATGTATATATATGTATATATATGTATATATATGTATATATATATGTATATATATATATATATACACATATCTATATATACATATATATACATATATATACATATATATATCTATATATACATATACATATATCTATATATACATATATCTATATATACATATATATATATATACATATATAGTAACATATTGGAAACTAGGTTTTTCAGAGATATTCATGTTTTAAAACTAAAATTTAGATCTTGCACTGATAAAAGATGCAAGGCGTGTGGCATGATGAGTGGGGAACAGTTAGATATGGATGCAGGTTATATATTTTGTAAGACTTTTAACTGTGTTTACAAAATGACATGCAACATATGTAAATTCGCTTACATAGGTCAGACTTCAAACACTATCAATATTAGATTAAATCAACATAGGTCTGATACAAGAAAATTTGATTGCAGCATAAACCAGGCTAAGATTGAGATAGGACACTTTTATAAACATGGATTCCATAACATAACTGTACATATACTTAGAATAGTGCCAAATATTAAACAAAGATTATGGTTCGAAAACTGTTTTATATGTTCATTTAGATCATATTATCCTTATGGTTTGAATGTTATCTGGAAAGGTGAAAGTGTCTTACTAACTTTTAAACAAAAATCCGAGGATTCATTATATATTCCGAATTTTGATAAATCTATTGATAATAGTAATAATATTGGTTTAGCGAGAATTTCAAGAGCTAAAACGTAGAAAAAGAGTTACTAGAGACATGACAACCCTCAAGAATTCTATGTTAGAATTAGCTGTTAATTTTGATGATAACTACAACACAGGCTTAATTAAATCGTTTATGTTTGGCATGAATAAAACTGAAATTAAAATTATGACAGATATTTTAAGCAGATATAAATTTCGGGATTCTCATGGTATGCATATGATTCGAGACCTTAATAACTATTTAGTACAAAAAATGAATATTAAATCAGATGCAAGTGAAAATCACTCTACAGAATATTGTACATTATAATTTATGAATAAATCCTTTAACAAAATTAATTTTTCAAGTATATTTCAAAAATATCAATCCTTTTTTCCTATTAAAAATATTATTATTAAAAAGGCTTTCAAATACAACAAGAAACTTGGTAGATTTATATTTAATTATAATCAAGTCTCGGAGCTCCTAAGTTCAGATTCATGTAAATGCAATCTATATCGGGACTATATTGATGATTATCATCAGCACGTTGTCACAGGAGACCTGGGCATCGTGAAAGATGATTTGTTAAGAAATTTTATGGAAAAAGGTACCGGTTTTAGACTGATGGTCACAAAAAATAAATCTAAAGTTATGAAACAAATCATAAAAGATTTAGATAAATTCTACCTTAAAATTGCAATTAAATACGGAATGCCGATTGAAGCTTTCAATCAATTTAGATTTTATGTAGCAACAGAAATTCGGAAATTAGATTTCACTGTTGAAAATGAAATTATGTATAAAGATCTTAAATCATCAATAGAAAATACCCAAAATGACTTCGTGATTACATATGTAGATAAGGTCTCTGCTAATTATGCCATAATTTGTAAACACTTTTACAGTAAAATATTAAGTAACCACATTTTAAATAATAATTCATTTCAAAAATAAATTCACAACAATAGAGAAGATGATAATCGTCTTTTAGCTTTGAACAAAAGACTGAATATTCATCTAAATAAAATTAAATATCCAAGTATTTTTTTAACACCAAAATTTCATAAAAGCCCGATAAAATTCCGTAGTATCACTAATGGATACAATACATATATCACGAAGTCTGGGAACATCTTACAATCTCTTCTTCAAAATCTAATTGATAACTTACAAAACACGGCAATAATTAAAAATAGCTTAGAGATTGCAAGAGTTACTAAGGACATGTCAATTTTTTCCATGCCAGGCTTTGATTTCGAGGACCTTTTAATTCTATAGATATTGACGTAATGATTAAGGTTCTACAGTTAATTTATGATAAATATGAATTATATACCTCAATGAAAAAAGAAAAATTTGATATTCTTGTTAACCTCGTATTAAAAGAAAATTTCATTGCATTTTTTTTTATCAGAATCTTTATAAACAGATCAAAGGATTACCTCAGGGTGGTCCAGCTAGTAATTGTTTAGCGAATCTATATTTACATTTTTTTGAAATTGATCATGTTGTAAATGATTCTTACTTGATTTATCGTTATATAGATGATATAATAATTTTTGGTAAAAATAGTGAATACAAACCAAATATTACGTTCTACCCTGATTACCTCAAGCTCCTTAAAACTAACTTCAACTCTAAGATAGTGGAATTCTTATATTTAGACTTGCATCTTATTAACAATAATGTAGTTAGTAACTTTTTGACAAAAGAGATTCGTTTAAGTTCCATATAATTAAAATTCCTGTATGGAATAGTAACTTGTGTGCATATATCAATTTACAGAAATATCATTTTGAATTTTTTATTTAGAAATGATAACTTAACTACCCACAGAATAGATAAATACAATAATATCAAAAACAATTTTCAATGTTGTTTAGATCATGAATACCCTTTTAATTTCTTAAGAACTTATATTCATCACAAATACATTAACCGTCTTGCTACTTCTAATTCCACAACCACCACACAACAATAGGATTTCAAAGTCAGCATGTAAGTGGTCTTCCTGTGAAGATTATATCATAACACTCATATCACAGTTTACATTTTTTCCACACACATCTTGAACATCTTACACATTGTTGACAACCAACCAAATTAGAGCCTAGCTAATTTACATTTTTGGCAATCAACCAATTCAAATTCTACCATATTTGATTGTCGTCTTTTTTTATATCTGTCTTTGCTGGCTCGTTTAAAAGTTAGCTCAAAAGATGTGTTTATGTATATTTTTTCGAATTTTTTAACTTGGTGAATAATTGATTTTCATTGATGTCAAGATGCTTGATTCTCTTCGTAAAAGCTCTGTGAGTAAAGAAATTTTTGTTAAATTATTTTTGAAAAATACTTATCTTATGTAATTGTTTTAGGATTTTTCTCTACTTTTCTTACGTATTTGTTTTTATGATTTTTCTGCATTAAGAGTTTGGAAGAGTTTGTTACGTAATAGTAGTGAGTGATTTTATCATACTCTCTGAGTTTTTACATACTCTGAATTTTTGTTTATTTTATTTTATTTGGTTTTTCCTACCGAGTTGGGGGGAAGGTTGGCGTCTTCAAACTAGTTTAACCCCACTTATTTGGTCCTAAGTCCAAAATTGCTTTATGACTCGCTAGATTCTTCTTTTTTTGTAGTTTCTTTTTTTTATTTCTCTATAATTTTGTTCTTCATGTTCAGTTTTTATATTTTTATTACAATATTTCTTATTATGTTCATTATCTATTATTTCTTGTTTTTGATATATAATACATATTTCTTTCATATATATATATGCAAGAATAATTAAATTAGATTAAAAATTAAATTCCCTATCTAGCACTTAACTCATATTTTTCATTTCATCTTCAAGTAGCAAACTAATCACCCATTTATTTCTTCCGAACATATGACCTAGCCAATAAACATGTCTAATTCCAGATCGTTAGATTCAATAGCCTATATGTCAGCATTAACTTTCAAGTACTATCATAAAATCCGCGATACTTACCCCATCGGTGTTTTAAGTGCTAACCCCCTCCCCCTTAAAACACACCATGGCGTATTTTTTCCTCCCTGCTCTTAGCATCAGAAGAGATGTACTTTTTCTAGAATATAAAGACCTTTTTAAAAACTAAGTCTGATTCTGACTTAAAAAACATGTAATATATATTCTAAAAATCTATTTATTCTATTATCACATTCATTTCTTCAGAAGATATAATTTTTATAATGAATATAATACCCTTATGTGACTGTGTTTCGTTGTCGAAGTCTAATTTGAATTACAATTGTAATTTATTTAATGAAAAAGGGTAAACTGTTTCAGAAAGATATTTTAGAATGTGACTGGCATTAAATAATTTTGAAAATGGGATTCATCCTAAATGATATTTACATCATTTAATAGTCCCATATATATATGTAAATAAAACTAACTGTAAATGTAATGAATAAAGTAAAAATGTAAAACTAAATATCTAGAAATGTGTCTTTAAAAACAAAAAGGAATGTTACGAAATGAAATTATTATGATAAATAAAAACATATAACTCCCTTCATGAAAAAAAAATCGATCAATACTTTTAAGCCAGAGTGTGAAACTTCCTGGAGTAATTTGAAACCCAACAGATTTAATGGACATCAGCTACTAAATGTGGTTTGTCTTCGGGGGCGTTAGGTCCCAAATCCACGATTTTACTGAAGCTCTTAAAATATGTTTTCAACAATGATCATTTGGCTACAGCGGTATTTTATTAGAAAATTGCATTTATTTACAAATTAAATGCACCAATTATATACTCATAATCTTTTTAAATGTTACAGGATTTACCTGAAAAGTTCTTAAATAGGACTTTTGCACACGAAGTGCTTTAAATTTTTATCCCGATGGAAGTTGTATTCGAATTTCCTCTTACAATTAATATCATTAACCCAACATTCACTTTAGACAAATAACAAAGTTAAAACTTTTCATCGTAGTTGCTTCTCCATTTGTAAATATTAATGTAATTATCGAGGTCGTTGAAAGCTTTGAACAGTAATTTAATATCAATTAGTCGAGTAAATTAATTTACTTAGTTTAATTAACAGAGTTAAAAACCCACGATTAGCAAAAGTCAGTTTATGCATTAATGAATGCAAATTTATCCTTCTCTATTAACCGTTAGAACTAATTTAGCTCAGTGCTGTAAGAGAATTTTACTTTAAGCCGTATTTATAGTTAACTTTTGTTTTTTTCTCGTATTGAGATCAATGCAATGTCTCCTAAAATTCAAAAGAAATTAAGAAAGGGATATTTAAGAAATTTATTGTGACTGAAACGCATCGTAAATAAGAACAAATGGACACACTTCTAAATCATATTATTTGTAACAAATACATAGAAATTACAACATTTATTGAGATAAATAGTTAAATATAGCATTATGGAATTAGTTCTTTCCCTATATATATATAGTATTATTGTATTAAGATGACTCCAAAAATTGGGTGAACAGCTTATATATTTTAATTTTCTGTATGCTGAATGCAATTGAAAATATGAAAGAATTCTCATGAATGCATAACAATTTAAGATTTAAAACAGCTTCTTATATAAGACAAGAATTATTGCGCTATTTTTACAAGGAAATACATTGTTACATTTACTTATTTATATTTGTGTTTGATGTTTTCACTTATAATATACATTTCATGAACTGGGAAATAAGTAAAGTGGCCCTAAGACTTCAAACTATTAAAAAACTGTGAGCTTATTTCATTTTTTAAAAATTTTCTGTAAACTAAAGTAAAATTAGCGAATTGTGAACAAAATAAATTACGCATCATTCATTGAGTAGACCCTCAAAAGATTTTGATAACAAAAATGTATTACCTTAAATAAAGAAATATACTATTACATGAAATATCGGTATTAAGCAATGAAATTGTTTTTAAATATAAGTAAAAACTCCTGGGACAAAAAAACTATCTTACCAAAATCATTTTTTTCATTGTCTCTAAAATATCTATATAGCTCAAAAGCTCAAAATAGTATTTTCTACTGCACAAGTACTTTTCAATGAAGTACACAAAATATTATTTGCGGTTATAAAACTTTAATTACATATTCATGAATTTTAGTAAGAAAATTTATTTCAGGCTATAAAAATCTGTGTATATAAATATTAAATACATAAAAATATACATCATATTCAGCGACACAATTTAATTTTAAAAACAAGAAATAATTTCTATTAATAATTAGACAGGTTGAATTTTATTTTCATGACGTTATTGCTTTTTTTCTATATAATTCAATGAGCAATTTTTTTCAATTGAGCTCTGGATTTGTATTTTCACCTTTTGCGGACCTTGTGCATTTCCCAGCAGTTAGTACCACTTTTTAGTGAGGCATCATATAGAGAGAAACCAATTGCCGCAATGTAATTTTTACTACCAGTTTCCTATCCAGTGAGAAGTACCTGAGATCTGACGATGTGAAATGGTACTATGAATTTAATGTTACCAAGAGCACCCAACTAAAGCAGGCGCTCAAGGGATCTTTTACATGTCGCATTATCATACGACATGGATGGTGTCGATTTTTCTGCATCATAGAAATCCACCGACTTGAGCCAGGGTTGAACCTGCTGTCTTAGACGTACAAGGCCAGCGCCTAACCACAACTACGCAAGCCAGCCGAAAATGTTATCTTATGTGTTAATGTTAAATATTTATATTTCTTATTTTCCCTTAAGTTATTAAATTCTTTAGTCTCATTTTAAACTAGGTATTAGCTGCTAAGTGTAACATTTTGCTGTTCTGTAATAAATTAATACGTCTTAAACTGAAAAAGGAAATTCAATATTCGTAAAAATTTAACTTCATTACATTCGTAAAGCAAACACATCTGGAACTCCTTTTATCTGACGTATACATTTCACGTTAGTAAAATTTTTCGTAAAAGAACAAGCACTCAATTAAAAAAAAAGAGAAGAACAGTTTCAAAATTTAAAAATGCATACAAAAATAATGAAAAATTATTTGATGCAGGAAATTATTTCTACAAGATTCTCTTATTTTATTTAAGTACAGATTATGGTTGTGGCTTAGAATTGAACTAAATAAATCGTTGGATGGGCAGTTAGAACAACTACAGGTTCATGTATGTATTTAAAAAGTTTATAATAGTGGTAAAATACCTAATTATTCACTTCTCTTATTAGTTCTTATTTTAAATTTATTTCAACTTCGTAAAATTGGATATGGATAAACTATTTTACAATATTTTATTTTGCACAAAAACTCGATGAGAATTTGGGGTGCGGTTTAGAATCGGTGGCGGCTTAGATTCGAATAAATACGGTGCAATTTCAAAAATTAACACAATTCGGTTTACCTTAAAAAACCACTTGCATAAAAAAAACAACAGTAATTACACTTTTGTTGCACATTATATAGATAAGTGTATGCATGTAAGATGTGCGTAATAAAGCATTTTTTTCAAAAGTCCTAGACTTTACGAAACATATAGCGCAATATTGATATTATATATATATATATATATATATATATATATATATATATATATATATATATATAGAATCTAAAATTATAAAATTCTTGAGATCTCAAGCATTAGTGGCTTAGAGAGAGTCATCGGCATTACTTCTGCTGCTAATTATTCCAAGAGTCATCATTATGCGGAATTTTAATGCGAAGCGTAAAAATTTCTGATGAACATGATTATAAGATCCCATCAGCAAGAAAGTTAAATCTACCATCACATCGTATTAATGGGTAAGATTATGTCGCTGAATGGTGAGGGTCTCTAGAGAACACACTTCAGAGCTTAGGAGCATTAGTACTGCTCCGAACAGAAAAGTTAATCCAAGCTGAGTGTGACATCACAAGGGGAAATCAAAGGATTAAGTACTCCTCATCCCATTAGCAAACAGTGAGAAAGCAGCAAACCTCTCTTCGGAATAATACTGTCGTTGATAGCCATTTTACGTCGTTTTCATCCGTTGAGGACTGCAACATTTCCAATGTAGGGCGCAGAAAGTATATGTCCCAGTTATTCATGGAAAACTATACAGCCTGTTTAAGAAATCATTATTGGATGTTATAGTATGGAAAAGGGAATTTATTTTTTAAAACGAATGAGAAAATCATTCAATTTCTTGATTTCAATATTTTTTCACTTGAAACTTATAATTTTAAATAAATAAATGCGCAAAAGAAAGATTTGCTTTTTTTCTTGGAAATTATATCAACTGTTACATTTTTTCATCATAACAATTGAAATACCATGAAAAATATTTTAAATATTTAATCATGGAATATGTGTCCTGTACATGAGCAAAAAGCTGCGTAAATACTTGCTATAACGCGTTACGTTTTCTTGATAAAAAAAATTACTCCAACAAAAAAAAATTGTTAGTGATTGATAATAGCTTATCATTTCTTTATTCAATCTTAGTTATACATGTAACGAGTTCTATTCATGATTCTTACTAATTCTCTAAGGGAAATACCTTTTAAACGTTGTAAAGAAACCGTGATTTGTGTTAATGAGAGTAAATACTTCAGGTTAAGTGAAGTGGGAAATGGGAAAGAGGTTGACGATTGATGTCACGCTGAATCTACGGAGTTAGAGGTATAATAATTGAAGCTACCGGGGTTCAAGAAAAAGAATAGAATGGGTCATTTTAGGACGCCTAGTATTGCTGCGCATCTAATTGTCATAATAAATATTCAATATGTATTTTTTTTACATTAAATGGGGCTACCATTGGTAATTACCATTGCAGAACTAGTACATTCCTTGAGAATTCGTATCACTCTTTAGGGTGGCACCATATTGTTAGAAACCGATTTCTCTAATGTAATTTTGACGCACAGTTTTATTCAAACAGGATAAAACATGATCACATGAGCTCTAACAATGCTTAATTGTACCAGGAAAGAATTAATTGCTATAAATATCTAAATTAGTAATTAATCTAAAGACTGCCTTAACTTAGATCGAATTTAGATAATGGTTTGATAGTCATAAAGTGTTTATACTTTTACAATATATGTTCCTTTTGTGCATCATAACACACCTGCAGGCCCTATGTATGCTGCAACATACATAGATCTTAATTATATATAAACCCTTTTTAAATATTGCCGAAAACAAAAGCAATTCAAACTGATTTTTAAAATAAATGGGTCTACTTCATTTTTGTTTCATAAAATTCACAACATTTCTTATATATTTGCCTATCTTCTTAACGTGCCTATAAGATAATTTAAAAAACTGGCATTTCTCTCTATTTTCTTAACTAAAAAAATGCCTTTTATTTTTATTTTGAATCAAAATATTAGAATAGCATTACAATTTGTTAAAGAAAGAAATACATATATTACGTGCTATATATTTCTATTTAGATACTAGATTCTTAAAAGAAAGAAAAACTGAGTATACTTTTAATATATCTTATCAATAGTTAAAACTTGAGAATTAAAAACTTATTTTTCTCAAAGAAATGCACCCAGATTTAAAAAGTTCATTATGGTATGAAAACTTATTAATTATTCTGTTGCAAAAAATACAGTATTAAGGTACCGATAGTTTTGATAGACATTTACGTAAAAATACCAGAATAAAAATAACTTGATGTGATCAAATATTCTGCAATGCGTAAATATACAATATCAAATATTTAAGTATTTTTCTTTCAAATTAAGTGAGATTAACGTAGTGTTTCTGATTAGGCCTGACAAATTAATTAGGCTTGACAAATGTATTTAACGGCTGCCTGAATCAAAAAAGTTGTTGATCTTAAGCTAATAAATCTGGGACATGTACTTAACCACTAAAATCCTTAAATGGGGCAAGTTTGAATTTTTCATATGTAAAAAAATATTCCTAAATAGCAATTGGAAATAATTTAATATTGAAACTACATATAACAAATGAAATTTGTAAAAATATAAAAGATAATCTCATACTAATAATGATATTAACTATTAATGTAAACTATCCCCAATATTTCCTGAAAATTTTCACTCATTTGCTTAAATTTTTATCTTAGATTTCTTGGCGAAAAATTTACTATGTATATTTAAATTAACTCCAGTTTTTTAGCAATAGTAAATCATTGTAATTTTTGTGTACTGAACTTCATGTCGGATCTCTTGTCAAATTTCTGTTCTTACTTATGTTCAATACTTTGCATTACAAAAATAAAATACACGTAATTTAAAATCACTTTAATAACTATCATTCACATCAAAATATCATTTCTTTTCGACCATATGAATTGCCCATTTTATATGCTAAAAATTCAAGTTATTTCAAAATATTTTGCTATTCTTTGTGCTTGAATTTTGCAAAATAATTGTGTAGGTTGATCCTGAGGATTTGCCTATTTTTTTATCTATGAGGTTATATTTCAACTAAATAATTTTTATGTTATTTTTATACTTTTTACTTTTAAAAATTCATTAAGTCCGTAATATTCAAAATTAGAATACGTATACGAAGTTTAAATACAGATATGTAGTGTCAAAATAACATAGTGAAGTGATCGAAATAATTTTCTCCAAAGTTATCATCCCTTAAATTAGATTTCAGAGTAGAGGTATAAAGTGCATTCCAATTTCAAGTTCATGGATGGTACTGCGAGCAATTAATTTCCGATAATTAAGTATCGAACGCCCTTGAATCAACAGAATTACTCTTAGAGTTTCATCCTAGTTGACCAATAGTCTGAATCCGAATATAAGTCTCTAGAATCCCTAAAATTCTTAATATTTATATATAATAATAAAAACTTTAAAATTATGTATGAGATATGTGTTACATATTTCAATTGGAAATAAATAGTGCCATTGACTTGTCAAAAAACACGGGGAAGCTCATAATATACAATGACAAAGAATTGAAGGTATCCGAATACGTTCGGAACTGTGATTTTAAAACAGCTCATAAATGAATAATTTTTGTGATATTTAGTGTCACTTCAATTAGAATACACGTATAAAAATCTTTTAAGAATATTATTACAATAAAAAATTATTTAAATGTAATATTTTGCCAAAAATTAATTTAGAGAATGACCTATTTTCAAAAAGTCCTTTTATGAAAAATACTTCTATAATAATAATATTTTGCTATATATATATATATATATATATATATATATATATATATATATATATATATATATATATATATATATATATAAAGTAAAGACTTCAGAGTACCTGAAATAGGATTTTTGAAAAATAACATTATTTTCAGAATTACTACCAATTGAAAACATTCTCGGTGTTTTTTTCTTAAAATTTCTTTCGTCTGTGATATTAAAATATGTGAATAAATCCACTTCTAATTTATGTTTCTAAAATCGTAGTTCAAGCCCTCTAGAGAAGTTTTTACTTTATATAAACAAAATATTGTTATTATTATTACAGAAGCATTTTTCATTAAAGGAGAATTTTCGAAAATAAGTTATTCTAAGTTAGTTTTTTGCTAAAACACTGTATTTAAATGATTTTTATTCTTATAATATTCTTAAAACAATTTTATACATGTATTCTAATCTAAGTCACCCTAAATTTCATAATCATTATCCATTTATACGCTTTTGCAAAATCACGGTTGTGAACGTAGTCGGATACCTTAAGCAAAATTAAAATTTAATCAATTAATTATTTTATTATTTTGGAATATATTGAGATGAATTTTAATTTTCTTATTAAGTATTAAATCACTCTGAAAAAAATATCGTTTTTTTAAATTTTAAAGGAACTAAATACATATAAAATATTTTGTTCTCTCAGTCCTAACACTTCTGTAGAATTTTATACAATCACTTCATCAATTAACTAAAATTTTACGAATATAACATACTCATTAATTAATAGCTTACTTTGAATGCTATAGCTTGCTTATATATAAATGAATATAGATGCCTTAAATGTAGCTTGCTTTGAATGAAGTCTAATGCTTACAGGATGAAAAGTCTTGATATGAGAAAAGGAGATTGCACAGAGATAGGAAGAACAGGAATTGTGAAAAATGATGTACATTATTCTTTTACTTGTGGAATACATTAAAGAACATGTCGTATACTTCTATTAGGACTGCATTTAGAAGAAATATTGCACCATCAGATCAGAAAATGGCTTTGAATTGCTTAGGTACGTAATTCAAAACATCTTTTCTAATAAAAAAATATTTCTAAAGGAAATAAATTTTTCGGTTAGCAATATATTAATAGATAAAAATTATGTTTTGACTAAAATTTCTGTAAATAGGAGAAAAGTGATAGACATCAAACGTTTGAGTTCAATTGAAATTTTCAAATGCTGCCTAAAGAACTCTATGAAGCCATAAATGTATTATTTCACCTTGCCAAAAAGACACAAGGATGAACAAGTTCAAAATGCTATTTTTAGATCATCAAACGACAGCAAAACTACAATAACGTGAACAAAATATGACAGTTTTGCTGGAAAATAACGTTCCTGTATTGTTAGAGAAAAGTGTCTGTGATTTATTTCCTTTATTTAGGACACGCACATTTGGAACATTTTCTTTAGTTTTATTGGACTTTTTTTCTCAAATTATAAAAGAAAAATTGAAAAGTCCTTGAAAGTAGGTAAGTATATTTTATCTTAATTAAATTATTCACTAGAATTGTGATTTTTATCGTGTATAGTAAAAATAAAGTTTAGTTTAAAAACTAACTAAATAACACGTTTTTATAGTGAATCGAACCAAAAAGTAAAAAAAAAATAATAATGTATATTACTTAAGAGTAACATATTCATAATTTAATACTTATCTTGTTAATTTGTACGGTTTATAATTATGATCGTATTGTAGCTTTAGCGCCCCCAAAGTGCATTAATATTGCATTCAATACATTATTATTATTTGGGGGGCGCGATAAAAATTATGATTGAAAATTGGGTCACCAGTAGTGAAAGTTTGAGAACCACTGATATATATGCATGCATGTAATTTTGAAATAAATTTATACTATCTAGTAGAACAGAAATATCATATTTAGATTGAAGCAGTTTTTCTAGTTCACAAAGGTTTGATTTGAAGTTAGATACTAATACTGAATATACACTGAAGTGCCAATAAATTAAAGATAGCAAGAGCTATGCAAATTGTGTAGCGCTACGCATCATTTATGCTTAAATGAGGGCACTGTGGTAACTGCGTATATAGCGAGTAATGCGGTAGTTCCGATTTAGTTGTTGGAATTGCCAGTATGGGTAAACTGTCTGATTTAGACGCCTTTGCTCACTGATAAATCGTAGGTACACTGCGCATGGACCATTCAATAATTGAAAACATCAGACAGCTATGATTTTCACGGTCGACAGTGTCTATAGTATATAAAGAATACATGGATGGTGGACAAAAAAACTAGCGATCGGGCAAACTGCAAAGGACAATTAGCCTTGGCAGTGCGGGATGAGAGACGGCTCAGGCGTTTATACGTAGCCAGCGAAGCCAAACATTAGTTCAAATTACCACTCAGTTGAATGACGTTGCCTGTTGTACAATCAGTAAATGGACTGCATCACAATCGCTTCACCATATGGATTTCGAGCGTCGTCGACCTACGAGAGTACCATTGCTTAATGCCCACCATCGGGTTGCATTTCTTGCCTGGGCAAGAAAGCACAGAGACTGGAATGCAGAGGACTGTCAACGAGTAGTTTGGAGTGATGAGTCTAATTCCTACTACTTAATGCTGACGAGAGGCTGAGAATATGGCGTCAGGCTCACGAAGCCGGGAATCCTGCATGCTAGGTTGGAGCTGTATAAGGGCATGGACTGGTTTTTTTTCGCGGCACTGTTTGGGATCTTTGGTGCTTGTACAAACCTTCCTCAATGTATGGGTTTTGGGAGTCATCGACCTACAAGAGTACCATTACTCAATGTTCGCGATTGGGCTGCACGCCTTGCCTGGGAAAGAGAGTACAGACTGGAGTGTAGAGGACTGGAAACGAGTAGCATGGAATGAAAAGTCTCGATTCCAACTACTTAACGCCAACGGGAGGTTGAGAATAGGGTGCCCAGCTCATGAAGCCATGGATCCTGCATTCCAGGTTGGAACTGTGTAATGGTGGCTCAGTCATGGTCAGGGGTGTTTTTTCGGGGCTCTTCTTAAGATATTTGGTGCGTGCCCCAACGTACCTCAATGTAATTTGATACGTAGAGTTGCTGCGTGACCACCTCTATCTGCTTATGATGTTCTGTTATCCGCACGGCAATGGAGTTTTCCAACAAGTCAACTGTACTTCTCACAAGTCCCGGCTGAGTACTGGCTGCTTGGATGAGCATTCTTCTGACTTTTTTCTCATAAATTGTCCACCTTGAAGCCCAAACTTAAATGCTATTGAGCATTTTTTTTGGATGTTTTGGAACAAGGCGTAAAAAGCCATCACACAGCACCAACGTACCTTACTGAATTATAAACAGCTTTAGCCAATATATGGCACGTCATTTCCATGGAACGATTCCAGAAACGTGTTGAATCTATGCCTCGTCGTGTGTCAGCCGTTATCAAGGTCAGAGGATGCCCAACTCGTTGCTATATAGGTATCCCTAATTCGGTGGAACTTCAGCGTATTATAGTAAAATTTATTTTAAAATAGAAAATTTTGTCAAATAAAAGAGTTATTTAGTAACATATCTTTAATACAGATTAAAATATTTTTAAACATCTATATAATTTTAACAATCCTTAAGTTTGTCATTTAATTTATTTGGAATATAGTATTAATTTAAACCATTAAATACTAATATAAATTCAAAAAGAGAACACAACAGAAACGCGTTGCAACATACATAAAAAAATGCCTGCAATCAATGAACTTTAATTTTATTTATATATAAATGACATTCAACATTACTAACAATGGGACTTACAGATTTTTTCATTTCTGAAAGCTTGCCTTAGAGAGAGATAGAGAATTAATGAATAAATATATATTAACTCCTATAAATTTTATACCCTCAAAACATTGTTACAATTCTTTAATGAAATGTTTTGTAAGACTTACTTTCGCAATGGATAATAACAAGCCATAGTGTTCATGAAAATTTATAATATTGAATTGAAACAATTTTCTATATAAGCAGAACTTATTTTACTAATATTAATCCACTGTTAGAAAGACAAAAGGAAAGGATTGAAATCAAATATTTAAAAATATATACAGTCATTAATGAATTCAACAGACGTGTCTTACAGCGAATAAATTTAAACATTTTTGCAAATATATTAACATATTTTTTGTTGAGATATTCATTGTATCTTTTTAAAGTGAGAGAATGACATTAACTGTTTCCTTTACACTTGTATTTCTAAAACAAATTTCATACTTTAATGAAAACAAAAACTTATTTCTTCCGAATAAAAGTCTTAGAATGTCAATATTTTTAAATGTTTTTGTTTTTGTATTGATTAAGTTGCGTGTGATTTTATATATGTATTAAATTCATTAGGGATAATTTTGTGTGAAATATTTTTATTTATATATATTATATATAAATTTTACAAAAATTTCCTTTTAGATTTCATTTGGATTAAAACATGGATAGGGATGGTTGAGATTTTATGTTTTCTCATTACGATACATTTAAAATAATTTGAATGAGATTACCGGTTTTGACTATAAAGTTTCATGACACAAAACTAATAAAAACGAGAGTTGTAGAAACAGTTTTAAGTCAAAGATAATACATTTAGAAATTACGAATTTGAATTTGTTCTATTGTATTAGTAGAATATTGAATTAATCTAACAAAACATTATAATAGTATTAAAACGTCAATGTAAATAAAACATATATTAAATTTTAATACACTGTCTATGACAGAAAGTGACAAAATATTTTATGCTAATATAAATTATTTTTAAATAAATTTTAAGTTTCCACTTAAAAATAATTCATAGAGAAAAATAGAGAGAATTGAAATTTAATAAAACTGATGAATTTTAAATTTAATCCAACTCCTTAGGAATAGATTACCGCGCTATTCAAATAGCTATAATTAAGTCTTTGACAGCCAATGATGTTAAAAATGAGACCAAAGTGGATACCTGATTATATTAAAGTCATATTGTGTCATATGACGCCGGGTTTTCATTCAGTGTAATGAGCAAGTCAGCAAAGAGGGCTTTCAAATTATGTATAATCCTTGTCATTTGGACGAAATTACGTTTTACGAGGTTTGTCACCATCTGCCCTCGTGTTACTTATAGTCTTAAGTTCAGTTAAACATAACCAAATAGAATATTTTAAGTAAAGTATTCTTGTTATTTGATTTTTATAATAAAGGAATAATAGCTCATATCTTGCAATACCTCTTCTTTTTCTTTTAATTTGAACTCGTAACTTGAAGTTAACTTATAAATAATATTAAATATAATAACACAAGAAATCTCTTTCATTGCACTTAAAAATAATTATTACTAAAAAAATAATTCTAAAAGGAAATACTGATGATAAAAATTTACTCATTTAAACTGCTTTATAAGACATGTTACTGTAATGTACTAATTTAGTTCAGTGCCTCTCAAACTTTCAATATTTGCGACCTAATTTTCAATCATGATTTTCCTCGCGTCCCCTCCCTCAAACAAAAACAATGTATTGAATGCAAAGAAAAATATGTATTTTGACGCTAAAACTACAATACAACTTTAATTATAAACCATACATATTATCAGATTTTATATTTGACAAACTTTTGGGAGGTACCAGTAATTATTAAACTTGTTTTTGATTTAGTATTGATAAATTAATTATTAGAAACACTGTGCAGTTGCTTATACATTTAAATGTTTATCATATCTGTATTTAATTTTATTACGTCCGAATGTATTTGTTTTGTTGCTTTTCAGTAAATTAATAATTATTTTAATTTTTTTAATTTTGACTTTTCAATATGCTCGCACCTCAGATAGGGATATCATAGCGTGCCCCATAATTTAAGAAACACTGATTTAATTTAATCAAATTTCAAAATAAATACAATTAGCAAGATATATAAATAACAATTATATAATAGTTTATATCTTAGATGTTTATTTTAAACATTAAATAATTCTTCCAAAATTAAGTGAGCAATTTATTGCTTATTTTGTGATTGCATTTTCACAAATCACGTTAGTTTTTTCTCACGTAGGGATTATTAAAGACCATTCATAAAACATGAGGCAGCAAATTCTGTACTGGAAGTCAAGGGAACAAAATTTTTGATTAAAGATCACCGATTATTGGCGATTAGTCTCGAACGTGACCTTTCGGATATGGTCGATAAAAACAGCGAACACTGTTTCCCGAAACAGAATGTATCGCGTCTGTGGATTACCAAAGTTTGCCAAAAAGTGTAACGCAATGTTATGAGTGGGCATTAATGCCTATATTTCCTAATATGCGTTCTATAGAAGATTAATTGTTTGAGAGTTCCTAGCATATATATAAGAAAAAAAATCATTAGTGCACAAAAGACATTCTTAGGTATGATTATGTATTTTTTATTTTTATGGTGGTTTGTCTACTCAAGTAACAAGATTACTTTAATTTAGTTATTACTTTAATTTAATTAACAAGATTACTTTAATTTAGTTATTACTTTAATTTAATTAACAAGATTACTTTAATTTAGTTATTACTTTAGTTTAATTAACAAGATTACTTTAATTTAGTTATTACTTTAATTTAATTAACAAGATTACTTTAATTTAGTTAACAAGATTACTTTAATTTAGTTTATTTGGTAATTACTTTATAGGTATACTATCCATGTTATTTATTCATCAAAACAATTTTTAAAATTTCTTTACTTTTATTTTTATGTTAATTCTAAAAGAAGTTACACAATTATTTTTTAAGTAATGTATATTTATATTTAATTTTATTAACTATTCGAAAAACATTTAACAAATTCAAGACATTAGAAAGGCCTTTAATTTTTCCTAAAATCGACAAAATAAGCTAAAAACACTAAGTAAATATTTAAACATGATATGTGCAATATTTATTATATGAATCTATGAAGAAAATTGAAACAACAAAAACATCAAGTGAATTGCTTAAATCATCTATACAAACGCTTATATCTCTATTTGAGTGTGGAAAATGTTTTATATTTACCTTAACTCTAAATTATAATATTATATATGTAAATCTCATATAAATGAAAAAATTCTTTGAAAGTATTGTAAGGTAACTATCTATAAGATTAATATCGTATAGCAAATAAAGTACATCAGAAATCGAGCATATTAGGAAACTTCATGAAGAAAAAATGCCCATTTTTTAGCAAAGAATTCTAATTAAACCAATACATTATACAAAATACTTCTAAAATGTTACTGTATTATAAATTAAAAATACCGGTAATCTTTTACATTTTCAGAAATTCTTCAAAAATTTAAATTTCAACTTAAGGTATCCGACTACCCTAAAATCATGATTTTTTTTTAAATATTGACAATTTTTTTATGATTTTATTTTATAGGCCATCTTATTAGATTAATAAAAATACCAAGCTTTTTAATTTCCATTCACTAGAACAAAAAATACAAGTGTTTTAGTAAAAGAAGATGCCATAACTTTACACAAGATGTCAAACTTTAAAATGCGTTTTACTCGAAATGTGTTTCTTTCGAAAACCTCAAACGGGGACAGAGATTGCTCAAGAAGATTTAAAAATAATTAGCTGAAATTTTTTTGTGAATGTTTTTATAACAGTAGAAGTATTTTGGCTTTCAGATTTATCAATCACTGTTTTATTTCAAAATTTACAGTCCTTTATGTGAAGAGAATCACTGTTTTCTTAAGCAATTTCACATAGTCACTAAGATGGAGTGCTCTTAAGTTTTTGTAGAAATTAAAATATCTATTATCCTGAAGGTCATTTCAAACATGAATAACAAAGTAACTCATTAAAATTGAAAAATTGAGAATTTGTTCAAAATATTTTTGTAATTTTTTGTATATTTTCACCAGTTTCTTCCCCTTTTAATAATAATAATTCTTTTTGTTTTCGATTTTACGATTTTTTCATACTAAATAAATCTAAAAATTGCAAAAAAAATCTCTATATCTCCATTTTTTCAAAAAAAAGTTGTCGCAAGTGATCGGATACCTTAAAAAGACTCTGAAACTTGTAGTTAAAAATAGTTCAAGGGGATGATAAATTTATTTAGAAATTTATAAAAAGAACTCAAAAGCTATTTTTTTCATTTAATACTAATTTTAAATGTTTATATTTCAACGATCAACTAAGTAAAAAAATATGCTTTTATTGTTTTTAACTGAACGCGAAAACAGAAATGAAGGTACAAAATCCGATGAAAGAAAAAAATAATACTTTTGCAGTGTTTTAATTTTTTCTAATTTCGTAATCAGATTACTAATCCAATACAAACTTAACTTCAAATTCAATAAAACTAAAAAAGAAATTATTTTTAATATCAAATAAGAAGTGAAAAAGTGTAAGTTGTCAATTAAAATACTACTTTTGAAAAGAATTTCAAAAATAAAAATTAAATAACATGCTTTCCTTTAATGAATTACTATTGTTTTAAGTACTTTGTAAGAAAAGTAAAATAAATTTTTTGTTATAAATGCCATGTGTCATATTAAGTTTCAAATGCCTACAAAGTTATATATTCATACATATATAACAACATTTTAAATCACACTTATCCCGAGCCTTAAAATCTTCATAAGTTAAACGTTTGTGAATATATTGCCTATAATTATTTATTTCTTATTAATTACTTCAAACTTATCTACCTTTTTTAATACACCTTCAAATATTTTTTATCTATAATTTAAAATATTTGTAGCGTTTCTTTTCTTTCTTTATTTTTATTTAATATAGGTTATGTTGTTCTACATCTTTAAACTTGTACTTTTGAGTATGGTGAGTTAGGATATATTTCTTACAAATTCGTTTTGTTATTTTTAGAGTTCGTTAATTTTTTATATCTGAAAAAATAGCCTACTTTTTGTTACTCTAAGATTATGGTGCTTGAGGTTTCTTATAAATGAATTTTTAGCTTACTTTTAAAAGAGGAAAGTAGAAATAATTTTAAAAAATAAATTTTACTTCTAACTGTATATTCATTTCAAATTTTATTACTATTCAGTAATGTAGACAAAATTGTAATTGGTGGCTTTAAATTTTGATTAATCCTGCAATCTCAGCGCTAAACATAAGAATTTGTAAATGTTTTTTCTATATGAAAATGTGCATGCCTGCATGTAGTTTGGAGATGGAGTAAGTAACTTTTATTAAATATTTGTGCGCTTAGCTATGTTGATGAAGATTAAGAATTAAAAGCAGTAAAATGATTTCTAATGTCATATTTTTATGATTTACTAGCAGTTAGTAAGAATATATTATTTGATAGTTGGACAGATATTTTTACACACACACACACAAACACTTTCCCAAGATAAAATGTAAACTGCTACTTTATGTAGAAATTGGTAGTCAAAATAAAAATTTATGAAACGGTTTAAATTGATTATTTCTGATAATTTAGAAAAGTAATATGAATATTATCAATTTTTTACACAGATACTGATTGAATAAAGAAATAAATTTTACATTTTAAACGAAATTATTTTATTTTAGGTTTTATTTGTTTGTTTGTTTAAAATTGACAAAAGTTATCAAATTACTTTATTTTCCATAGCTTTATTTTAAATAAAAAAATGTTTTTTGTGTTAAAATAAGTCATGTTTAACGAAAAATTTTATTAAAATAATAAAGTTAAAAGAATACTATGAACGCTTTGAAGAAGATTATGTATTATTTCTCATTAGAGAGTTTTGTTATAGTCAGAAACAGGAATTATAAAATTTTCTGATACGTAAACTCAATATTTATAATTAATATTACTAAAATCCATTTTTAATCGTCAAATTATACAATTAGAAATTACGAATTCAAAATATTATTCTCTTATTTTAGAATTATGTGCATGGATATTGTTTCTACCCTAAAAAATTCATCGCCAAAAAAAAAAGGAAATGTTTATCTGGAATATTAATACAACAAGTGTTTTTTTAATTCAAACTAAAGATAAGTAACATTGAACATTTATTTTCTTTACATTGTAATATTAATTTTAATTTTTCAAATACTGCCTTTGTTTATCCCAAAAATTAATTTACTAATTTCTATAAAAATGTCTTGATATTGTTATTAATTTGATTGAATTAATTTATGGCTCTACAATCATTCGAAAAGTGGTCTGCTTTATACTTGCCATCACAGTGCTCATGACTATTTACAGAGCTACCTGAATGATTGAATCGAATGGGAATGACAAATTCAGATTCTTGCCCACTTTGTGATCACGGTATACCCATGACTGAGGATCACCTTAGTATATGCCCTGTCAAGCATATCCCTTAGTATATGCCCTCCTTAGTGTGGCTGATTATATTTTTGGTGAGTATTTGTACATTGTCTTCATTGAATTGTGCTGCTTGTTGAATTATAACCAAATGGTTGGAAACGGGCATAAGATAAAAATATATTTATAAAAAAACAATCATAGTAAAAGTGAAGAATCACAGATTTTAACTTTTAATGATGTGTGAGAATCCTAAAAGATATAGAACAAGTAATTTATGAATCAGACGAAACCATAAATTATGGAGAAGGAAGTTAAAATTGCATGATTTAATAGGGTTTAATTCGTTGTCAGAGATGTCGAGATAAAAATAAGGATGAACTGAAAAAAATTCGTATTTACTTATTTTGAAACATATTTGTCAAAGGATTATTCAAATGAACGAAGAAAGAAAACTAGGTTTTCGGATCTTTTGTACTAATTGTTGTGTTTGGCATACCTAAAATCTTCCAAATCGTAAGGAAAATTTTAAAATGGATATAAACGGAATTTAAAAAGAATATGAAACACTAGTTATACACAATGTAATAAGAAACCAATATACTTATCAAAGTGCGTTTTGCTTCAGAATAATAACGATTAGTTTAATTCATTTTAATCCCGTAAGGCACTGCTTCGCAAAGTTTCAATATTCGCGACCCAATCTTCGATCATATTTTTCATTGCGCCCCCCTAATAAAATAACAATGTATTGAATTCTATAATACTATATTTCGACGCTAAAACTACAATATGAACATAACCTCTTAAGTTCCACCGGCGTATATAAATGTCTCACTCAGTCAAAGCATTAATTTCCCCGGACGTATATATACGTTTTTGCGAAGTACGATCGTTTCTCGGCACTGCTATCCATATAATTATTCCGAAAGCTTTGGAACGCAATAGAAGGACCTTGACAATGTTTGCGCGAAGAATTTATTTATTTCAGATTATTTGCGCTCTTCTTTATTTTTCACCCCCTCCAGTACACCACATATGCGCTCCTACGTGGAAAACGAATCTCGTAAATTTTAATCGGTATTTAAGGGATTAATTATAAGCCGTAAAAACTATCAAGAAGAGTGTTAATTTTTGTATATAATGACTATCCCAAGGGGTCACCGGTAATTATTAAACTTGTTCTTAACTTTGTGTATTGTTAAATTAATTGTAAAATAATTTGTGTAGCACTGATATATTTATATGTGTATATTTATCAGTGTAAATGTGTATTTTATTTTTATTATGTCAGAATATATTTTGTTTGTTTACTTTCAGTAAATTTTTATAATTTTTTAAATAATTTTATTTTACTTTTCAATATGCTCGCTCCCCCCTCGTAGAGTCGTCACACCCACCAAGAGAGGCGCGCCCCACAGTTTGAGGAACACTGCCGTAAAGGTATAGATCCGTCTCGCTCTCAACCGGTGGTTTAAGTGCTCCGGAAGTATACATACGCCTTCTCAAACTACAATTCTTTTCTTTGCTTTGTTATCACTTCAGCTAACCCGATGGCTTTGGAATGCAATACAATGACCTTGACAGTGCTTGCTTAGGATTTACTTATTTCAGAGAAAAAATTGCTCATTTGTGTCTTTTCTCCCCCCTTTCCCCAATACACCGCATACGTACTCAATGTGAAAAACGGCGGCACTGAGCGAGCGAATTGCGTGACTTTAAATCGGCAACTAAGGGATTAATACATTTAGAGGAGAAAATTCTTTTAAAAATATTTCTTTCCTTTGGGATTTAACCCCTCAGCTGTGACATATATTTCAGAAAAATGGTACAAAAAATGGAATTATTTTTTGTCTGTTTAATTTTGTTCTTTACATTTTTACAAAAGTTAGAAAATGGTTTTTTATTACAAAAATAAAATTTTAAGTGCAATAACTAGTATATTAATATAATTTTGACATATACATAAAAAGTAATGGATTACACACACATCTTATTCAATTAGAGCAAACGAAGTTTTAAAGCTAAATAACTAGTCTAATATGAAAGCACAACTACATGATTTTCAATACAGAAATTTTACAAGTATTTTAGAGTATGGCAGTGACACAACGGAGATGATTAGCCCCCCCCCTCCTGCAAAGTCAGGTTTTGTGCACCCTAGAACCGTAGCCCCCCTCAGCAATGCGAGGGATTGTGGGGGTGTACATTGCAGCTGGGCAGTATGGTATGTTCCAAAATACGGTACTGCAAGCAAGCTCATATCACACTCTGCAATTAACTCGTTCCTCACGTCTTATGACACCTTATCACTAATTCCATCGATTAGAAAAGTAGTAAATTAAGTATCCTAAAGTAGAAACGAACTCAGCCTGGGTTTCACAAAATATAAACGTTAATTTTTCTTCTGCCTGAAGTCAGTTCGGGCATCACAAATACTGCACGTAATAGTTGCCCGAACTGTATTCGGGTGACACAGGCAAGGGGTTAATAAATGAATTATGATTAAAAGAAAGAACAATAACTTGCAAATGAATCACTATTAATAAAATACTTTATTTCGAATGACACAAAAACTGTGGGCAATTTCTAACTGTAAATGTATTTTTAAACTAAACCAAACTTTTACTATAGCGTTTAAGTCTTTACGGCCCTTAAGCTTCTAAATGTACTTTAATTCCACACTAACAAGCAATAAATGGCCTCATGATTGTCAGACAGCATTCAACCTCCATCATCCAATTTACCACTCGGTTAAGAAACTCCCTATTCTCTTTCAGAAACTCCCACAATTTACTCAGAAAATGAAACAGAGCCTTTGATTACTCACATATCAAATCCCTTTCCATTAATCTTCTTGGGTAAGACGAAGTTAAATCGGATTTCAGAAGTCAATTCTTCTTACACTTCTCGTTTCCTCTATTTATTTTAAACAAATAACCCTCCAACGAGAACATACAATTTTCTCTGAAGAAAGGAGAGAAAATGAAAGTTTTCTGTCTCTGACACGCTTTCCCACAACAAGGGGAAAACTTCCAGTGAGAGAGATGAGGAACTTGTAATCAATACTCGCGAAAGTATAGCATACACTGCCTTCTCTGAAAATACACGATACGGGCTCTAATGAGAAGATCATGAAGTTCTTATTAATTTGTTCCGCTTATTCCAACGCTGGGTTCAATTAGCAGGTAGCTGTATGGAACAGAGGTGGCGAATTATGAAATGGTAAATTAAAATTTTTGAAAATAAGTGTCTCAAGTAATTATGTTTGCAGCAAACGGTGAAAAATGGAGAGGTAAAGTTGTATGTTTATGTCAGAATTATAATAAAGACAACTTCGAATTAAAAATGAAAGAGTAGAAAGAAAGAAAACAGAAAGTCATATCTCTTAATGAAAGTTATTAGTGTTATTATGAGAGTGTTTTATAATTATTAACGGATTTTATTTTATTTCATAATGTTGCGTTATTTATTTACATATTAAATTATTTGCCCTTTTAAGAAAGATTTCTGAAAAATATTTTTAAAATTAATGGACACATATAATAGTAAAATATTTTACTCTGATTCTCAGGACATTTACATACATTCAAAACAAATCAGCACTTTTATCAAAATATTATGAGGAAAATGTTTCTCAAGTTTTATAAGAAAAGCAACTCTCCTGATTTTTCAAAACAATCCCAAATATTTGTGGTTCTGAAATTGATTTAAACGTATGAAAATAATTGTACATAAAAGAAATGGCTTATTTATTCTTTTTATTGTAACCATTGTGAATAAGGCCAAAGTTTTGGTAAAATTTTCATGTAATATGAATGAAATAATTTCATACTGATTATAACCAGATAAATTATTTTTATAACTTTCAGAACGATATTCATATTGTATGTACAAATATCCCAAAAGTTGTTACAATATATGAAATGCTAGTGTTACAAATAATATAACATCAACTTCTCCTTTCTAATAACACTTTTATGTATTAAAAACGTTAGTTAATAGTGAGAGCTTGATTATAAACTACAAATAGAGGTAATAACATAAATTCACAGTAAAATATTAGAGACGGTTTCTGCTGAACCGGCTCGAACCAGCTGAAACCGACTACCGAGTATGGACACTTAAAAAGTAATCTCAATTTACCAATTTTTTCAAATGTATCTGCCACAAACTAAATACATATTTAAAAATGTATAAAAAAACGTGTGCGGCATCTGATGACATTTGAAATAGAGATTTCATAAATTTAGATATTTCCAAAGAAGTTTGTCTATAAAATCAATGCAACAAAGAATGGAACAGTTTTAAAATTTAGCAATATTTGAATTACAAATAAATTATAATACTAAAGCGGAGAAATTTCCTCTAAAAACGAATAATTATTGTGGAAAGTAAATTGAATGAAATGGAGGCGAATTGGAAAACTTCTTCAATGGCACTACCCTGAAAATACTTGTAAATTAGAAATATTAAAAAAATGTACACTATATATACATTGGCCATATCAAAATGGTGATATTGTATTATTATATGATAGATTAATTTATTTTTCCAGATATATTTTTGATAGTTCTTCCGATTTTTTTGTGCTTGCACACGCTGTTATCAAATTGGAGTTTAGTATATTTAATCACTCTATAATTAGTAAGTGTATTTGCTTCCAAAGTAATTTTAAATGCATACTATAGATAAAATAATTCTAGTAGCAAAAAACTACAAATTGAACAGAAACTTTTTTCTTTCTTTACTTAAAGTAAACATGTACGATCAAATTTCTAAACATAAAACAAACAAAAACATTTATAATACGTAAAGTTCCAATTGTACACACCAAAAACAGAATAAATCTGAATAGAAGATTAGATTTTGTAAGAGTTAAGCTAAAATACATCGGACGCGTGGGTAGCCTATTGGTTAGAGCATCGGACTCCAGACCGGAAGGCCTGGGTTCGATGCCTGATGCCACCAAGTACACTCGGAGTACATGCTCGTTAAATCAGTGAGTCCGAAAGTCTTGTGGGCTGAATGACGAGTGAAGGGGACTAGAGAATATTTCCCATTCAGTTCCATGCCTAAATTGTCGACGTGGTGTCGCCATCTATCGTTCCTTTTGGGAATTTCACCGAGCTAAATCGTACCGTCACCTGTATGGTGCAACGTCAGACAGGTGGTATGAACAATAAAAACACATTGGAAGCGATGATTTCTAAAATACCTCAATGTAAGCTAAATGATATGCGTTTTCTTTCCGCACACATGAAAATGTTTTCAAATGGTAAGAGATTTAGAATAATAAGGTATACATTAGCTGAATTTTAAGAAAAGTTGTTCCTTTTTCTTAGAATTAAGCAATTAAGCTAAGATCACAAAACTAAAAAGTTCTGGAACTGATAAAAATTATTTTTTATTTACATATATAACAGAAAAGAAGAATATTATTTAAAAGAAGAAAACAATATTTTTAATAACAATACCTTTGCAGTATCATCATATATCTTACTATTGAAATTACTTACTTACTGTTTTCTCTTTGGTCGAATGTACACATATTCTACGGTATATCTACACAAATCTCATTTATGAATTTTAGCAAAAGTTTTCATCTACTTATCAAATAATTTCAAGTCGTAAGCATTAATAAGAAAAAAATTGAATTGAAAGAAAATTTTGTTGAAGTAGTTATAAACAATGTTTCTGAAGGTATTTTACTGTATTTTTCGTAGTTTTATCTTTTTAAGTTATTGATAAATGCTTGTTAATTTGAGTAATAACCTATAAGTAGTGGTCTTCAAACTTTTTCGACTCATGAAACCTTTATAACTATAATTTTCGGGGAAAACCATTCCACTCACATGTAGAAGAATATATCTTGAAACAATATTTAAAAAGTGTTATAGGTTCTTTATGTATTGTAAAAAGTACTGTATTTTTTACAAAACAAATAATATAATATTAATATAATTTACTCATTTAATAATAATAATTTATGCTCCCGGTATCATCCCCCCTCTGCATTACATTTAGTAAGCAAAATGTGTGCCAATCACATTGAGAAATATTTTTCACTTAAAAATATTTTTCTTGATAGCATTAACATGTTTATAAATGTGTTAGAAATCCTGCGTATTTTGCATGAATTTGCAGCCTAAAACTTAGGAGCGTCGAATCTGCTTATCTTTCTATATGCTGCCCTATCTCTTTCATTATAGGTATTTTTTTCCTCAAATGGAAATAGGCACATTTTCCATTCGAAAACTATTTAGTTTTGCAAAATATTGTTCTAACGAGTATAGAAGTATTTCGTGGAGCCCGTGATAGTAAGCAATAGAGAATATTGTCAATCCAATAGGTAGAACATTTTAAGAAAAACTTTTTAATATATTATTTTATTATACTATAATGAAAGCTAAAAACATATTACAAAATGAAGTTATACATAAATAAAATTTTCAGTTTTAATGATTGGGATGATCTTTAGATTCTTGCAGTTTTGTAAACTTCATAGAGAACGCGCATCTATTTGTATACATTTATCATTTTCTGTTTGAATTTACATTAAAACTCGTGGATGCCCTGAAAATGCCTCATGGAACCCCAGGGTTCCGTGGAACACAGTTTGGAGATCCCTGATCTAAACAATATATCATTTAAACGAAATGTTAATATTTATTAATTAATTACATCCTTACACCCATATGCAATAGTGTGCACAAATCAAAAATGAAACACAGAAACCAACTTGTCAGAGAAATTAACAGTCAGGATGGATAGTAAGAATAATATGGCGTCTGAATAACTTCAGATATGGTAGGGCAAGTGTAAATATTCAGCGTGGCGTACAGGGTAGATCCTAGAGGGGTAAAAAGCAAAATGGCAGTGTACTCTCAACATTTCTGTGAAAGTTATTGCACATTGTATATAAAGGGTGTTTTTTTAGAGGCATAGAACTTTAAATTGCAATAAAACAACGATGTATTATTTGATTGACATGAATTTTTTATATTCGAAAGATAATCTTGTGGCATTACATTTTAAATATGATTTCTGGCATAGGACTGCCACGGCTGGCTCGGATGTAGTCCAACCTGGACGTCCAATTTTCGATAACTTTTTCCAACATTTGTGGCCGTATATCGGCAATAACACGGCAAATGTTGTCTTCCAAATGGTCAAGCGTTTGGGCTTATCCGCATAGACCAATGACTTTACATAGCCCCATAGAAAATAGTCTAGCGGTGTTAAATCACAAGATCTTGGAGGCCAATTCACAGGTCCAAAACGTGAAATTAGGCGGTCACCAAACATGTCTTTCAATAAATCGATTGTGGCACGAGCTGTGTGACATGTTGCGCCGTCTTGTTGGAACCACAGCTCCTGGACATCATGATTGTTCAATTCAGGAATGAAAAAGTTAATAATCATGCCTCTATACCGATCACCATTGACTGTAACGTTGTGGCCTTCATCGTTTTTGAAGAAGGATTTCACCAGCCCATAAAGCGCACCAAACAGTCAGTTTTTCTGGATGTAACGGTGTTTCGACATACACTTGTGGATTAGCTTCACTCCAAATGCGGCAGTTTTGTTTGTTGACATAGCCATTCAACCAGAAGTGCGCTTCATCGCTAAACAAAATTCGCTTATGAAAATCGGGAACAACGGTAATCTCGTTTTGTGCCCATTCGACGAATCTACTCCTTGCTTGATGATCGTTTTGATGAATTGCCAAACCAAACTGAGAATAAATCACTTGACAGCTGTTAAATCGGTCGCCATCTTGGAAAGTAATGCCAACTCAAACTTCTATACCTGGAAAAAAACACTCTTTACAACACATGAAAGACGACGAGTGGCTGTCTTGCTTAGCAGGTAATACTCTAGACCACACATCTAGATGACCGGGCACTACATGAAATCATTGGAAAGATGGATATACATTGAAGTGTGATTAGATTGGATGTTGAATTTCGGATCGTCACAGCAGCATTTCACGAATTTTGTGAGCATATTAAACTACAGGAATAGCTGTCAGAAGATGCATCTACGAGCAACGAAGGAGACGGAAGACAATTGCATTATTCTTAAAACCAGAAGGAACAGACTGCAGATAGCAGATAACGGGGAAATTCTGCACAGCAGTCAGGTGTAATACTCTCTTCCATACTGCTTTAAAGTCACATGTCCCGCGAAAATTTCGGTCTCCTCTCCAAATGTAATCAAAGCTAATTTTTCAGAAAAATGTTCTCATGAAGTTACAAAAGAAACACTACTTTGTCTTCAATTTTTGGAGTATAGTATATAATCATTTCTGAATAATTTTTTTTAAAAAAATACGAAGAAATTAAAAAGAGTATGAAACTAGATTAAACTTTTCCATTTTCGGGCCAACTAAAAGCATGATGGACTAGAAATCAAAGTCAGAAAAAATACACAATTTATTTAGAATCGATTACTATTTCTTGCTACAAATGCTTTTGATTAATACTTTAATTGATATGGAATAAACACAAAAAAAGCAAAACTAATATTTCACTGCTGAAGACAGCAAAATATATATTATGGAAAAATTTCTTGTTCTTATATTGGCTGTATTTTAGCAATCTTATTTTTCATCAGCAGAGCTGGTAACGGCAGAAACGAGTAAAATAATGATTTTTATTTGGCAAATATAAAGTAGAGTATTTATTTATCAAAATAGACAAAGTGACAAAAAATCGTTTAAGGTTATTTTCTCTTTTACAAAATAAAAGCGAATATAAAATAAATATGATTTGCTTTGAATTTTAAACATTATGGTGAATGAGAATATGAACCGAAACATATCACAAAAATTCAATTTATACATTTAAATTATTTATAAGAATTCTGATCAAATTCTATTGTTTTATTCCAAATTGTTCTTTATAATAAGGGAGATTCACTTTAAAAACGAGACATTCATCTTTTAAAAAGCAATAAAGTGGTTTTTACATTAAATATACAAATTTTTACAAAAGGTTTTTGTGTATAATGCCAAACATGGACAAATTAAATTATCAAAACATGTTTTGTGTTCATTTAACTCTTGCAAATCTACGTACACCCCTTTTTGTAAGTTTTTCGAAGCAGCAATCCATTTTTCATAGGATCTTTCTGCATAAAATTATTACATGTAAATAAAAAATTTTTAAAGTTCGTATTTTCTTTTCATAAATCTTTTATTCACTGTACAATTGCCGTACTTTTCAAGAGATTTGATTATACATAGTTAAGTGCTAGGGGTTTTTCATTATTTTTTTTTATACAAAAAAAAGATATTTTTAAAATACTTAAGCAAATAGATCAAATCGAATTTAATTCTGGTAAGAAATTGAAAGGAAAAATCCCAAGTCATTCAGAAGTAATGATATTTTGAATTATTTTTTATTGTGATGATATGTTTATATGCATGCATCAAAAATGTTACTTAATAAAAGTTATATAAGATTATTAGAATTTTATTTCCAATTTTATCAAGCCATTCTTGAAATGATGTATATGAACGACGATAGGCTATTTGATAATAATATACTACTATAAAGAATGAATTTTCAGATCTTAAATCTTATTTTACTGTAATATACAAAAATAAGAGTAATTTCATCTATATTTCAGTTTTTTAGGAAAGATTGCTTCATTCAGAAACGCTTACTGAATGAGCGTATTTTCATTTTTTCATAGATGAATCCACATATCAATGTTTAAAGTCAATTCTTCCTTACTATTAATACCTTCCTTTGTTTGGATTTCAAGATTTTAAAAATCAATGTAAGAATGATAGTAAAATGTTGCATATTATTCTAAAAAAAGATTTATTTTTGGAAAGGGAGTCTCCCCTTTTTCGCAAATATATTTATCTTCCACAAATGACTATATCAATAGGATTGTTACAGATATAGGAATAACATTAGAGTTTTTCAATTGGAAACGAAGATTATAGCCTTTTAAGACATGATAAAAAGTAATTCAATAAGGTTTTTAATAAAAAAATGACAAGTAAATATTATAACTCACGTAATTCTAAAGGTACTCCTTAAATGTAAAACTTCCTAAGAATGCATTTGTTCCATACTTAGGTAGATAGATATAATAAGCCTGTGTAAATTAAATAATAATACAAAATAATTTTTTGAAAAAATATTGAATATGTTTTAAACAAATTCTTTTACTTGATCTGCGATTTTAAAGGTAGCAAATAGAAAAACTTTGAATGATTTTTTTTTAAATAATATTTTAATTTTCTTAATGCTTACCTTGAAAATATCGTTTTTCGTTTATATAAGACATTTTTTTATTTCAAAATCTTATAGTTTGTGCATTTTTCTTTCCAAAACAGTTTTTTTTTCCTTTACACGAAATAGAAATAAGTTATAGTGATTTTAAAAAACATCACTCTATGCAAAAGGGCAGTAAGATAAAACTTTAAATGAGTTTTTCTCAAAATTATATTTTCGAAAGAAACTCTTTACCAGATACATGGAATCTTAAGAACCAAACCAAATAACGTTTTGAAATTTTGTGAAAAAGTTTATTATCTATTTTTCATAAAGTGGACCATAAGCTTTGTTGAAGGTTAAATATTTTCTCATTTAGGATAGTTTTTATAAAGAAAAAACATTAAAAATATCCAAATTTTTATATTATTATGTATAATTGTCTGTAATGTTTTTGTATTTTAATATTTCTCTTAGATTTTAGCTCATCTTGAAGAGCACCAAAATATGCATATTGCGTATAAAGAAAATTATGATAATTGTATTAAAAGTTTTTATACAGTGTTACCCGTTTTAGTAAAAATTTGGTAAAATTTCCTTTAAAACAAATAATTTTTTTAAAAGTACAATATTTATTTAAAAATCTGTATGTACTTACATATTTTTTTTATTTTTCTTCCTAAATACATTCAATTTGTTTCAAAAATTTGTTTTTATAAAAAAATTGGGTCCGAAGGTATGCAGTCACCATTATTTTTAGAACAAAAAACAAACATTATAAAACCAGTTTAAATGTTACAAACAATAATTCATCAGCACTTTAGACAACCCCAATACATTTATTACTTTCAAAAGTATGTGACAAACCTATACGGAACTTTATCACTAACCTTCTGAGACGTCTTTTTTTAGGGAAATTTAATTCCTCTACCTATTTCCAATCAGCTCCAAAAAGAGGACAGGATTCCTTGTTATATGCAGATTAGATAAAGTATTTAAGTCAAACGGAATAGTAAAGAAGCAGTAGGAGAGAGTGATTGAAGCAGGAAGGTATAATAGTGAAGTTAGAGATTTATTATTGAAGATTTTTCTAGGTGGATAAATTAATCTCAGGAAGAGTTGAGATTCAGTGTGGTAAATATTGATTTATATTTAAAGTCTCATTAAAGCTTTATACTAGGAGTGAGATTAAAGTTAAATGTTCAATAGGAATATTATTGAATATAATTCTGAGATCTCTTATCATGGTAATCTCTGCGTGGTCGATATTCTAATTGTTAATTAATTGGATCATTAAATATTTAAGTTAATTTAAAGGAAAGTCCCTTTTAAACCTCATATAGCTAATTTGAATTATTTGTTATTAAAAGTCTTTGATTCTATTTGGGAAAGATAACCAAATAAAGTTATTTATAAAAATGGCTATCTGACTCCAAATTATTCTCGTTCTCAAAGTGAGATCCAAGGGGATCTTCACAAGTAGTAAAAATATTGTTATGCTCCATGAAGGGTAAAAATAAAATATTTTTGTTAGTGACACGATTTGTAAATTAATACAACGAACCAAGTCTTTTGGCTAATTTTTAATATAAACTTAATAAAAAAATAATTAAAAGTTATAAGTAAATTCATTGTGGGTTTTACAGCAAAAGAGAGTAGTTACCCACGTCTGTTTATTGTGTGGACAGTCATTTAGCTTCTGTCGAATGTTACATACAGGTGGTAGAGGGCACACGCAGGCTTCAAGCATGGACGTCATTCATAGCATGGACCATTTATTTAATTCAGTGTTTCTCAAACTTTCAATACTGGCGACACAATATTCAATTATAATTTCCATTGCGCCCCCTCCCCCCTCACTCCTCCATACAATAACAATGTATTGAATTCCATTACACTATACTTTGACGCTAAACCTACCGTACGACTTGAACCTCTTAAGTGACGCTGGCATATATAAACGTCTGTTTCATCCAGTGCTTTTATTTCTTCGGAGGTATACATACGTCTTTTTAAAGTACGATCTTTTCTGTGAACCGCTATCCATAAAATTATTTCGAAGGCTTTGGAATGCAATGAAATATGAAATGACATTGAGAGTGTCTACGAAGGATTTACTTATTTCAGAGGATTTGTTTATTTATATTTCTTTTCTCCCCCCCTCCCAATACACCACATACGCTCGCCTACGTGTTGAACAATGGCTTTGGGGAACAAATCGTGTAATTTTTAATTGTCATCTAAGGGTTTAATTATAAACCCCCCATTCAAATTATCAAGGTAAGTGCTAATTTGTGAAAATAATTTTATATATGACAAGCCCGCCGGTAATTACTAAACCTTTTTTTAACTTAGTACTGTTAAACTAATTATAAAATACATTGAGCAGAACTGATATATTTTTTAGTGTATTAGATCAATGTAAACGTGTATTTTATTTTGTATTGTGTCAGAATGTATTTTATTTCTTTTCTTTCAGTAAATTTTAATAATTTTTTAAATAATCTTTTGTTTTCGACATTTAGGGGGGCACGCCCCACAGTTTAGGAAACACTGATTTAATTCCTTAGATATAGAAGATGTAAATGTGGTCCTCTGAAGGGAATAAATACTAAATATTCCTTGAATAAATTAATAAAATCGAAAAAAATATGATACAATTATATAACTAATATTACAAGAAACCCCTTATTTTTTACGATTGTTTTTATTATCAGCAAATTAAATGGGTACCACGGGGTATTGGGGATAGCCAGCAATTATCTGGCTAATATATATCTGAACTTTGAACATAAAAATATACCTACTAATTAAATTATATTATTAGATAGATAGGAAACTGAATTATTCTTATTAATAACTCGGATTACTTTCCTAATTTTTTATTTTATATACACATTAATGGCATTTAATAAAACCGAATTATGACACAAATAGTGCTCGATTATAATGTATTAAAAATCGATGTTAATTTTTTTTTTAAAAAAGCAATGTTTGCAATAAAACAGAAGCCTTTAAATTTAACATTATTAAAATGCCCTTTTTAAAAAAACATAATTTTCTATTTCGGTCAGACGACATTTTTTCAGATTTTTCTCCCCTTAATTATGCTTCAGAATTCGAGCTTTCTTTGTTTTGTAGGAAATTTTTCTCCACTATTTCTTTTATACGTATATATATATATATATATATATATATATATATATATATATATATATATATATATATTCCCTATAACCCAGTAGTATAGTCGGATTACAGGTCAAGGTTGATTGGCCAAAAAACATTGTTTAAAGCTACATTCTTGGTTCTTGAGGCTAGTTTGTTACTGTACTACTGTGGCTAATAGTTTTTACTGCTCTGTGTAGATATACTTAACTTTATAACTATTTGTGTATACATTATAATTGATTATATATATGCTACATAAAACCTTTTTTATTCAATAATATGAACTTTTTAAAGTAATTATCATGCAAAATATGATTCTCGCATGTAGTGGAAAGTATTTTGCTACATGCAATCAAAGCATGATGTCAATATTTCTAAATTGTGACGTATTATAAACATTGACTTTATTAGTGAAATTTACAACTGTTAATAACATGCCGATCCTATTAAGCAAACACTACATAAGTTTAATGCTTTATGCATCATATAAATGTATTTAACAAAATGCATATTTTAATATTTTCACAATATATGCAAATTAAATAAAAATAAAATTTCCTGACAGTTTATGACTGAAAACAAACACTTAAAATATATTTAAAAGACGTGAATAAAACTTTATTGTTCTTCAGATGCTGAAAATAAACAGTCAGAGACTCGTTAGTTTCAAATTTTACAAAAGCATAACTTAATTTGTTTTGAAAACTTCCTGAAATTGTAGGAAGTTATTCGCACTTTCAGACGTTTCGCATTTGTTTGATTACGGCGCTTTCGATATTAGTTTGTCTCAGACACTCGTTCTAACTTGAAATGACTTTAAAGTTGTTGTTACAGTCTGAGAAGAAAAATCGTTTGCGTTATCTAATTAAGGAAAGTAGAGCCAAATTTCTGGAGAAAACTCGCAAAATGACGATTTCGGGTAATTTGGTTCAAACATTCTCTCTCGAATTTCTCCAAGTCCTTTCGTCAGTTTGTCTGATAAAGATATGTGAATGGATGTCGTGCTCGATGCCAGCTGTTGTTTGCGAAGAAAAAAGTAAAGAAAGCTACGTTTGGCTCTTTTCCAGCTGAAAAACTCTTTCCCTCTAATTCCACTTAATAGAAAGCGGATAAGAAAAAGAAGTCTTGCCACAACTAAACTAAAGCATGGGAAAAAGAGGAATGGCTTTCAAGTGTTTTTAATAAATACATATATAATATAACATAGAATGAATCAAAAAATAGTTTCAATGTACTAAGGTAATAAGTATATCACTGTGTTTAGTAAAAACGCGAAAAGTTTCTAATTCCAAATTTTCATAAAATAAAATTTAAAAAATATTTTTAGAATTACGAAACAAACCCTTTAGAATGACACCCTTGAAGTTATTTCAAGTAAAACTATAAATAAATTATATATATTAAATGCTTATTGAAATAGTACAAAAGCTTTTGAATAAACTGTTGTTTAGTTTCTGAAAGAAATGCTTGTGAGAAGAGAGCTTTGATAGAGAACTCTTTTCTAAATGCGCATATTTTTTTTCATTTTAGAGTAGAATGTACATTATATGTATATCTAAATGTAGAAGTATTTTATGCGATACTATCTTTAACTAGATAAAAATATTTATAGAAAATTATTATAGATTTATTTGAACTCCAATATAAAATTTAAAGTTTCCCATACTTTTTATTGGCCCTTGAAACATTTAAAGTTGTTAAGGAAAGTAATTAAGTTTTCATTACGGTAGTTTTTTTTATCAATTTATTTAATACAGTTATTTATTAAATCAATATATTTATTACATATTTAAATTATATAACTGATTTTACTTATTTTTTATTTGTGTATACTTTTGTTATGATTTTTTTGAGTGCAAAAATATAAGTCAAAATAAATATTTAAATTATATTTGTTTCTTTCAACATAATCTGATATTTCAATTATAAAATAGTACAATTATTTTTGAGTTTTTAAAATACAAATATTAATCTCCAGAAATATTTGTAAAAGACAAGGGAAAACTGTTGAAATGAAATTAGGTATTAATTAAAAAGTATACTAATTGTTTGAAACAGAAGGAAAAAATAATTCTATCGTACACAAACATAATGAATATTTGAAAATATCTTAACTGTAATATATTAATAAATATAGTTAAAAAAATTTTTTTTTGACTAGCAATAAAAATATAAGCAGTTTATCCGTGTCAAACCAGTTACGTCTATTCTTTACTTTCTACAATTTTCTAAAATATATTCATCAGTATTCTAAAACGTTTTTCATAAAATTAAAAAAAAATCTTAGTTAAAAATAAAATTTTTAAACTTCTACAACTATTTCCTCAAAGCTGTAGTCTACATGGACACTTACATGCGTGAAAAAACTCTAGATAAATGAATGTAATTTATCAGATTCCTCTCAGGGGTTTTGATTCATTCATTAAGATACTTTGTAGACCTTACATGTGTCATTCATTTGTTTTCAATGAGGAAAATGTGGTTCCACCTGTTCCTATGGACGCCTGAAGAACACATTTCTCAACGACCTCTACACATCGATTAGCATCGATTTCTTCTTTGCTTCATGCCACCCTCTTACTTCCTTTCTTCCCTCCCCCACCCACGCTCATCTTTCTTGAAAGTGTTGCTTCTCTGTTTGGTTGCTCAGAGTACTCCACTTTGTTTCGAATTTATTTTAAGGAATGCGGCAAAAGAGCTTTTCTTCTTGCAGTCTTGGGAGAGTTTTTAGGGTTTTCCTTTATAAAGAGTGCGCGCTTCATAACTTCAAGTGCTCATTTGTGCATATCATTCTGGTTGTCCAATGAGGGGTTTGGAGTTTTTATTTATGCTTATTTATTTCTGTTATAAAAATAGATATAATGTCTCATTGCTTAAATGAGGATTATGTATTTGAAATATTTTTATTTTCGTATTATACCGGCGACAAATATAGTCCAATCAAAAGACGAAATAGTACAAATGCCTTAGTCAGTTTGTAGTGAAGACCTTTCCCATTCATTATCTAACACAATAATAATGATGATGACCGCATTTGGCACCATTGTTTGAATTGGGGACGTCTTTTGGTTAGGCGAAATGGGTCTAAGTGGCCCGGTCATGGCCCATTGAACTAAGAAATTCAATTATTTAAGAACAACGAACTTAAAATTTAGCTAGAAATTCTACCAAGCAAGGAACCACACATATCAGTTTTGCAATTAATATGCTTTTTTTTAAAGTAGAACAGTGCTTCTTAAAGTTGCAATATCCGTGACCCAATATTCAATCATAATTTTCATCGCGCCCCCCTCATACAAAAACAATGTATTGAATTCAATAATACAATACTTTAATGCTAAAACTACGATACGACTTTAACCTCTTTAGCACCCCCGACGTACATAAATATCACACTAAGCCAAAGCGTTTATGTCCCCGGACGTATATATACGTGTTTCCAAAGTACGATTATTTCTGTACATTGCTATTCATAAAATTATTCCGGAGGCTTTGGAATGTATTAAAAGGACTTTGACAATATTTTACGAAAGATTTACTTATTTCAGAATATTTTCTTCTTTATCCCCCCCCCCAATAGATCCCATAGGCGCGTCAACGTGGAAAACGGTTAACATTGGGAAGCGAATAGCGAAACTTTTAATCGGCAGTTAAGGAATTAATTATAAGCCGCACAAATTATTAAGACAAGTGTTAATTTTTATTTTTAATTACCTATATGACAAGCTTATAGGGTCACTGGTAATTAATAAACTTGTCCTTAACTTAGTAATGTTAAATTAACAATGAAATATATATTGTGCAGCACTGATCCATTTATAAGTGTAAAATATCAGTGTAAATGTGTATTTCATTTTTTTATGCTAGAATGCATTTTGTTTGTTTACTTTCGGTAAATTATTATTTTTTTAAAAGTAATCTTTTGTTTTCGACTTTTCAATATGCTCGCCACCCCCCTCGTAGAGTTGTCACGCCCCCCACAGTTTGAGAAACGCTGAAGTAGAATGTAAATAAGGGGTTTTATCAGGGATGAAAGAAAATCGAAATTACGACATAACTCAGTAAAAAAAAAACGCATGCAAGCAAGTATTTTTGTATGTGTGTTTGCTAGAGAAATTAATATAGTATAAAATTAAAAGCCGAAAAAAAATAATAAATTTTACATCTTCATCAATTTAAATGTGTCCAAAGTTGCTTTGGTCTTACAGTGTTCCCTTCCCATTATATACCTAACCTCTTGTTGCGGCACCTGTCATATGAGTGTGGCCCGGCGGGAATAAAGGTTGAGTACCTCTGGTATAATGTGTAAGTACCACATTTTCAATGGATTAACTATTTATTTCTATTTTAAATGGGGAATGAGACATTTATGATATTTTGTTTCACTTTTGTAAGAAGAAATCTCTTAGTTCAACTAATTTTTTTAGCTGTATAAAAAATTTGACGTAACTAATTTTATTTGCATATCTGATATGGGTAGAGTGGGATAATTGGCAATTGAAACCAATAGGATTAAAATAATTTTTAAGAGCCAATTTTAAAATTGTTTTCTGTAATTCCCTTGTTTTATTTCTGTTTTTGTTTATCTCCTTGTCTCTCTGGTATATATAATTTTGATTCTAACCAATGCATTAATTTTAGCAGTCACTTATTATAATTGTTATTCCTCACACCATAGTAAATACTTTGCATTTATTCTTATAAAAAATAAAGTTTAAAAAAATATTGTAGTCATTATAAAAAATAACATATGCATGACATACATTCATTTTTAAAATTAAGAAGTCTAGAGATTCTACGGATTCTATTTACCAATCAGTGGAAATGTATTAGTTTAGTATTTTTGTATTTAGTAAAATTGTTCGTGAATTTAACAGAAATTTTATACGCGTTAAAAAGGTTTTAAAAGATATAAAATGCATGTTTTGATAAATATGACATTTGCAATGAACAATAGTTCCTAGAAATTAACAAATAGTATATAAATAGGAATTTTAGAAATTTCAATTTATCTTTTTTCTTCATTTTAGATGAAATCAGAAAATCAATACCTTATTTTTCTTTAGTCCGAAATTTAAAAATCTGTTGTCTGGTTTCTAAGGAAGCAAAACAACAAACCATTTTGAACAAAGAAAATATTTTTTGTTTCATGTAGAAACTTAGAAAGATATGGATTATCTATAACAAATAAAACGTAAGAATATACCGAATTGAAACGTTCTTTTATACATAGAACGCACACTATTTTTGATTTCCAATAATGGTTACAAAGTAAATTGACTGAGATCACAGCGTTTGGTTTAACTGTTAAATGACACAGAAGTAATAATGATATTTTCAATGCGTGTTTGTATGTATAGTTGATTCCATTGATTTACGGCGTCACTTTATATTTTAAAATATGAAAATGAAATATACTGTATTATCTGCAGTAAAACACATACAAAAGAAATATAATTAGCTATTCCAAAATACAAAAATAGATGTTTAATTCGGAAAAACTAATTTATATGTTAAAATGCTATGAAGTTAACCTTCATAATAAAATACGAAAATTGTAACCAAATGCACCAATTTTCAAAATTTACAAATGAATTATCTGAAATTCTAACACGAAACTATATATATAATCACTATGCTTAAAAATGTATTATTAATATTGACTTGTTTTTTTATTCTTATCTGAATGCTAATTTTTTAAAAAGTTATTAAATAACTTTTAGATGACAAAAATACCAACGACTCTAGCCTTTATTAAATAAACATTAAAAGTATATTTTTCCAATATTATATTTTAGCTAGACTGAATTAAATATGCTTTTCTCCATTAGGAATGTAAAACTATTAATTGCGGTAATGGATAGAATATTCTTGTGATAATTTTTGTTATAAATTCAAATTAAAATAGAATAATACATAATTAAAGAAACAATGTACAAATTTAAAAGTAGTTTTCATTGCTTAAATGAAATTAAAAAAAATCATTGTTTTTCTAATGAGAAAAATGATAAATACCAAGTAAAATGGTTAATGAAGTGGATTTACTTTGGTAAATTTTAAAAGTTTCCCCCTAAATTAACAAGGAAATCAAATGAATGAATGAAACTAAGCAACCATTTGTAAATACGCCTACAAAAATAAGTTTATTTTTTAAATAAATATTTGTTTCAATTTATAAATTAAAACTATAATGATACATATAGAATAAGAACAGTTTTGTTTATTCAAAGACCGGCATGCAGTAATCATGTTTTACTAAAAAAACCCAGTAAAACTCAATAAAAAAATACTATTTTTTATCTGTTGATGTGTTTTACATTTCACTTCTACATTAAGATTAGCGTTTTTCCTTTTGTCTAATAAGATTCCTTATCTCTGTATTACAAATTAAATTAAAAAAATGGACATAAAAGTGAAAGGTCATTACTTTTTCATAATTCTTTATACCATTAAAATACATCATCATTCTTGAGTACTAAAATTCTTTACCAAAAAAGGAATTCAATAAATCCAATCCATTTTGTAAATCATTTTTCTCATAGGTATTCAAGTTATACTATATTGTAAGCTAATAATCATATCTACTAACAATAAATTTCTCCCAAGGGAAAATTTACAACGTTTCTATCAAACTATATGAGCCGGCCGCGGTAGCCGAGTGGTATAGGCATCGGATCGTGGCTGGCTTTGTCACGAGTTCGAGCCCAGTACCACCAAAGACCCGCCGTGTAGGGCAGCGATGCACGTTAAATCTGTCGAGAGCTGAAACGTCCTCCCGTTGGTGTGGTGTGGTAGTTAGGAGAGGGGGGTGCCAGCTCAGGTGTCGTCCACGTCACTTGACCATGGTTCAAAATTACGTGGTCCGTCGCCAAAAGCCCTCGTGCAGCTGAACAGTGCGACGTTAATCTTCACTCACTCACTCATCAAACTATATGAAACTGTAAGCCAAAATGGAAAAATATATTCTAATAAATATCACAAGTCGTATTTTTCCTAAGAGTTTTATACACGAAAAAATACATTTAAATCAAATTGAATGCTTGTATAATTCAACTTAATTGTTCATTCGAACAATATGTAAAGTTTTATAAGAGGACAATTTTGTCGTTGGATGCCATTTAAGTAAAGTTACTTTTAAAACTACTTTTTAACTTTGGGTAAATTTGTATAATTCAATGAAAAAAAACGTGATATGTTCAAAATTCCCTTTACACATAAAATATTGATGCATCTTAAGGGTACTGATTCACAGTCACACACATTACTTAAATTTTTAATCATGTTTCCAATATTAAGATATCCTGAAATCCTTTAATAACGAAGCAATCAACTGATTCACAAACTGATAGATCTACTCATCAAAATCCAAAAAACATGATTGCTCTTAATATCATTCAAAGGAACCACAATCCATCTGACTCGTATTTGATGATGTAGAAACGAAAGTTAATCTATCATCCCCTGAGCAGCAGAAAATAAATTTCAATACATACAAGCAAGGAACTAAATGGCAAAGAACTCTTGACAAACAAGAATATTCTGTCTTAGAATCCAGTTTCTTAGAAATTTTTCTGGACTTAATATCGATTTCGAAGGGCATTTTAAGAAACTTTTCATCTGTCAAAATGAATGAAATGAAATGTGCTTTCTGTCAACTGAGAACATGACAAATGCATTTATTGGAAGGAGTAGAGAAGTAATGAAAAAATCTTTCGGTTTATTCATAATCTTATATGTAAGCATAAAAAGACCAGCTTTTCCAGAAACGGTTTGTGGAATTTATTTAATTGTTGATCGATCATTGTTGAAAATGAATAGCTATGGATGTGAAATTGTAAGGTCTCAGCGGGTTACGTATTAATAATGAGAAAGCAGATGTACGCCCGATTGGTGTATAATAATTACGCAACTCTTGTGATCGCAGTCAGGAATGGTATGAATCGAATTCATGCATGGCTGACATCGTTTCAATGGCATCCATGAATATTATTAAATTCTGATCTCAGAATTGGTGTCTTCACATCTGTTAATATTTGCTAAAATTAGAATAGCTACTTTTAATCAAATCAGCCAGATTTCAGTTATGAATATTATTGAATCCTGTAATAGATACCAGGCATCGTTGTATTTAGTAACAGCTACTAAAATTAGAATCGTTACCATTGATGAAATTGATCATTCATACATGTGTTGTTCCATTATTCTGGCACAATAAATTTGTATAAACATTTACCGTTGAGTAAATAGTAAATTGTCTATCATAATGTATATATTTTTATCAGTAAACATAGTTATACTTTAGCAATCTTAATAAAGTTTTGTGTTTGAAAAAAATAGTTTTAAGACTTACTAATATGATTATATAGGATAATTTGAAATAAACTGAACCCGAAACAAGTTAAGAACACTTAAAATGGAGGGTGGTATTATTCAAGATAAAATACTTATTTTACGTAGATTTCTCTGTTTTTACTGGTATCTTGAAGTATTATACTACTCGAAACGTTGACGACCATGGTTGAAATTGGCCTGAGGAATCTAGTTTAATCCGTCTTATTGTAACTCTTTTCACTTGGTTTTGCTTATGCCATTGCGTATATTCTGTTGCAGTGTTTTAAGACTTCATAGACGTTTTTGGAAAACATTGTCTCTTCAATTGGGTTCACAAAGAAAACTACAACTATACAGGTAAGGGGCCGTGAATGCTATGGATCCTTTAAACAATATCCAGTTAGGAGTAAAAATTGAGTCAGTTACTTCACAGCTGCATAGTGTACTCTTTCTAAACCTTATGCGCTTTTTTCCTTAATCGGTGTTGAAGTTAACTGGGTTACATTCGAAATGTTATTATTTGCAACTTTGTCGAACATACTATTTTCGGTTTCTCTAAAAAATCACTATTAAAAAAGAGGGATTACTATTATTAATGAAAACTTCCTTATGTAGGAAAATATTAAATGAATTTTTGATAGTTATTGATCACATAGTAGGCTACTTATAATATAAGAATCTAACGACTGCAAAATATATTTCTTTAGTTTTTTTGTCTTTGACACAGTCACAAACATCTTGTAGGTATCCGATGTATTTGTAAAAATTCGATGTATTCTAAGAAATGAAATACAGGTCTTCATAGACCTTTCAAGAGGGTTAAGAATGTCTATATGGAATATGTGCTAGTTGCATTTTTTCTGCCTTTAAATGGAGGGGAAAAAATTATGATTATTGTTTTATGTGATGATTTTTATATCTTAAGCAGCTAATGAACCCAACTTGCCCAGAGACTGTATTTGGAAAATATTGAAAATCAAACTCATTCGAGAGATTTAGCTCTATTAAAAAAGCTACTAAATAATATTCAATATTACTTATGGCCACATATCTATGTGTATTCATTCCTATTTAATCACGGATTATAATATATTAAAGGTTTGATGGATAGTTATATTGACTATTGAGTTAGATTATTATCCCTGTAGAGATATATGACACTAATTGTTCACTTTGCCACTGTGTGGAATATGATAGTTAAACTGACAATGTAATTTATTAAACAGAAGAGCTGAAGCTGTTATAATTAATAGTCTAGTACAGAGTAGGGTTAGTGAGAAGTAATCATTATAATTTTATCAACTCATATTATTAACAGTGTCAACAGCCATATCATTTGCTTACTATAAAGGTATCGTGACACACAGTGACGTTTGGCTATTAATTCCAAGTTGAACAAAACAATGGCAAATAACAAATACGACACAATCTAGTTGTTAGACTGGCACAGAGCCCAATCACTCGGTCTAATGATCTGGTGCCGTATACCCTGCATCTAGTTTAAAACAAGTAATTCCAAGACAATGATACCTTTTTTCATTGCACCTAATTATGTGACTACACGTTAAGGAATTTATTTCATTGCTGTGTAGGTTAACACCAATGGCGTCTATTACAATGAACTTTTTGAGCTTACATTTTACGTTGGTCACCCTCATATCACATGATGCTTATACAGAGTGGATTGTAAGCTCTTCCTTTTTGTGTAATAAGATATATTAATTCTAGTGTAAATTTTTTTTACACAATTTATCTTTTGCAATCAACATTAACTGTTGTATCTCACGTAATTAATATGTAATATGTACAAGTACATATATATGTTTCACACACTAACGCATATGTATAGAAATCATTCCCAATGGTCTTCTCTCGTATTTCATGGTATATAAATCATCAAAAAATCGGTCTTTGATAAATGACTTGAGAAATATGCAGAGCGCAATTTAGTATTTTGGAATAAAATTTTGAATTTTCTATGGCGAGATCTCTATTAAATATGATATTCTAAGGATCTTTGGAGAAAATAACTAATTGTTGGTAGTTTTGTTATAAAATAAATAAAATTACTAAAAATTATATCATTATAGTATTTTACAGATGCTCATTTAATGAGTTAAATTCTTAAAATGGGCGCATTTGCTATTTTTATAAGGTGAAATTGGGATAATAAGAAAGAAGTTATAAATAACGGACATATAAATAAAGAAAATTAAGGATGCTTTACCAACTACAAGAAGGTTATAACTGTTCTTATACTTCGAAAGTTCATAGAAATTATGTTTTAAGTTTTATATACTAATGAAATTTATGTGATTGTTAATTAACTATTTCTTTGGATACCGTTCAAATAATTTTAAAAGTAATTCTTGAATGTTATCCTATGACTCAGAAATTATAGAAATGAATACATCTTATTTGTAAATTGTAGCAGAAAATATAACATTTTATAAACTTTATATTGTCAAGACACGTATTTCATCATTTTAAAAAATTAACAAGTTGTACTCAATTTTAAGTAATTGATAAAAAAAAATCAAAAAATTTTCCTCAGAAATTTATTTTTGTTTATTAAAAATACTCATAGATTATAAATTAAAATATACAACTTTTTTGACACAAATGTCCTTGGTAATTTTGCTTCATAATCAATTAGAAAGGGTGAAATAACTCATATATATATAATAAAATATATACCAACAAAAGTATATCTAAATATATGTAAATTATTACCCTCACAGTTAGAGTTCATCATACAAGTAATACAATAAAGTGAGCCTGAAGATTTTTCAAATATTTTTTTCCCTTTTGAACACTATTTTTTACAAACTGAAGTAATTATTTCAAGTACTCTGGTGTTTTAAGCTATTATTATTACAACTGTAAAAATCTCAATAATGAATAATCTGTTCATACGTTAGACTTCAAAAAGACTGCTGTATCTATAATATGTTACAAATTATAGAGAATATTCCCATACAAAATATTTTGAATCATATTCTCGCATTTCAAAATTATTTGCCATATATGTAATCAGTAATTAAAGAATTAATGTTTTTCTTTTGGTTAAAATTCAATATTTTTTCTAATAAACAATAAAAAGAATTGTTAAAAGTAACACTTGTAATAATATAATACAAAATAAACTAAAAACACTTGCTAACACCAATTTAAAAAAATATATATCCGAGTTCCTATAACAAAATTCAAAATGAATCTTTTTTAAAAAAACAGCACATATTGGTACAGGGAAACCATTTTTTTTTTTTTCTAAATACAGCTTTAATTCCAATAAAATGAACTAAAAAAAGTAAATGGTATTTGGCAAATATGTTTATTGAAAGATTAAAAATACATATACCCTTCATTAAAACATATCTAATAATACTAGCTTAGAAGCAAGTGATAATGTAAATCTATAACTGATTTCTAAACTTTATCCTTATCAAATTGAATAACTAACACAGAAACACATTCTTAGTATTATTTTTAGACATAATACTTAAAAAATGACATCAAATGAACCTTTTTCAAAGAAAGAATGATGCACAATTTGCCAGAAATATACCAGAATAGGGAATCTGAAAATACCCCTGTTAAATTTTAATTATAGAAACAATTTTCTTAGGACACATAAAATTTATACATAACTGTGATGTAATGAAGTCAGCAACTACATGAGGAAAGGAATACAGGCATTAGTAGGACAAATTTTAGATTACTCGTACCATTTTGACAACAGATTAAGATAAGTTAAGAGACTGTGAGATGTTATTTGATTAGAGGAATTACGTTTAGAGTGCAAGTTTGATGAAATTCTGATTTAAAATAACGGTCGATTGGTTTTGAGAAAGCAATTCACGTTTCAGAATTTAAGCATCAACTGCTTCTGGGCGTGGCAGTTTATAATTATAGCCTGATACCTTGTTTGACATCTTGTTCAACTCGGTATATTCTAGACTCATGACCTAAGCATAATTTTAAAGACTTAGACAAGTTGACATTTTAAAATTGACTAAATACTTAAAGGTCAAAACTAAAAATATTCGCGGGAAAAATAATTATATAATACCAAAACATATTTACGAAATTTAAACATTACCTACTCAAAAGATTACAACTGTTCACACTTAAAGCTTGTTAAAATGTAGTTAGGCATAATCCAGTTACATATGTTTTTCTAACAAATACTATAGCATTGATAAAATTATAGCTGCTCAGAGAAAGCTCTAAAATGGTAATAATTATGACGTTTACATAATTGAGAAACCGTATCACGTACTGAAATCCATTAAATATGGTGAAAATTGCACAAAGCTGTTTTCCACGGTATTAATTCCCACATTCGTTTCTTTTATAAATATTGATTACAGAATTAGGAAATTATATATTTTGTTAGTTTAAAGTGTGGTAATGTGAATATTATATTATATACCTTAGATATATTACTTCCTAGGATTCAATTAATCATAACTAATCACATGCTAATTCATATTTGAAAGAAATATTTAATAAATAGACAGATAAGATATTTCTGTCTTTTTATTAGAAAATAACATTTGATTGTTTGTAATAACCAAATAAAAGTATTTTTCATTTAATTTACTAACACAAATAATTTTATCTATATGTAAGGAAAAGTATTTATTTAATAATCTATTGAAATAAATGATAAAGTAATAAACTTAGCGATAGAAATATCCTCAAATAAAATCATCCTAATTTGATACATTTCTAAAAGGAATTATTTGAAGACAGAAAAATAGCTGTACAAAAAAGAAAAAAAGAAACCTATACTATTGAGGATAGTAAAATCTGTGTAGTTACACTATTTCTCTCTTCTTTTGAAGTTGTTGATGTATGTGTGCAAAAATACTGTTGATGTATGTGTGCAAAAATATTGTTGATATATGTGTGCAAAAATACTGTTGATGTATTTATAAGCTTTCTTATGACATAGGATTAAGATGATTATAATTATTTTAAATAGCTACGAAAAAAACAATAATTCGCTCTCTCTCAACCTTCCTTAACTGAAATCCAAAACTCTGTTCTTTTTTATTCTGCACAATAGTACAATTTAAACTCAATTAGACCATTTCCGGCATTCTTTTATTTCAACAACAGTCAACTTTTCCACTCTGAGGCTCTAATTCTCGTTCTCAAAAGATAGATGGTGCTTTAGCAATTTGAATAGCTTTGTAAAGAGGACAATAGAACAAATGATCAAGCAAATAATGGTTCGAAATAACTTCCACATTTATTTTTGTCGACTATGAAGTTATTTTTTTAAGATATTAAAAAAGAAGGATAAAATAAAAGATAGAAACATACATTCTCGAGTGAAAGAGTTCACAATTTTCAAACATTAAACAAAATAAACACATAAATATATTTCTATATTTTAATTATTGAATACTGAATTACCAATGATTAATTTATATTTTATTTACTATTAATCATATGTTATATATATATGTGTACGTAGGTAATAATAAAATATTTAATTTTATAAATTTAGTTCCAATCTTTTTTTCTTTGTATCTTAAGTACAAATTTCATCTTTAGAAATGCCTATCTCATTTTACCTATGCAATTTTTCTAAAACCATCTACATAATTTGTAAAGTAAATATTTCCTTTCATTTGAAAATGTGATTATATAACAATCCTGCCATATATTTTTTTCTTCTTAATTGATTATAAACGAGGATTCTCCTGTCTCTTTTGTTGTCCGGCAATTGCTGAGAAAGTCTGCACAAAACTTTCTCTCCTAACGTTAAAAGTATCTAAATAAATTCCTGATTTTTCTACACATCTATATTTCTTGCCAAAACTATAACATCTTATATAACAATTACGTATGCGTGGGTGTTAAACAGCAAAATCAAAGGTAGTAGCAGTGATAAGAAAATAAATGAAAAGTACAAAAAAGCTTAAAAGGCTGAAATAATTTCAAAATATATTAAGTTCCTTTTAGAAATGAAACGCAAAACAAAATAAATATATTTTAAAATTTTATGAATATTGCTTATAAAATTAACATTTCAGTTTCACCTGCATTTAAAGGTTTACTAACTAAAAAAATAAAACTTTTGAGACCAAATCTATACGGTACATGAGCGTTCTAAATAGAAGAACGTGTGACAAATTTTACAACTGTAGCTCTCAACCTCATATATATATATATATATATATATATATATATATATAATGTGTGTTTCAGAGAGATACATATTTTATTACACATTATTTAACATCATCATGCAATTACTAACATCAATGCAAGAAATGATGAAATTTAAAATACGATTTTTCTTTGTTTTAAATCGTTAAACATGTGGCACATTTCCTTTCTCCATTAAAACAAGAATATTTTTAATGTTCGTCAGGCAACATCTGTGAAGAATGTATAAAACGAAAATATGACATAATGTATTAATAGCGGAAACGGTATTACCTTTTTAAAGTTATGTTACAAACATTTCCTATCAAGATTCGGCTAATTACTGTCCGGGAACAGCAAATTTATTCTCTCATTATAAGAATTTATTTTAAAGTTATGTTAGTTAATGCTGTTTGTGAATATTTAAGAATGAAGGAAATAAATTTTATCTTCTAAGGAGGTTTCTCGACTATTTTTGTTGCAATTTGTAAAGAAAAATCGATTTTTCAAATATGAAATTTGGCGTTATTCTTAATTTTCTTCTGCTTATAACAACTTTTAATAAGTGAAATACGCTTAGTAAGAGAATTAATAATATAATAAAAATCCCAATTCTGTAAAGTGATTATTAATTTAATTTAATATAAATTCAGTGTTGACACTACATTAATTGCATTCAAAAATACTATATTTCTTTTAGTTTATCTTAATATTTGCTATACTCATCGCATGTTGATTATAATTAATAAGTTCTTTAATTTCTAACATTGGTTTTATTTTTATAAATATTAAATCCTATTTTTAATAATAGTATTGTATATGGAGTACTTAAAATCAACAGGTAAGTACTTTGCTCAAGATTCTGAATCATTTTATGCTACGATTATTAAAGGCTCACTACACACAAAAATGTTGAAATTTCTCTACCATTAAGTATAATTGAATGGTATTCAATTTTAGATTGTTACTGGTTATAGATTAGTATACGGCTCTATAACAAACTTTGATGTTTCGTGTACAAATGAGACTTATCTCTATTCGCTGGAAAGTCAGACTTTAAAAAAAAGTTCATAAAATTAGAATAAGCACATTTGTCCACATATATTGTGAAGTGAACCTATTCTATATGAACTATATTACCTAAATTCATATTTTTACCAAATAATTTAAATATACATCATTAATTTGAACCAATAAAAATTAATTTGGTCAGAGGTAAAAATAAATGATGCAAGAAATTGCGATGTGATTAAATAAAAAAAATCAATTAACACATTGTGAAATAAAAGTGATAATGCAAGAAATATCAATAATTATAATGTAGAACTGAAGTGCTTCCAGAAAATTATTTCTTAGTGTGACGTTGCATCTTTGATAACACACACACTTTCAATGAATATATACCATTCTTTTCAATAAAAAATGGGTACTTTTCCGTTTCACCGTCGCAGGTAATAAAGTATCCAAAAATGGTACGACCAGCGCCAAACAGAATATTTCCCCTGGTAACCTTTTACCACCCAATTCTTCAAACTAGTAGCGTTCTTTTCTTATAAGTAACTTCTTTTTCATAAAACATCAAAAATTGTCGACAAACCAATGAAAACTAGTATTTAATAATATTTCTATGTGTTGTCACCAATAACACAAACTGGGCAAAATTAGCGCCGACGAAACAGAAAACAACCAAAAAATACTATAGCTAGTTATGAAGAATTATTGAATTTATTTCAAATGAAATTACAAAAATGATATAAACTTACTAATTAAAAATCTTACAGGAAAAATCTCTATTACTATATGTTTTCAATTAAAAGAATATCTTAAAAAAAGTACCTAAAATTAAACTCTTACAATAAACTGTGCTGTTTTAGCACATCTATCAGTCTGCTTACATATTGAATTTTATAACACCCATTTCTTTAAACATTACTTAAATTATAGAAACAGAACTTTTTCATACATAGAGAAAGAATAATAAAATATAACTACATTTACTTTTTGATTTTTTTGTACACTTCGTACACTTTTTTTGAAAACTTATAATCTTAAAAAATATAAATTTTCCGTTTAATGAAACATCTAGTTATGGTTCAGTTAATATAATTTTCCAACTGAATAAAGCTCGTATTCCTGTATGTATCAATAAAATAAAAATATTATTCTATTAATTGCTCTACTAGAAAAATTCATAATTGAATGACATGAATTTTGGATAAAAGAATTTTCAGTATGGCATTTTTTGCAAAGAACTTAATGTTTTGAAACGCTAAGTGTGTTTCAATTAGAATAGTTGACATTCTAAAGGTTCTGAGATATGATGTCGAGCTTCTGGTATTCATAAGAATTCTTATTTAAATTTTTCATTTGCTTATGCTCTCGCTCTTTCAAATGGGACTGCGGATTGGTAATTATCCTTTCAGATATAGTACATTCCCCGGGAGCTGGTATCACTTTTAGTGTGGTGGATACCAATTACCACAATGTAATATTGACTCACAGTTCCTTTCCCAGAGGGAGGCATCAGAGCTCTGACGATGTGAAATTGTACTAGGGATTTAAGTTTGCTGAGAATACACGACAAACAGGAACTGTGATGATCTTCAACAACATGACATACAACATACAACATGAATGCTGTCGATCTTTTGCATCATGAAAATCTACTGAATGGTATATATTCATTGAAAGTGTGTGTTATCAAAGATGCAACGTCACACTAAGAATCCACAAACTGGGATATGCAAGGCCAGCGCCTAACCAAATACACCACCCATACGGCATTTATGCTAATATTATCAAACTTAATCTTTAGAAAGTATTAAAAATATACGTATAAAAATAAACTTCAAATAACATTTCCTATTTATTTTATGGCAATCCTATTTTAACTTAGTTTCTAAACTTAAAAAAAATGGATGGAAAAGTTTTTGAAGAAGTTTTAATAAAATTTTCCAAAAGAGAGTGTGTTTATTTTAAACTTCTTCAAACATTTCTCTCTTTTTCATCTTTGGCATGCTTTGTTAAAGTTACGACTGACCTTCGTCCATTAGCATCTGCCAACTTTCCCACCAATAGCTTATCAGAAAAAGGGAAAAGAAATATGATAAAATAGAGCGATAAACGAAAATATTTGGTACTGTACGGCTAAAATGGTTCTGGTAAACCTGGAGGCCTATTCGAAGCTGCCAAAGGAATAGAGAATAGTAAGGAAAGTTTCACTTCCACCATTTTTTTATTCTTCTTTTGTGCCCAATATCTCAATGATGGAATATAGACTCCATCTTCTGGCAAATAAAATTGTGTTCACTTCTTTTAGAGCTTTTCTTTTTGAGGACAACTCAAAGCACCGATCTGGTTTGGATGTCATCTTTTACAGTTCTGATTTTGTACTTGCAAATTTTTTTAGTTTTATTTTACACCGCATTTCTCCTTCTGAATTTTAAAAAAAGTATTGAAATTTGATAACTAGGAGAGAAAAAATTTAAAAGCATATTTCACACGATATTTGCTGTTCTTTTACATTGCAGGATATTCTTAAAAGGCCGCGCATTCCAAAGAAATGAACGTACAGAATCAAGTTTCAAATATGTATTACTTAAAAACTTGCTTTTGATTCTCCATAAATAAAAGTTACTCATAAATTATTGCCCATTTTGATTTGATTTTTTCCCGATAAGAATTATCAGTGGTTATAGGAAACTTATAATGCTTTTTAGTTTATTAATTTATAAAAGTTAATTAAGAATATAATTAATTAATTCTTAAAAATGACAAAAAGGGAGTGGTGACTAAAATGCATGTCAAAATAACATGAACACATTATATTTTTTCATATTTTTATTTTTGTTGTATATGCCGAAATGTTAACACTTTCAGTAATTATTATCTTTGGAGACAAACGGACGGTCTTAACCCTTCATGAGGTCACGGCAAGTACACTTAGCAACAACTTCAGTAATTTTTAAATCTCTATGGGAAGCTATTTTTTCACTTAGGTTTAATGCCACTAATATGACAATTAATTTCTGGATTTTCAAGTCTAAAGGAAGTCCTGTAAGATTCCTGAGCAGCAAGAAAAGTGTTCCAGGTGATGCACAATTGGCTCAAGAGTATGGCTATATGTCACCTTTACAAAAAAAAACATACAGACGTTGCCGCTTGGACTCTATTTTTGTTGTTGGCGTGTCCATGATGTGCAGATTGATAAAAAAAGAATCTTTAGATCGCTCCGAAACTATGGAAGACAGCTTTGGCAGCCTCAATAGCTTTATCAGGGAAGATAAAATCTTCTGGGTGTTTTGGGGGGATCTTGAAAAGCCTGGCTTGAATTGCTGGGCAGCTGAGGATATGTTGGGGAGACCGTTGAACATTAGGGTAGTTTGAGCAATGATTTGTGTAACTTCTTAGTCCTTTGGTTGAGATTTTCATTCCTTTTACGTCTAGTTATTATGGATGCTATTGTACGGCCACTGTTTAGAGCTGTGATGGAATATTTAAAATGATTGTTGATTAGTCTTCAGTTGTGGCAACTGCATTGGTGTCGATGAGGGTCGAGGTATTAGATTATTGGGGACAAGCTCTGGATTCTTTGGCAAGTTCATCGGCTTTATCATTACCGAGGATATTTACGTGGGTTAATATCCATTGTAGCTTGCAAGATCTCTTTTCTGTGATGATTTTGTCAATAGATTGATTGATTTTGTGGCTGATTTGTTGGACTCTACTAAAGCACATGATAAGTGAACAAGATATGTTTGTTCTGCTTACAATGTCGCTCTATGTGTTGATCATTTTTTTTCTAAAACTTCATGGAAAGTAATCTGTACCTTCTTAACTTCTTTTAATACACAAATATATCTAATTTATAATTTCTTTTTTCTAGACCTTAGTATTTATAAATTGTATTTTATAAACATCATGTTATGCGTTATAAAAAGAAATTCAAAGCTTAAGAAGTCCAACCTTTGAGCAGCTACCATTGGGCGTAGGAAACAAACTTCCCACCACAAACAAAGGATCTTAAAAATAAAATTAATTTTTAGTAATAAATTAAATGACTTTCTTTTTATTAATCGATCCAAAATCCAAAAATATTTGAACATAACATTACCACAAAAAAATGGCTCAATGAAAGGTTTATGTAAAGTATGAAATCAGTCGAGAAGAGGGACACTTAAATTATTAGAATCTTTCTTCCGATATGAATCAACACTTATAAAGAGTGTTTTTTTCCAGGTATAGAAGTTTAAGTTGGCATTACTTTCCAAGATGGCGACCGATTTAACAGCTGTTAAGTGATTTATTCTCAGTTTGGTTTGGCAATTCCTCATGAATAGACTCACGCCTGAACAACGCTATCAAATTGTCGTTGAATGGGCCCAAAACGACATTGCCGTTGTTCCCGATTTTCATAAGCGAATTTTGTTTAGCGATGAAGCGCACTTCTGGTTGAATGGCTACGTCAACAAACAAAACTGCCGCATTTGGAGTGAAGCTAATCCACAAGTGTATGTCGAAACACCGTTACATCCAGAAAAACTGACTGTTTGGTGCGCTTTATGGGCTGGTGAAATCCTTCTTCAAAAACGATGAAGGCCACAACGTTACAGTCAATGGTGATCGGTATAGAGCCATGATTATTAACTTTTTCATTCCTGAATTGAACAATCATGATGTCCAGGAGCTGTGGTTCCAACAAGATGGCGCAACATGTCACACAGCTCGTGCCACAATCGATTTATTGAAAGACATGTTTGGTGACCGCCTAATTTCACGTTTTGGACCTGTGAATTGGCCTCCAAGATCTTGTGATTTAACACCGCTAGACTATTTTCTGTGGGGCTATGTAAAGTCATTGGTCTATGCGGATAAGCCACAAACGCTTGACCATTTGGAAGACAACATTCGCCGTGTTATTTCCGATATACGGCCACAAATGTTGGAAAAAGTCATCGAAAATTGGACGTCCAGATTGGACTACATCCGAGCCAGCCGTGGCAGTCCTATGCCAAAAATCATATTTAAAATGTAATGCCACAAGATTATCTTTCGAATAAAAAAATTCATGTCAATCGAATAATACATCGTTGTTTTATTGCAATTTAAAGTTCTATACCTCTAAAAAAACACCCTTTATTATTAAATGAACTGGCGTAAGTATCTGAGAGAATAAATATTATCATTTCATCATGTATAGTTGGAAAGGAAAGAAAAATCTCAAAATGAGACAAGATAAGCAATAATATTCAAATTGCATGATTTAATTTATTTAAAGAATCTTTAAAATGATGTTTCAACCGACCATATTCATATTTTTTCCTCATGTCATTGTCATCAAATCATTGCTGTTACCACACATAGTTTAAAAAATAATAAAAATATACAAAAAACAATCACATATTAAAAATCAACACATCACACATTAGGTCATAAGATAGATATTTTTAATTTAAGAATTAAAAACAGTTACACAGAACTGGATTACAACCAGTAGGCAAATTTATAACTGACATATTTAATCGCTTACTGAATAATTTACACCCCATCCCTTTTCTTTCTAAAAGGAAAGGAACCAGTTCCCAAATATATTAACAATAAAAATCAATAAATTATTTCATGCATTCACTTAAATGGAAACAGCTGCTGCACTTATACAAGACATTATTTATTAAAGAGAAAACAAAACGAAATTAGTACTGAAGTATAATGCGAAAGATCTCAAACAGTTTGTCTAACCAATTTGTCTCTTTTAGAGAAATGGAAAAAGTGCTTTACTTGACTTCGTGTCTCGTGATTACTTTTACTATGATGAATGATAATCGTTGATCCAAGCGAAGATTAACGCCCCACATTAATCAATTTAATATATATTTATCGAATCTTCTAACCGTTCTTTTATTTTGTTTTTGTATAAGCAGCTATGTGCAGAAGATATATTTGTTGCATATCTGATAATAAAATGTAGGATTATTTTGCGTTGACATTAACAAAATTAAGTCTGTTGAGAAATAAATAATAATATACTTTTAATTTTGCTTATTTCAAGATACGTGTGAAGAACTTCACTTTTATTACAACTGCTTAAATAATTATTTAATGTCTACTTGCATGAAACTATTTTATAAATAATTAAGGGGGCTATAGAATTAGAATCTACATATAGCTTGATCTGTTTACAAAATGTGAAGTTTTTGATTTCATGGGTTCTAAAATAAAAAACCTCTTTCACACAAAAAAATAATAAAACATAAGTCAACATTCCTACATTAATGTTAGAATTGTCTATACGCCAGAAAAGGCGTATAAAATTTAAATTTCAAAAATTTAATTGTAGAAAAGAGGGTACTTTTCCGTTTTGCAGGAGCAAATCTTGCTAAGTTGAAGTTATTGGGTGAAAATACACAACATATACATAAAAAATATGAATAAATATTAGTTCCCATTGGTTTTTAATCCATTTTGATATACTATGAAAAAAAATGTTTCTGATAAGAAAAGACCACAACTTGTTTTGAAAATGTGCTGATAAAAGTTTACGTGCGGGAATATTCCGTTTGGTGTCGGTTATATCATTATTGGCGATGGCTTTATCGCTAGTGAAACGGAAAAATACCAAAAAAAAAGTTATTAATTTTAAAATTATCAACTATGGCCTTAATCCATTTAATGTGGTTACAGATAGGCCGATGGAAAACTAATATAAAACCAAGTTTACATTACTTAAATATTTACAATATCTGTCTCTACCTTGATGAAGAAATGCAATGCACACAGTAAGTTGGTATTATAAATCTTATGATTTGTTTTTTTTAAATAAAGTTTACATCAAAATTTATGAAAAATACGTCATTTTAATCAATCATTATCAATTGCAAGATCTTCCAAATATTGTCAACTCTAAAAATTTTTAAATTATAAAGCTTAGAATATCTTACTTAGAATTTTTAAATATATATATATATATATATATCCTATCTTTTGAGTTTTATCATATATTTCTTTTTTATTAAAATGCTATTAAAAGTTTCTTTAGTAATATATAGTTTAAATATGGGAATGAATTTTTTTATAAGCTGAGATAGAGAAGTTGTTGGATTTTTTTACCGCGTCTCATTGCAAGTCTATTTTTTAAATTTTTGTCATTTAATTTTGGCATGAAAAACGAAAAAAGATTTGATAAATGAATTTATATTTACCACCTGGTTATTCTTTTCATTTGAGGATCTTACTTTTAATGTGAAAAAAGTCATTTTATTTTTTTACAGGAAAATGACACGATTTGTATATTTTTGTTGTATCAGATAATATTAAAATTTGAAAAAAAAACTTAACTTTATTCTTATTTACAAGTTAACTACGCATCGTGAAATGCCATTTCACTATTTGTATAAATAATAAATATCTATAATAATTAACTGAATCAAAGCTATTTAAAGCTATTATCTGTATTATCTGATATTTACAATGCTTATTAGATATGATATAAGGATAAAAGTATATAAATCTTTATTTTTAAGTACATATTTCATGTACTATATAGAACTAAAAATCTAGAAATAATTATGTTTCTAATATTTTTTGCCAATATTATCATTTTAAATATAAATTTTTTATTAATTCCTTCTAAAAGCCGTAGATACTGTAAATGAACTAAAATGTGAAAAGGACATATTAATCCTTACAAAGTTGTTTTAAAAAAAGGTGATGCATTTCATAAAATTCAATTAATTAGTGTTTTAGTATTAATAGCAATAAATAAAAAGTTCTGATTCTATAAATAACACTAACATTAGGAATTCACAGCGATACATTTACATAATAGAAAGATACAAAACATTTCACCGCGAATATTTCTCTTAGAAATACATTTGTAAAAAGTATGTTTAAAATATTCCCCGACATAAAAGATTATCCTCCTTTTTTTAATAAAATAATCAGTACTCAATCTCTGCCATTTAAAGGCATGTTAAAATAAAGAAAATGTACATAGTCCTGTCCTGAAATAAGGAAGAGGTTAATCTCGATTGCTTTTTTAACTGCTCACCGACAATTTAAAAAATTCATAAAATATAATTTTTTTCTGTGTGTGTGAATTACAGAAAAAATCTTATTCAAGGGAAAATCGAGCACACATTTTTTGAACATTGCCACGATTCGGATAGTTAAAAAATATCCCCTCTTTATTTCTGCTCTTAATAATGTTGCTAATTATTAACACGAAGTACAGCACAATCTTCTGATATAAAGTACAAAAAGTTTGATTTAAGCACTTACGAAACGATAATAGCAGCCAAACGATCTTCTAAGGTAGAATTCAGAATAAAAAAAGCATTTAATCTTTATTACTTTGATAAAAGAAGAAAAGTTTCGAACATTATTTCTTCGAAAAAATGCTAACAAAATTAATTAATTTAACATTTAATGTTACCCACTTTTATATAACCTAGAAGTTCCTCATCAAGCATAGTCTTTTTTGAAAAAAGGAAAGAAAAGCATTAATTACGTTAGCGCCGCGTCTAAATTGATTTAGAATCGTTCATTCCACCTTTTAACACTGAAAATAAAACCTCTAAAAGAAAAGTTCTCAATGCCGACAGCATTTACAAGCGTTTTTGATCCAAAATGCACAAATTTATCTTATTATTTATTGCCAACATTTAAGTCATTTCTCCTTAATTACTTTCAACGTTATTTAATTAATTTATGGATAAAAATTAAATTCTTGGTCAGGTTTTCTTGTCTGTTTTTTCCTGTACATACTTCATGAGCCGTGTGAAATTTATCCTGGCATAAATTTGAACTATAAAGTTAACTTTGAATTTTACAACTTACATGAGAGTAGTAATAATTTACACAAAGTTAACTTAGCATTTTACTACTTGTATGAGAGTAGTAATTATTTACACTATGCATTTTTACTCGTACTTTTAAGTGCTATGTTGTAAATTAAAGCGCCCTTTTCACTTTAATGTTAAATTTTAATCTTTCATTTAATTTATCAAATACAATATATCATCGAAAAGGTATAATATTGGAAACTTATGTTCTTAAGTAATACAGTATTTTTTGTACAGAGATGCCTGAAAAAACTGATTTCAGACAATGAATTTCATACTCTAATTCAGTAAATTAAATTTAAAGTATGCGCAAGTTTAAATAATTTACATACATATTTCTCAATTTCATAAACTAGAATTAGCACGTGAGCACCAATTATTTTGTATTTAAATGATTTTAGTAAGCATGAAATAATTTAAAGTTTTAAAAAGGTTGCTTTTTTTGTTTACAAAATTAAGTTTTAGGTATTTCAAAAAGATTTTCAGTTAATTTATTTTAAATCAAATTGGCATAAATACTTTTATTCATACTTCATATGTTCATTTCAAAAATTACTGATTTTTGAATTTTAAATAGGCAACAATGCAACTATTGCATTTTAAACAAATTGGAATACAAGTTCATGCATAAATTTAGCATCATTTGAGAAACTTTGTAAGGAAGTTAATTTAAATTGTTTAATGTAATTAAAATTAAAAATAAGTTCTTCAAAAATGTGTTTAAAATCATTTTTTAAATATAACGTGAGCGTTGAACGTAACCTTTCTTTAAAAAAAATTCTTAATTTTGGTATCCTTAAAAGAATTTATATTCAAACTTTATTTTATTATGAAATCTCACAAATATAACGCTGAGGGTGAAAAAATTAAAAGAATGCTGAAATAGATACTTATAATCAAGGTTATTTTTTCCAAATTTTATATATTTTAGAAGATAAATTAAAAATTGGATTAATTGATGAATATTTTTATATATTTTTGTAATAACAAATGCTCAATAAAGTAAACAGTTCTGTATAAAATACTCATCATGAAAGAAATATCAAACTCAGCGTATAAAAATATAGAAACATTTTTGTTTTCAAGAACGAAAGAAAATCGATTAATATTTAAATAGGTGAGAGAATATATTGTCAAATTTGTGAAAGCATAGCTTTGTATTTTACTCTTTTATTTTTATTTTACTTATTTTATTAAAAAATATTTTGAGATAATTCGACAATGCATTTATTAATTTCCCGCAAGTAAAATATGAACCGATTATTTTTTGATAATCTCAATCTATCTCTCATCTATTTCTCATAGAAGTAACTTTATTCTTTAGAGAAATCTTAAGTAATAATAATATAGCTACCCTATTACAGAAAGCAAAAATTTTCCCTATACAATTATGATAAAAAATTTTTATCTCTAGCCTAAAAAGGTTTTAATAGGCTTACCGTTCGAGATAAATACTAGCCAAAAATTCGTATATTCCAGCACGGATGTTTTTTATTTTTATAATCATTCAAATGATGAAAAAGATCCAAAGATGAATGATAATATCTCGATAATATACAAAAAATAATTATTTTTGTATACTTTGTATAGTTTTCCAACTAGCGTCGATTATGCATCACTACTATTTTCTCCGACTAAAAAAATATATTTCGAATAACTGTAAAAGATGCCAAATTAGGTAGCATAACTTTAACGACAGACGATTATATTTCAGCAAATAAATTAAGTAATCAAACAAATCAAAAATATGTGAATTATGTTTTGAATTAAAGCAAACAATAATATGTAGAAAGGTTTTCAACCGAAACAATATCTATGAACAATAAGTATAACAGTATCTATAAACACTAAGTATAACAGTACTAAAACAGTATCTATAAAAAATATATATAATTTAAATAATCAATCAAAAATTATGTATATACTTCAAAATGAAGAAAAGAATTAAAATAGTACTAATTATTTTATAACAAAGCAATGTTTATAATACATCTTCATTGGTTTTAAATTGTATTTTAAATATCAAACGAAGTAGTTTTATTTACACAGGAATATGAAACTAAGTTAAAACTTCAATCAGTTCTTTAAAACTGCATCAAATTATTCGATTTTTTTAAGTATGTAATGCTTGTTTAGTTTTTTTAATTTAAAAGTATAGCTAAAAGAAAAGCATAACTGTCATACTGAACAACTGCGCTTTGCTCCATACTAACTTTTCGGTATTTATGGAAAAAATACTTTCTGATATTAAGTAATTTAAACAGCATGGCACGTACAACTCAAAAAATATTTTCTCAAGAATTTTTTCTGATGTATGAAACCTTCTTTATTTCAACAGTTATAAAGCGATAAAAATCTTCAATGTTTCACAAAGGCAGTAATTTTGCAGAAGCCACTAAAAGCCTAGTTTTATACACAGTTCACTTGACCTACATCATAAAATGTCTTTCACACTGCAAAGTATGAAAAAAAATTCTTTAAATGAAAATTGTGAGTCGTAACAGCAAACAGAAAAACTCCTGGAGTGAATAAAAGTTTTCTCTCGCCGTAAAACAAGCTTATCATTTTATTGCATCTGGCGTTTTGTTGTTTACGGATAAAATACACAAAAAAGCAGGGTTATTTTTTGTTTTGTTTTTAAAAGACGTATGGAGAGGGGAAAAAATAATTCAAAGAAAAGAACAAAATCTTTTTTTTTATCCTTCTAAACACTCACTAATGCTAGAACTGGAGTGTTTAAGTTAACAGATTAATGTACCTTGCTATGTGTTTAAGTGTTTTTACATATTTTTAATCACTTTGAAATCTTTGTTGCTTTTAATTGCTTTATTTTATGAAGTAAATCCAGTTTTCTGCTTTTAAAACTTCAGCTTATGTTTTTAAGTGAAACGTTGAAAAACACTGCGGAATATTAAATTGTTTCCTTATTTTAATAGATTTAAAATAAACTTTTTTCAAAGGCTGAATTAATCAATAACGCAAGCAAGGAAAATAATATATTTTTTAGTTTTGCAGAAAAATTTTTGAACTTTTAATGTGAATTATATATATATATATATATATATATATATATATACAAATTGAATGCGAAATACAATGTGAATTACAAATTAACCAACAATTTTCATAATGGGTCATATAATGATAAATGATAAATGCTTTATATATCAATATGAAGATTTTAATTCGACTTAAAATTTGGAAGTAATTTAGAATGCTTTTCCTTGTAAATATTTTACTTCAAAAGAAATTAATATTTTAATCTATAGATAGAATAATATATGGAAGGTAATAAGTAAGTTACCTTTTCTTTCTTTTTAATGCTTTTTCCTCGAAGAAAATAAAATTCCAGAAATTCACAGGAAATCCAGTTTAATGCTTTAAAAGGCTTTGGAAATTGAACAAACGTTGCTAAGATTCCTCCTCCGTTTTCTTTTATATTTAATACGTCCAGTATTTTTTTAACTTCCCTTATTCATTCCATATTATTCTATATTTAAAACAATAGTCCGCTGCTTTTTTGATTTGTTTATAATTATTACAAATAGAATTAATATTATTATAGAAACTATAAGCATTCCATTTTAATTGTAAATTACACATATAAAATTTAATAGCTGCTACTGTTTATGCAAAGACTGAGATTCTTAAGTAAATTGTTTTAATTTGAATATTATTAAATAAATTTTCATCTTTTATAATTTAATCCAATTCATTAGATCCATGGTAACGATACATTTATTTGTACGTGCAGTTGTTTTTAAAAATATTTAGAAAAATATGTTATACGTTTATATAGACCTATAGATTTGAATCATTTTTTTAAAAAAATTAACCAAGTTTTCGTAAATATAGACCATTCTACAAACAAACATACATACTATAACGTTCCTGCTTTGAAAATCTACAATGTTTATTAAAATAGCATCGTATAATGAAATATATTGAAATTTATAAAGTACTTTGAAGTTACTGAATCTTGTCCTAAATAGAAATTTAAAAATAGTCAAGCAGGAAAAGCTTACGATTCCTTCCCCTACAAATTGCTGTGATTTGCCGACGAACTGCTATTGAGCGCAGCAATTTGTCTTCATAAGCTCCCTGGGGAACACTTGCTTAAAAACATCATAAGATTTGGGCTAAGATGTATTCCATGAAGTGATTCAAGTGAAGTGTTACATTAGTTTTACTCTTCTAAAACAATATTTTCACAACAAAGTTTCTAAAATCTATAGTTAGAAATGTAAATAAGACTTAAGTGTACAGTATCTTACTTAAGGAAATGTATTTAAAAAAGATAATTCAAATGAATTTTGTTACATGTAATGAAGTCTGAGTGATAAGTTACATAATATTTTAAAATCATAGTTTTCTACAGCTACTTGCAATTTTTAATAATAATAATAATGAGCTGTGGAAGAAAGAAAAAATATATGGTATTTAAGTTAAAGCATCGTGTATAAAATTTATTTGGAATTTTCGTCCTTGAAATAAGAATTCTTTCTCAAGAATGAGTCTCGATCTCTACTCATGATAATCTGCAACATTAATTTATTATCGATAAAACAGTATTTGCTTTATATTTGAAATTTTTCATAGCCTTGTAATTATAATACAGATTAAATTTTCGGCAATAATTTTTGTTTTTAGCTTAAAAGCGTTTTTAAATGAAAAAAATGTCATAATATAAAAGAACTAACATTTAAGTGAAACATTCAAATTTCAGTCATTAATATATATTCTTCTCCTTCTTTAGCAAACATCCTACTGCAACATTTTTTTAAAAAAATTCCCAAAATAATTGTATGCATCTGCTCATAAAATGGAAAACATTGTAATATATAAAATATTATGTTGAAATGTCTATCGGAATGAAAGAATATTTTTCACAATAGGGCTAGTTCATAAGAAAATTATTGAGGGAAAGATTCATTATCGCTAATTACATAAGTACGGAACATTTTTTCTTCAAAAGGTTACATGTAGTATACACATTATTTATGTATCAATTTTCCACTCCAATCTCAAGAATAAAGTCAGATAGAATTACTTCCTTTGTTATGAGACAGCTTGGATCAAAGATATTTTTGAATCTTGCTGTTTTATCCAATAAAAGCTTAATTGAAAACTTGTTAACTTATTAATGTATTTTTAGTTATTTAATATGCATTATATATGAAGGAAAAAATTATGTCACACTACTAATACAAGTGTTACCTTACAAGTTAGTAATTATGATTTTATTTTTATAATTTTTCAGCTTACACATCGATACAATATCTGACACTATTCTAATACACGTGTTAAAAATTATTTTAAGAGTGTATAAGCAATACACAATTAGTATTTTTATACTTAGATACTTATGCATATTGTTAACAATACTTTTTAGAAAGAATGTTTCAATTACACTTTTTCCCTACTTATTTTTCTCCTCGACTAATGTTCAACCTTCAGAAAATTCAAAAAAACAAGTTAAAATGTCAGTTTAAAAATTCCTAACTGCAAAAGGGTTGATAATAAAAAAAACATAGATTAATATTCAAAATTATGAGCTAACTAACATGTATATTACTGATAAAGCTGTATAACTGATTAACATAAGCTGAACATTCTGAACTAAGGAATATAATTAATGATATGTATTCATTCTAAATATAACACGAACTTGAACATTTTGCTGTTTAACTTTCCCAAATTTTAATCAACTTCCTTTATTTATGTAAAACCGACTTAGTCTTAATTTGACATAAATATTTCTAAAGTTCCTAAGATCTGTTTACCTTAGCCCCACACAAACGAATCGACCGTTACGGTCAGCGACAAATATTGACTTTAAAGGGCATAGAAACAGAGCGAAGAAATGGCAAAATCAGATTAAAATTAGACGTAATTATGATTCGCCGTTTCTCAGCAGAGTCAACTCTGAGCTTAAGAAGTAAATGCATAGGAGGCAGAAGAAGAAGAATAAACAAAAAGATCGTCTCTCAAGTACGATAGCCAAGTTGGCAAAGAGAGAAAACTTTTATATTTAACCACCGGTGAATACGCTTTCAGGGGAACTGAACTGTCTCTTTACAGAATTTCACTACGATACCCAACAAAAATGTAGTATCAACTTCTCAAATCAATAATATTTATACCTCATAGTATAATGTACAGTGGTTCATCAAATTCGATTATTTTTCATTAGAAAATAATTATGATTACATTGAAAATTTTACAAGACAGTTCTGGAAAATGAAAATATAATTTATACAGAAAGGTTTTTAAGAATAGATTTTACACCAGTACTTCTCAAACTTTCCATATTTGTGACCCAATTTTCCCCATACAGTAGCAATGGATTAAAAATAATAAAAATGCACTTTGACTATAAAGCTTCAATACGACTTGAATTATAAACCACACAAAATGTCAACACAAGTGTTAAATCTTATATATGACAAGCCCATGATTTATATGACTAGTAATTATTCAACTAGTTTTTAATTTAATATTGATAAATTAACTATTAAAAACATTATGTAGTACTGATACATTCATAAGAGTGTTATATCAGTATAAATACATATTTAATTTTTATTATATCAGAATGTGTATTTTGTTTTTCTTGCTTTCAGTAAATTAATACTTATTTTCAAACTATTGTTTTTAACATATCAATATGCTTGTGCCCCATATATTGGGATATCACGCCCCCCCTAGAGGGATGTGCCCCACAGTTTCAGAAACGCTGTTTTACACTATTAAACGAATTAACCACTATAAAATAAATATATATTTAATAAAGTGTAATCTATATTGGCTTTATTCTAAGACTGTAGAGAAATATGTATCATTTCTCTTGTGAAGAAATTTATTTTTTACTAAAATATTACATTCTCGTAAAATAATTTATTTACAAAAAAAAAAGGAAATATTTCTGAAAGTTGAAGAACTTTTTTTTTCATTTTATCAGTACTAATAATTATGATTAAAAGTATATTGTACCAATTCTGATCAGCATTTTATTCTAATGACGATATTATAATAAACAATACTTTTGTATTATTATTTGCATAAAAAATAAATACTTGATTCTTGACTAATTTTTCCCATTATAATATTTAATGCTTAAAAACAGAACAGAAGCGGTTTTCAAATTAAAATAAAGCTACGTAAATTTCAACAAAGTATGAAGTAATTCTTTTAATTTTAAAAATTAATGCTTTTATTAATCATTTAATGAAGTATATAGTATTGGATAAGTTGGGCTAAATTGTATTTGTTTGGATTAAAAGTTTAAACATTTTTCCCTACTAGCCAAATATTTCCAATCCTTATGAAGAATTTAATGTGAACTTAATGTGAAAGTGAATATATATATATATATATATATATATATAATTTTTTTTCACACGCTGCAGAAAAAGCAAGCTAAAAAACACAAACTTTGAATGAATAATATTCTGTTAAATTAATAAAACATCTCACAGACTAAGTAATCAATTTTTAAAAAAGAAACTGTCCAAATTTGCAAATTTCCATTCGTTAAGTTTTTATAAAAAAGCAGAATAAAACATGATTTGAAATGGTTTAAATAGCATGCTCATTTAAACTTTAAGATGAGAAAAAAAGTATCTTTTTCTACTTTTTGAAACTAGATGCATTTAATCCTTTTGAATAAGGTTCTCTTGCACTTAAGAATAATTGTCTTATCTTACTTCTTTGTACTTTGTTACGAACTACTAAACTTCGCGGCATTGTTTTTTGAAATAATAAATAATGAATAATAACATAGTTTTTGTCCCTTTTTTGGTATAATCCGTATACGTTTGATGATAATCATCATATTTTATAAAATGATTATATTTCCTAATTTTGTTATACTTTTTTTCTGATCATATTAAAATTATTTGCACAATTTTTTTCAAAAATAATTCTGATAAATTTTGATAATATTAACATTCTTAAAAATCAATTTTTATTTTCAATATGAGTTCGAGAAAATTATTACGCATGTGACCACTTTATACAGACTGACCTCTATTTAATTAAGTCAATAAATTCTGAAAAAAAGTTCTCTACGTGGAAAATTTGTTAAACATAAATTCATCTTTTCTTAGACTTTATAAACCACATAAACCAAATTTTAAATTCTTTAACACTATATATATTAATAAAATGTAAATATTCGCACATTTTTTAGTAAATTAATATTCCTCTATTTTATATACTGTATTTTCAGCTTTATAGCTGCTTTGGTACACAATATTTTCTACTTAAAGGAAAAATTTTACAACAAAATTGTTGAATTTTAACAACATTTTTCTGTAATTTTAAGCCTACTAAAATTTTAAGTATACATTACTTTATAACTATAATTTGAGCATACATTACCACATGTGTTCTTAAATTTAATAACTGATGAAAATCTGTTAATTTTGTGTGAAAAATTTTAGCAATTTTATTGCTTTCGGTGAGTTAGGCACCAGGTAAAACAAGTTCAAGATCACTGATCATAAGGAAATGAGTTAAAAGAGAAAATAATTCGAAATATCCAGAAATATTTTAAAAATAGTGAGAGCAAATCTGAATCACAAGAGAAAAAATTTGTTAACCAGAAAATCCGTTTTCGCTAATTCGAGATTACTTTACGAAGAAAATTGTAAAATGTTCTTGGTTCCAGGAAAAAATTTGCAAAATAGAGGTTCGTAAAATGGAGGTCCGCCTGTACATAAATATTACAAAAATGGTTCAGTTATTAAATAATTTTCGAATAATAATAACAACAATACTCCTTTCATGTAAAATATATCTTCGGCATATTAATTTCACTAAATAATGACGAGATGGAAGGACACCTACAAATCAGCCTTATATGCGTATAAATATACAAAAATATATATACAAACTGATTTACATATAGGAAATTCGTATATATTCGCTACGTTTGTGCTTTGATCTAAATTTCCGAGGTATTTTTTAAAAATTATATGCTGAAATGTGTGAATATTATATTAATATTGTTTAAAATAATTTTATAAAATGATCTTTTCGGTATAAAGTGCCGCAGAATTTAATGCATATCATGATTAAGAAAATTTTAAGTTTTTTATGAAACCAGAAATTATGTGTGGGAAAAATGTATCAAAAACGATGAATTGGGTTTGTAATTATGTAGCAAAACATCAAGATATATTAAAAACGCTTAAACTGAATTGTATTCTAAATATAAGGCACAACATGTGACATTTTTAATGATGAATTTAAATGTATTGAACAATAAAGTTAGAGATCATTTTTTAAAAAATTTCAAATCAATCAAAATACAGTATAATGATGGTTTCTTTAGTATTTACCCTCGGTTAAAATAGCGTCTGGTCACTTAGGGTGTTTGTTTGGGTTACTAAGGTAACTCAAATCTGCATAAATGCAAGTTACACAAAGTCAAAGCTCGTTGCGCTAAATTTTTTTTACCTTTAGAATTACATCAATAAAGGTGCTAGTGTACGTCATCTCCATGAATTCTAGATTCACAGAAGAATTAACACACACCATTATTTTAAAAAATCTTCACGTTATTTTTTTAAAATACCCTTATTTGAATAATGTGTAACATTTAATAAATACATATTTGTGTTCCTTTGAAAAATCAAACAATGATATATGTACAGATATAAAACATTTAAAAAGTTTTTTTTCTTTTAATTCCTAATACGTTTTACATGCAGTATGCTATTATGATTCTAGTATATTTGATGATATTTATCAATGAAAGATTTCGATACATATATTAACTTGTAAAAAATTATCTCCGTTTAATAAAGGGTTTTTTCATGGAATACTAATATTCATTTTAAATGTTATTTTTTGCCGATTACTCATTACATATGGTAAAAGAAAATATTATATATATTGCATCAAAAAACTAATATTGATGTTAATTTTTCTAGAAATTCATTTAGATTGGTTTTAATTACAGTATTTAATGGAAATTAATAAATAAAATTCTATTATTTAAAATAATGTGAACAGTTTGTAAAACAAAATTTTATTCAATATTTTTTCTAATGAATTTGAGTCTTTAATTCACCCATTTCATTAAATTAAACCTCCAATGGTTTGATTCACCTAAAGTATTTCAACTAGAAACTAAATTTTTAAAATTTTAGTATTAAAAATCAGTTTATATAGTAATTACTGAATATTTTATACCCATGGATTAATTGTAATGTGCAAAAATATTTTTTAAGTTGTTGAATTATAAAGGAAGAGGGTATCATTGTTCTCTAAAGAAAAGTATATTTCTTTGAATTCCACTACAATTTTGATCAAACCTTCATTTCTTATTATAAACTGTTCATTATGAAAAATTTATATAGGAGACAACTTAATTATAATGACAATACATTATTTGTCGAAGGCAAAAAGAAAAATTCTAAAAATCTCCAAGGTCTTCAATTCAAAACCTAAGTTATTGATTTGAAATTATTTCAATAAGTCTAATAACAAATTTAATGAAATTGCATTGATGCCAAATGAGTTTTAAAAATAATAAAATAATCTTTTCATTAAAGAGAAACAAAGTATATTCTACATTTCGCCGACGTTTTCTTTTCAGAACCTGCATTCTTCATCACGAATTGTTCACAACATTGTGACAAATGCTGACAGAGCATATCCTATTTTGCGTGCACAAAAGATGCTGAAATAAAAATGGAGGGTAAGAGAAAGAACAGAATGAATATTGCATCTGCACGTTCTTTTTTTTTGTGAGAAATTCAACGTACTTGAGAGGATATCGATCGTGACTAAGAATCTCGTTTTATAACAAACGCGAAAAGAAAAGCTTTCATTAAACGATTGGTTCGACGGCAAAATGACTAGGGAGTAAATTGCCGGATTTAGGGGAAACAACCATGGCGTGTTGGAAGAGTTTCTAGTCGAAAGTAATCCGGAAATGTCTAGAACAAAAAACTTTTTCTTTATTAAAGCTATTGCTTTTCCCCCCATATTACACTACTTATAATTTGATTTTTGTGTAACTTTGAAGCTTTTGTCTCTTTTTTTTATACAATGTTTTATTTTGTAATATATATGATTATGAAATAGAATATATGTATAATTGTTTTATAAACTTTATATAAAGGAAAAAAACAGATAATTTAAAATAAATAAAAATTATCTTTAAAAATAAAGTAATAAAATAATTTATAAGGTGTTGAATTTAGAACTATCACTGTACATTGAAATGCTTCTTGTCGAAAGTCATCGAAGCAAAACTATTATGACAAACTACTTTAGTAAAATATTTTCTTAGATATTTTAAAGCTAAGCGACTTATAACTTGATGGTCACGGTAACTGTTCATTTCAAATATTTATGTTGCAATATTTTGATTAAAATGTTAGACTAATGGTATCAAATATCAGCTTTTAAATTCTTGGCAGATAAATGTGCAAATAGCTAAAAACCGTAAACATTCAAGATAAAAAATAAATAACTATTACGATATTATGTGAGTTAAAAATGGTTGGTAGCTAAACTGCTAAATTTAGGAGGAAACTGGAGAATTAATTTTGTTGTTATTGAGAGAAATTGTTTTCATAGAAGATCTTTACTATAAACATTTAGAGAATGTTTTTCTTTATTAAGCCTTTTGTTCTAAATATTAAGCAACATTTTATTTTCAAAGCAGGTGTAATTTTTTCTATTAATTTTTCTTTTGTTATATCTAGAGTCTTTGTATATAGATCTTAATGATAAAGCTACTTTCTTATATATAAATGGAACATACTTTTAAATATTCAAAACTTTATTATTGATTTTCTGATAAAAAAAAACACTTGTGAATTCAAAAAATTTCTTTATTTAATTTTTTTTAATGTAAAAATGTTTTCAATTGTTTTCAATTTTAAAACCGCATTTTTTGTATTTGTGATTCATTTTAGACATATAAACATACTTAAATTTATGAATCTTGGCACAGAATTTTATAAATCAATAGCACCATCATTTGCTTAAGGTATCCAACAACGTTCGGAACTATATGATTTTGCAAAAAGCGTATAACTGAAAAAATGTTTTGATATTAGATTAGTATAAACTTATAAAATTGTCTTAAGATTATTATTACATTAAGGGGAGTTGAAAACCTCTCTCTTTCTCTATACTGACAATGTTAAATTGGCTGTTTTCGACGTACCTTTTCTCAAAATTTGTTTTATGTACATGCTTGAAATTTTTCATACTATTAAAGTACACCTCTCTCATTATACTAAAATGAGCTTTCAGCTTATTTTGAATTTTTTAATAAATTATGAAATATTTTAACAAACATTGCGAAATTTGACCCATTTTTTACTAAAAAATTTGTAAAAATTAAATTTTTGAGTTTTTTACAAAAAGCTCATTTTAGTATATATTAGACATCATTATAAATAATTCATAAAAAATTTAAATACCTGTGAACAGTAGTTTCTCAGAAAAGGTACATCGCACAATAAAATTTACATTTTGAGATAAATTGATTTTAATGTTTACAGTGAGACTTCTAATCGACTAGGAAATAAAAAAATAAAAGGCTCAATTTAAAATAAAACATACATGTTGTGGTTTATATCAGTCGTTACACTTTTAAGCAAAAACAAAGTAATTTGTTTACAATTTTCGCCATTAAAATGGGTGTGGACCAAATTCAATGATTATTTAAAAATACATTTTAAGGGCTTCTAAATACCCTAGAGGTTAAAGTAAGGTGTTTTTAGAAAGGTTAAAATCTATACAGTTTGAAAATGTAAAAATATCAAATTGTCAAAAAAATAAGATTTTAGCTTTCCAACACCCCTTAAAAAATTACTTAATTGCAGTCTTTTGGCAAAATATGGAGGAAAAAGGGAATATTTTCAAAACATTCTTCTTTTATGGAAATGCTTCTTTAACAATTATATTTTGTTTGTACATAGATAAGTCTTTACAGAGCCTGAACTATAATTTTTGAAAAATTCGCATTGTTTTCAGAGTTACGATTGATTGAAGTAATAATTGATGTTATTTTGTTAAAACATCTCTATTCTGATGTATTAAAATATGAATGTAAATTCACTTCTGAATAATATACTTCAAAAATCCTTGTTTAGACTCTGTACAGAACTTTTTGCTATACATATGCAAAAAAATATTATTATAAAAGCATTTTCCCTAAAAGGAGAATATTTTGAAAATATTTTAATTTTTTGCCGAAAAGAAATTGCATTTAAATAATTTTCTCTTGTAATAATATTCTAAAAACAATTTTATGTGTACATTTTCATTTCATGCATATTTTAATTTATTCATTTATATGTCAGGTGATTACTAAATAAAAAAATATTCATTTATACGTTTTTTAAATTTGATTTTAGATTAAGAAAAGGGCACTTTAAGAAATAATTGCTAAAATGGGATTCTAAAAGAATTAGAATTTAAATTAAGACATCTATATTGCACAGGAATAATTTTGTCTTTTGAATAAAAATATTATTTTAGATGAAATGTTAGGAAAGAATTCAGTAATTTCTTACATTTTGAGGTAGTTGCTAATCCAATTTTGTAGTATTAAATCATTCTCTGTCATTTTTGTGATTTTCAGAATTTTCTCAGCATTTTATTTCTTGGTACAAAAAAAAAAGGTAATATTTAAATATTTGCATTAATATTCCAGGTCTTCTTTTGACTAATGTCCTTTTCTAAAAAATATTTACGAATATTTTGATTAATTACATTATTCTAAAAAAAACTATTTATTGTAGGAATTCAATTATTGGTTTACATATATTGTCCGTACAAAATATAATACTTTACATGCAATTATTTAGAAGTATTTTAATCAATTTTATGTTTTAACTATTACATACAACTTGTCAAAACATTTCAGCAACCTGTTCTTAGCTTTAGTAATATTTATTTAAAAACTATTTCAAAAGATGCATATTGAAACAAAAAAAATTATTTAAAATTCTATTAAAACGAAGTTTTTTAATCTATAATAAATATGACCTAAGATTGGATGGCCGAAAAGAAAAAAAATATAAAAACTCTCCAGAAATATATTTGAAGCTATATTAAAGAAAAAATATTAAGAATTAACTAAAGGACATTAATTAATCAATTTTCTATAAAATATTTTTTCAAAGTTAATTCCATAATTGTATGTATGCTTTATGTAATAACTTTAATACTATTTTTTTAATATTTATCACATATTTCGATGATTTTTTAAACGCATCATGCAAAAATAATATTATTAAGTCTTGAAAAGCTTATGCATGTTTATAAAATAATCTCGCTCACGAAACATAAAAGCTCAGACATATATTTACCAAAAGTATTTTAATTTAACTTCCTTCTCTTTTAATAATTGTGAAAGAAGACAATGAAAATATTTAGATTTAATCTTATACTAAACCTTTATTTTTTGGTTTTGTTGTCTTTTGTTGTGTGATTTTTGCAATGTTAAATCTCTTGACATTATAATAAATAATAATCGTATGGAGACATTTTAGTCTTTTTTTCAAGGAAGAAAATATTTTTATTAAAAACTTCAGAGAGAAGATTTATCGTTGAAAGAAGTTTGAAAATGATGTACCATATTTTAGAAAAACATGTTTACCACAAGGACTTAACATATTTTTCTGAAAATTGTTTGTTACAGCTCCGAAAAGAAACTATCAATCGAATGGCGTGTAGACAGAAACCATAAAAATGTAGACACGTGATTCTTTTTTTTTCTATACTTTCATTTCGATTTGACAGAAATATATTTATAAAAATTTCAATCATTGAACCGAATCTCATTCCAGTTGACGTTAGGCGTTTCGAGTATTTTAACAGAAGAACGATTCGTTGTCATAGCAACCAACAAAACATGAAAAATCTCACAAATAATTTGTTAAGATTTAATTATTATGGAATCGGTAACCGATTTTCGAAGCCAATAGTCCAAGTTCGTTATTTTTTTTCTTTCTCTTTACAAAAACTGCAATCGTTAGCACATTTTTATCTTTTGAATCAATTCCCAATTTTCATATGTAAAAACCTATAATTACATCTACTAAAAAAACGAAACTATTTTGAAATGAAAGAACTAGCTATACATTCAAAGAACAGTAGATCAATGAAATGAACATGTGCTTTCAAAATTTTTGTTATGTTATGCTGATTTATTATTATCACAAATAATTGGAAACAAGAATTTCCTTTTAAAACAATAAAGGAAAATTGTTTGAAAGTAAACACAATTACTTAATAACCACCAATCTTTAATTTTATATAATTTGATTTATTTTTAAAATACAAGAAAACATTGTATCTCGATTGGCATAAATTTTAAGTATAGTTCGTACAAAACTCAATTGACGGCTCTTTGATGCAGATAGCTTTGAGAAAAATAGTATATAATTTTATTGGATATAAGTAATCTCTTATTATATAATTTTGATGTTGTGCAGTATTTTTAATACTATTAAAAACTTTAAATAACATTATTTTGCCATTGAATTTCACTTTTAATATCTGTTTTCTTCATCATAAGTGTTCTAAAATGTTTTAAAAGCTATCAAGTAATCTGCCGCTATACCAATAATCAGTGTAAAATTCAATGGTCATTTTTAAAAAGGCACATTTAAAAGATTTCTCAGCAAAGAAACTTATCTTTAAAACTTTGACTATTTATTACATCAAGGAAAATAAAGTTTTGGTAACTTATAAATACTCTTTAAAATGGGGTCAAAGTGATAGAACAATCAAATGTTAGACATTTTGGTAAAAAATATTGTTTTCTGTATTCCCCATAAAATTTTATTGATAAAAATTAATTTCACCCAAACTCATGATATGGTTATGCTTCTACATACGTTTCAAAGTTACTTAAAGATAGGAAACGTTAGAAGATGTCTTTAGCCAAAACCATTATCAGCTAAAAGTTTACAAAATTGTACCAAACTTTCCTCGAGTTCACGGGTAATGTGTCTTCTCTAGGTCGTTTGTAGATTTTACGGGACAAAGAAAGTTTTTCTTTTATTACATTCTCTCCTGTGAAAAGTACCACATAAAGCATAATGGTTTCTTTCAATATTTTTCTCCTTTTTTTTCTCTAAAAACTATTTCTGACTTAAAAACTAAGTCCTCCGTAAAATAACTCGATGAATTAAATGTTTGCTTAAAATGCAAAAAGTAGAAAAATTAATATTTTCTTCTCATTGATGTAGAATTTTGTTCAATCGTATGTAATGTTTTTTTAAATATCTTAATTTTCATATTGAAGCCTACACCATCATACATTACCCTTCTCTACTATTGATGCTTCAGGTTTTATACGCTAGTTTTATTTCACAACTTTTAAATCGCCATTTAATACAAACCGACCAGCAAATGATATTTTTAACAAAACATCAATTTGACAAAATTTAGATGCTTGTTTTTTTCTCTGAGTAACATGCGTTTAACCAAAGCAGCTTAAGGGCAGTCGGAAAGGTAAAATTTGATTTTTTTGACAATTTGAGATTTTTACATTTCCACATAGTACAGATTTTAACCTTTCTAAAAATACCTTACTTTAACCTCTAGGGTAAGTAGAAGCCCTAAAAACCTATTTTTAAATAATCGTTGAAACTGGGCCACGCCCATTTGACAAGCGTAAAAGTAAACAAAGTTTTTTGTTTTGGCTTAAAAGTTGAGCGTCTGGTGTAAATCAAAACATTGATCTTTTATTGTATAAATTGAGCCTTTTATTATTTTATTTCCTAACCCATTTGAAACTTCACTGTATTTTTAACGGTCAAATCAGTGTTTGTTTACACTTTCAAAACTGCGTTGTAATTTTTGAACTCGCAAGTATTCTTTAACATTATTAAGCTTAAACTTTCAAAAAATTGCTATAATATATCGACTTTACCATGCCTAGAGCATCAACTAAAGTATTTAAGAAACGAAGAGGAGTTTTTAATAAAGGAAGATGTAATAAAAGTAATGATGGTTGTGGTGAAAGCAATTCTACTGTTCCAAAGAACTCTGCTGATGAAAAGAATTGTGCTGATGGTGCAAAGCTTTGTACTAATGAAACTGAACCATCTGCCAGTGAGAGAAAAATTGTAAACATGGATATTCCATATTCGGATGAGGCTTTTTCTGGTTTCAGAAATGTTATTGTGGACATTAACCTTTTAGCTTGTGTGTTTTTTGAAGCTGTAAAATGTATAAAGTGTGAAAAAACAGGACTCAGGTTGCACCTCAGTGAAAGTAACTGTGGTGAAGCTGTGAAGTTTCACTTAAAATGTCCTTCTTGTAAATATAACTATACTTTTTTAACTCCAAGAAATGTGATAGTTCTGAGAATTACGAACTGAATACCCGGCTAGTGTATGCTATGCGATGCATAGGTAAAGGTGCTGAGTCTGCTAGGATGTTTTGCGGTATCATGAATCTTCCCCGCCACCCACAAAATTCTCAAAGTACAACCACATTTTACTGCAGGCAACAAGAGAAACCTGTGAACACAGTATGGCAGAAGCTGTTCGTGAAGCCGTTGATGAAAATGATGGAAAAAGGGACCTTGCTGTTGCTGTTGATGGTAGCTGGCAGAAGCGTGGTTTTTCTTCGAAGAATGGCTTGGTGACAGTCACAAGTGTTGATACCGGCAAAGTTATAGATGTCGAAGTTTTTTCAAAACGTATTTGTCCGAACAAAACCAAGCATCTTCAAAATTGTAAGAGAAATTTTGAAGGCTACAGCGGTAAGATGGAAGTAGCTGGAGCTCTATCCATTTTTCAGCGTTCCCAGTCTCTCTACAATGTTCGGTACACAAAATATTTAGGAGATGGGGACTCCAAGGCGTTTACTTCTATTGTCGAGAACAAAGTATATGGTGACCATTGCTCTGTCGAGAAATTAGAATGCATAGGTCATGTTATGAAAAGAATGGGACACGTCTTCGACGCTTGAAAACTAAGATGAGAGGTCAAAAACTTTCTGACGGAAAGCCTTTATGCGGAAGAAATAGATTGACAGAGGCAGAAATCGACCGTCTGCAAGCATATTATGGTCTAGCTATCCGCAGAAATTTGTCTAGCGTGAAGGACATGCAACAAGCCATATGGGCAATATTTTTACACAAGCTATCAACCGATGAAAAACCTCAGCATGGATTTTGTCCCTCTGATACAGATACGTGGTGCAAATTTAAAAAGCAGAATTGCTTGGGGAGACTTATCATCACAAAAATAGTTTACCTGTGGATGTTGTGGAGGCCATGCGACCTGTTTTTAGGGATTTAGCTAATCCAGAATTGCTAAAAAAGTGTTTACATGGAGGTACGCAAAATCCTAACGAAAGTGCAAATAATGTAATATGGTCTCGTGTACCGAAGAAAACATTTGTACAATTAGAAGTTTTGTCACTGGGTACATATGATGCAGTTTCCTCATTTAATATGGGGAATGTATCAAAACTAGAAATTTTGAGAAAAATGTGTATTGAGCCTGGTGATTACACGGTACAGGCGATGGAGTGCCTCGACAAACAGAGGCTGTTACGAGCAAAATACTATTGTTTACAAAAACAAAGAAAGTTAGGAAGCAAAAAGACTTAAAAGGAAGAAAGAAGATGATGAGCTACTAAAAAATGCTGATGATTTAGAATATGGAGGTGGAATGTTTTAATTAAAAAGTAATTATACGTTAAAATCAATTTTTCTCAAAATGTCAATTTTTGATGTTCGATGTTCCTTTTCTTAGAAACTACTGTTCACAGGTATGTAAATTTTTTATGATATATTTATAATGATGGCTAATATATACTAAAATGAGCTTTTTGTAAAAAACCCCAAAATTTATTTTTTACAAATTTTTTTATGTGAAAAACGGGTTAACGTGAACTATGTTTGATAAAATATTTTATAAATTATGAAAAAATTCAAAATTAGCTAAAAGCTCATTTGAGTATAATGAGAAATGTGTATTTTAATTATATGAAAAATTTCAAGCATGTACATATAACAGATTTTGAGAAAATGTACCTCGAAAACAGCCAATTTAACATTGTCGGTATAGAGGTTTCCGACTGCCCTTAAGAATCATCAGTAAAAACTATCGTACAAAATACTAATGTATAATTCTAGTCAAGATATTTTTTGAAGAATGTGAAGCTATAATAAATACAGCTTTTTCATAGCATTTGCATATCAATATACGTTTCAATATATATATATAGTTTGTAATTTTTTTATTAATCAATACAATGCTGTAAAAGGTTCATTTTTCTCTGCATGTCATTGATTTAAGTATCTATCGATATTCTCAAATGTATAAAAGAGGATGATATCTAAACCATGCATATATGCATATATATATATATATATATATAATATATATATATATAATATATATATAATATACATATAATATATATAATATATATATAATATACATATATATATATATATATAAATATATATATATACACACACATATATATATATATATATATATATATATATATATATATATATATATATATATAATGATAACATTTGCTATTGCAAATTTTACTCCATAAGAAAGGTATGAAGAAATTTGTTACACCAAACAAAACCTCAATTATAAACTTAACTGAAGTTACATAAATGCCATGCCATATTGTAAAATTACCAGCGGTTTATCCAGTGTTCAAGTTAATACAACATTCCATTTAAAAAAAATTGCCACTAGAGAGAAATAGCAAGATGTTGTATATACTACATTCTTAGCTCAATGACTAATTAAATCAAAGTTTGGTTGAGAGTGTTCTTAAGAAATTAAGGTGAGTAAATAATTTTCTATAATTTACATACACTTTTATTAAATTAAACTCGATATTAGTATGAAAGAAAAGTATTCTACTTACGAGAATTCTTCCTGTAGTAGACTGGCCAGATATCAGTTCGCCAGCCCAATCTTTGGCTTCTGTCATGAACCCAATTTCCGCCACTTCTTTGCCACTATTGCCCCCTTTGTTGTTTTCGCCTGGAATCTTCGTCTTGGAGGCAGCTTGAGAAGAAGCAGCTGCAGTACTGCTGCGACAACAAATAAATGCACAGGCCCTCCATAATAGAATGATGAATATTCCCACCAAACAGGTGATAATACTAGACAACAGAAAACACCACCACTTCCTTTCTCTAAGGCACAGTTCTTCTTCTGTCAAGTTCAATGCCGTCAAGTTCACCGCATCGGCCTCCATTCTGATGGTAGATATACCTCAAATGTGATTAAAACAAGTCAATGGTTTTCAAAGCTACATGTGAGCCGATAAATTGTGATATATCATGGTAATGTATCAACAGTTACTTGTTGTGGATCTGCGCTTGATATACCAGTGCATATTTAAAAGTTTGCTAATTACAACCAGTATGTAAATCTCGAGTTCTCTCAGAAATACATCAGCTATTGAAGGCTTTAGTTATTCCCTTCATCTAACTCAATTTACTTGGCTTTATGTCAACTTTTCTAAGAACAATATATGTATTTTTCATTTTTATCTTTCGTTTTGATTCACTGCCAGTTTTTTACTCTACAAGTGGTATTCACTGATGATCTACAGTCAAAATGATATGGCATCTTCTTCTGCTCTATCTCTTAGAATATATCTTCTTTTGTGCTAGTTTATACCCATTCTTTTGATAAGCTGTTTTTTTTTATTTTTTTGTATTAGGAACGTCACTACAAGTATAAATATAGAAAACAATTTCTAAGATACATAGTTAACAATTCATAACACGTTTAAAGAAAATAGCGTACTTTTCAAACTGATATGAAATTTGGATATATTTTTAACTTTTAAGCTACATAACACAATACTACTTTAAGTATAAGGCATATATGTTCTTAGAACTTGCAAGGAGTTAAATTTTACGTACGTTTCAAACTGATTAACACAACATTCGATAAATATTTCATAACATTCGTAGAGATCAAGGTCGTATTCTAGAGTACTATATTCAGATTAAAATTTTGTAATAAGACTTTACAAATTTAACATCATCACAGTTTTCTGTTCTAAAACCTCTTTCCTGAATTTCACTCTTAAGTTCTTCTCAGTGATAAATTTCAACATCAGATCAATATTTAGTAAAATATTAGTCCATTCAACATTTGCTTTCTTAAAATATCTTTGTCTATTTAATACCTGGTAAAATCTTCTTCAAAACCAATTTCTTTCACTTCTTTTAACAAGCATCTAACCATCCACAATGGTTAGGATACACATTTCAGACATTCTTTGACCTTTCAACCAATATTCGTTTTCAAATATCAGTTCTCATTTCATCATATCCTAAGGCACGGTATGTCAGTGAAATCCTTGATTATATTCGATGTATATGTTTTATTTTGGACTGCAAGTTCCACTTCAGTTGAACATCTATATGTCGTGCCGATCCCTCTGGTTGCGTATCGACCTCATACCTCAAGACGTTCTCCAATAATTCGAATTCCGATAAAGTCCAGATAAAGGCTTCTAACACCCCTGGGCTTGAGTATGCGTTCAAGCATCTAGAAATGAAAAAAATACAAACTTTCAGTAAAAACTCAATAAATCTTCTTCAAAAAACATTTTTGTTATAGGGTAATATTGATAAAAAAAGTAATTTGTAGAATATATGTGAAATAAAATCAAGCATTAATTTTTCCGTTAAGGAATTACGCATTTTTCTTATTTCAGCATATTTATATGGTTACACTGTCAATCTAAAAATGAATATAAAAAATGTCAACTAAAAGAATTACTACACATTTAAGACCAAAATAATGTAGGGCTGACTTTTGTATTATTCCATAAAGAAATTATGAAATTATTTTTGTCTCTTTTTTCTAAAGTGATCTAGTAATCCGTAAATACTTGAAAGAATAACGAAGTAATGATCTTTGGTTGTTTAGTGACACAGCTAAGAATAATGAAATAAAAATTTAAAAATATTCTTTTTTTAACTTTTACATTTTGTGCGATTAATTTTTCTCAACATTCAAATTTTTTTAGTAAAGAATAATTAAACAACATAAAATGCATTTATTATTTTTTTATATCATTGATGTGTTTTACTCTTATTTCTTATTATATTAAAAAGTAAAAAGAAATGCTTTTCTTACGCATCACAAAAATGACGAAACTCAAGAAGAAATGTTATAGAGATTCTTATAATATTATTTCAATAAAAACTTTTATAATAATGATTTTACTGACCAAACAAATATATTTGAATAGTATTCGTTAAATATTTGAATTGATTTGACAAATTAAACTCATGTAAACTAATAACAGGGAAATTCCTAACGATAAGTGCAGATGAAAATAGTGAAATAAACATTATAAAACGTTACGAGAAATTCACATTTTCTTAATATCCTACTCAGCTTGATGCTCTTATTTTTAGAATTTCATAAAAAAATCATATTTTTTAGAGGGTGCATAAAGTAAACTACAAAATCCATTTTGAAAGTTTACCCCATCCCTAAATATTAGTTTACTTAACTTTTTCAACATTACTTCATGTGTTCATGGTAAGGGAATTATGTAAATGTATTAAGAAACTATTAAAGAAATGTAAAATAAATAATAGTTTATCGATTTTGGGATTTTTTCTAATTTATAAGTTTATTTATTATAAATACTTATAGTAAATTATTGATTACAATTATTTTTCCACAAATTTAAATTGGAATACAGGGCAGTTGTCATCTCAATGATGGATATCAAATACAAGAATTTTATTATTGATTATATAATTCGTACATTTACTATTTCCTATTGGTGCTTTGATGTAATCGTCTATACATCTCATATTATTTTTATCGAATATATTTCCAAACTTATTTTAATTAAATACTTTTAAAAAAATATTACATACTTCACAATAATTATTAATTAAAGAAATTATAAGAATTTGGGATCTCAAAAAATATAGAAACAAGTAGAAAATTCATTAAAAAACAGACAGAAGAAAGCTTTAATTTCAAAAAAAGTCACAAATCAGTATTATATTACATTTAACAATATACATAACAAACCTCTTCCGTTATTTTTTCCCTTACTTCAGTTTTACGATTTCTTTTTAACTTGCAAAAGAAAAAGTAACTTACCTTTGATAATTTCTTTTCTTAATACTCTATCAATAAGTATTAATGAACTAATGAGATTCAATTTTATAAGCATTAAATTGTTACGAGTCTAACAAACAAAACTTTAAGAAAATATGACACCTCTGGTTGTATCTTTTGTGCATTTAATTACGTTTTCTGTTGTTCAGTTTAATTTTTCAGTTTGCCGCCCATCATTTATAGTGGTTAGTGAAGTAGACTGCGGTGCTGTAGGGACTGAGTTTGAATCCCAGAGAAGGCATGGATGTTTGTTTAATGTATAGTGCCTTCGCGTCATGGAGGCACTCCAAATAGCCGACGAGCCGCAAGTCCTCTCATAAGGTTGGTGGAAGGGGAAGAGAGGTGGAGGCCTCTGACCACCCTCAGGGTGTCCTCCCACAAAATTGGGGTGGAACCGAGAAAAATCGTTCTGTCTGCATGGTGCTCAAAGCTAAGGCTAACGATAGGCGTAAAAAATCTAGCCCTCAGCCGCGATGAATTTTGTGGATCGTGATATAATGTTACTCTCGATCAGGTGGCATAAGAGGTCTCAGGGGTGTTAAATTTCTCTAGAGATCTGAAAATATAAACAATTTTCAAACAGTTATAATTCTTTTAAATTTAAATTAAATAATTCGAATCTTTCATACATTATTTACAAAGGAATAGGGCTTTAGAAAAGTGTAATGTGCTTAAAATTTAATCCTAATTTTAAAAATTATAAGCATATGAAAATAAGAAATTGTTTTATAATAAATATTTATTAAGTTTTTGTCGCGCATGCTATTTTCTAAAATAGTAGCTTTAATCACTAGCTATAAGTTGATTTCTAAAGTTAAATGTATTCTTATGACACTGTAGCTATTTTTATATAAATAGAGAATAATAACTTACATATTTTAATAAATAAAAAATACATTTTAAAAAAAATATTTAAGAAATTGCAATATTTTACAAATATTTTGAAATACAAAAGATATATAATACTAAAATTAGGTAGGGTTTAAAGAGTATGACATATTTTATAATTCTATACATCTACATTATACATTTATGCATCAGAGGCTACTATTTTAGAAAATAGCGAGCGTAACGCAAAAAATACTTAATATGTATTACAGAATTTTCATATGCTTATGACTTTTCAAATTAATATTATATTTTAAACATTTTATATTTTTCTGAAGCCCCATTCTTTTATAAATAATGTATAAAAGATTCGAATAATTTAATTTAAATTTAAAAGAATTATACCTGTGTGAAAATTGTTTATATTTTTAGACCTCTAGACAAATTTACCACCCCTGAAACCCCATAAGCAGCAACAACTATGATTTTCAGTTTTCCATGCGTGTATTATCTAGATTAGTTTTCCAACAAAAAGGAACGAATATGTGTGTGTGTGTGTTTTGATCTATTTTCTATCACTGAAAGATAGATCAAATATCGCTTTGATTAATAAAGCATCTTTTTATTCACCTATCGTGTTCCTTATTTGTGACACATGCATGCATTTTTTATTTCTTTATGGATATTTTGTCAAGTTGGGGTTATATGTTATGACTAAATTTTTTTAAAGTAGAAAAGGAAATAAAACAATGACATTTTTTTAAAAAATCATTCGTTTATCATTAACCATCGTAAGGTAAGAAATGAACAAGAGGGGCCAAATCAAGCCACTGTCTTTTCCTTACGGCTGATATCATAAGGTAAGAAATGAACAAGAGTGGCCATGCCACTGTCCTTTCCTTACGGCTGATATCATAAGGTAAGAAATGAACAAGAGTGGCCAAACCATGTCACTGTCCTTTCCTTACGGCTGATATCGTAAGGTAAGAAATGAACAAGAGTAGCCACACCATGCCACTAGCCTTTCCTTACGGGTCATGGTTTAAAAAGAATAAGTTTCCTCTCCTATACCTAATACAAATGTTACATAGGAGAAGGTGATTGAAAAAGGAAAAAGAATCTACAAAAAAATCTATGAAGTACAGAAAAACAATAAAAGAAATAGAAAAAAATATTTGTGAGCTTTATTTTAAGTTTTTTAAATAAAGCTTTGAAATTCTTGAATAAAAATTTGAAATGTTTAAAGTTTCAATATTTGAAAGTATATATAAGCGTGAAAGATGTTTTAAAAAAAAAACAGAAAAGGAAACAAAATGTATAAAAGTGTTTCTTGCAACATGAAAAGTACGGTATACAGATTTCGTTTCATTGAAAAATACATGTATATTAGTGAAATATTATGCTGAAAGAATATATAATATATTTTATATATATTCGTGAAATCATTTTCAATATTAAGAAAAATATTGTAAGAATTAGTACTGTGTAAGAGAGGATCGTGAATACGGATAATTTTTGCATGTATTTTTTTAGGCATTTCGTATGATTTTTAAAGGAAATTTGAAAAATTAAACTAGAAACATTTTAGAATAAGAATTTAAAAAATAAATAAAAATCGGCTACAATCTTTTTAAAAACATCTTTAATGTAAAAGTATTATTATTTATCTTTAAGACGAAAACTTTCAGTCGTGAATTTTCTTAAATTGAATAGTGGATCATTCATCCCTTCCGAAAATGCATGAATCTTAATTTAATTTATTCATTACAATACAATGTAAAGTTTCTCTAAGTTGATGTTTGATTCATTTTATTAATGACAGAAATTTCAAAGGAAATATTCATTAACGGAAACAATACTGTTGCGAACTTGAATTCATTTAGGACATTCCACAACAACATAAAATAGGAAGCGGATGACTGATAAAATGAATTAAAATAAGTCTACTAATTCGAGGATACAATGAATAAAAATATTTGTTGCTAATTTGTCAAAGATAAGATGAGCAAAAGTAGGTATTATAAAATCTTTTTTGTTGCTGTTGCTAATGCCACCTGTCTGACGTAGTCAGATCGAGGCCCACGAAATTAATCATGGCAAAGATCTAGATGTACGCCTGTCGTTGCCGTAGCCTTGAGCACCGTATAAGTGACAGTACAATTTAGCTCGGTTCAACCTCAATTTTGAGGGAGAACACCCTAGGAAAGGGTCAGAGGTCTCCCACCTCTCAAAAATCTTTAAGATATTATTTGAGTTATTGAAGTTATTTGGGATCGACAAATCAACAATGTTTATGGAAAGTTTAGTTCAATAGATTTGGACATTCAAAAAAGTTTATTGCCATTGATACATCTCTAAGGATTCCAGTTATTTCATTTTAAATATAAAGTATTTATCCTCTGTTTTATACAAAAAAAGTTCGTTTGTTGAACGTTTAATACTTAAAAATGTGAAAAAATGTAAATTAAGTTTTATTTTTCTAAACATCATGTCAATTATAATGTTCTTCGCTTATTGCAGGAAAATAATTTCGAATATGTAAACCTGATGTGTGACACAAAATAACATTAAGACTTCAGAAACATTAACAATAAAGCAATTATGTCGAGAGGCAAAGTATTTAGAAGTAGTTCTACGTTTTTCACAAATTTAGAATGCAAGACAAAACTTACCAAATGTATGTATCATTGGAATGAATGCAAAAGTACCACTATAGCATCAGGACTATGATACTCGCAGCTTACTAGAAAAGTGTTAGATACACTAGTGTTTTTCTGAACGTTATATAGTACGTCAGTCTCCTGAATTATGTACGTGTATTGCGTGCAATAATTTTCTAATTAATGTAATAGAACCTGTCAAAAAACACACATTTCATCGCAAAAAACTCTTTGTACACTAATTATTTATTCATGCGTTAGAAGTATTGGTAAAGCAAAAATGTTTTTACTGATAGTAACACGCAATATATTATTGCGTGTTACAGTTATTTTTTATGTTATTCGTTAATTAAAATTAATATGGACATTACAAATTACAGTAAACGTTGTTAGGATAAATATAGTTAAATGGACTATATATATTAGTTATGACATATTTTCATTAATTTCTGTAATTGCAAATATTTACATTTGCAGTTACAGAAATTAATGAAAATATATTTCATAATTATGAACTCACACGAGGTAATTAGAAATTTTTATGTTTTATAATAAAAACTTTAAAATATCTCGAATATTTGTTTGATCTTTTTATTAAAAAATTCTGCTTCGCCTACCATATTTAAACTGAAAATGATCAGACTGAATATATATATATATATTTGTAAATTTTTATATAAATCAAAAATACTATAATGAATTTCTGTATCAAATGTTTTAAATGGTATTGTATAAATCCTATTATATTCTTCATTTTAGCATTTTTAAATAATTTGAAAAAAGCATTATTATATGTTTAAGAGAACACGAATTATAATTACGTTTATTTTTAAAGTTAAGTAGTCTTTTTTGAAGTTCCTTATGGAATCTACAGTGATTGATTATCAAAAAAATTCAAACATTGAGAACTTTAAAAAATGACATTTTCATGTTAAAATTAGCTTTTGGCGTAAGCTCCTAGTTTAGTTCACACCATTGGCCAAATATCATATAATTGAATCACAGAATTGTGCCAAATATCACCAATAGTTCATTTTAACCAATATGATGATATTAATTCAGCGTTGGCAACAAAAGTGTGGGTTAAAATAGGATTCCTCCACTTTTAGTTCTTAAAAAATATTTTTAGTCCGATTTTAAAATGTTTGCTACCCTTCATTTGCCACAAACTATCATTCAGCTCCAATTAACAATGAAAAAATTAATGATAAATATATTTTTTGTCAAAATTAAGAGGTTTTATATTATCCGATGGTATTACATTAAATACACACACACACATATACAATCTGTCTTATTTGTTTTTTTCTTTGATTATACATTCCGTAAATATTGTTGATTTAATACTTGATCTAAAATATAATGCAAAATAGATTAAAAGAAATACCAAAAAGGCAGAAAAATCCTTTACTTTTTTTAAATTAAGTTAAAATTTCGTTCCCTCGCGTCTTTCTTTTATTTGTTCTAAAAATACTCCAGAGATTAAAAAAATAAAATCATTCAGAGCGTCGCCTTACTGTGAGATTAACGAGGAGCTTTCTTTGACATAGTTAAAAAAGCTACATTAGAATTTTTTAAATATATTTAAAAACGAAGGTAGTTTTATTGTGAGTCCTTTTAATCTACAAAGATAGTTGTATAGAAGTTTATTTCGATTCTTTATTTGATCAATTAAAATGTTCATATAAATTTTATTATTACGTTCTTTAATAGAAGTTTTTACATTCTTGAATATAATAGATATCAGATTATGTGTTTAAAAAAATTAAGTATTTCTCAAGCATTGCCAGAATTAATATACAAATAGCTATTTTTAATTACTGTTATTTTATATAGGATATGATCACTCATATAAAAATGATTAAAAAAATTTTTTTTACACTAAGCAAATAATAAAATAAGTTTTTCTTAAAAACTACAAAGATCTAAGAGAGGGCAAAAAAATTCAAGATGTTAATAAAACTGAAAGAATTTTCTTCGGAAAGAAATTTACCTTTAAAAAAAGCATTTATCATCATAATTGTCTATTAAACTATAATCACATCATTTATAATAGAAATGATATAACGCACAAACTAAAATACACAGCGAAAATTAGAATCCAGTCTAAACTACGGGGTGATAACATATCTCCGTAATGATTTTAGGTTCAACCCACAAGCAGACTATTGCTAGGATTGAGAAGCTTGCACACAGATGGAAGGTGAATAATACATAACACTAAAAATTTATCTTTTCATGGGTTTGAATGCAATATGCAATCATAACGTTTTTTCCAAGTAAAGAATATTCATAAACTTTGAAAATTATAGTTGATTTCAGAAAACATTATGCAATAAAATCTAATATTTATGACACAAGATACAACTTTTTTTTCGTTCCTAAATATGGCGTTATTCATACTGAATGCAAATATTTAATTTGAATTCATATAAAGAAATGCTTATAAATATCAATTAATAAAAATAAATTTTCCTCAGAAATTTCTGTCTGCTATATTATAATCACTTCAATTAATTTATACCTTTATCTATGTTTGAAAATCAATGTTTAAGGTAAACAGAATATTTTCTTGAAATTTACAGCCGAGATAAAAAGATATTAAAAAGCAAACAACAATTTTTTTAAAAAAAATTGCTCCCGTTTTTTCACCGCTGATGTTAATTTTATTGCAATATCAAGAGTGCTTGAATTTTTAAAATAATAAGTGAGTAAAGTTGTATTCAAAATTGTTTTTAAAGAAATAGAAAAAGAGACTGCCGGTTACATTAAAATAATGTTAAATACTGCTTGCTTCAATACTCCTTTAATTTAAATATTCGGTATCACTATTTTTTATTACATACAGGGTATCCCGAACTTCAACGTCATGTGGACAATAGATGAAAGGGCGGGGGTTTCATGCTCATCAT